>JABWTJ010000408.1:1114689-1472197 GCA_016801875.1 Solanum sitiens
TTTAGGCGCCGCTCCCCCCAGGCTTCCCCCTCCGTGGAGCTTTAGGCGCCGCTCCCCCCAGGCTTCCCCCTCCGTGGAGCTTTAGGCGCCGCTCCCCCCAGGCTTCCCCCTCCGTGGAGCTTTAGGCGCCGCTCCCCCCAGGCTTCCCCTCCGTGGAGCTTTAGGCGCAACACCCCTCCCACCAAAAAAAACCCCGGAGATTGAGGCGCAACACCCCTCCCCCCCTAAAAAACCCCCACCCCCGGAGATTGAGGCGCAATGCCCTGACCCCCCCCCCCTCCCCCCCCCAAACCCTCGGACCTTGAGTGAAACACCCCGAGCCTCCCACCCTTGAGCTTGAGGCGCCGCGCCCCAAACACGCCCCCCCAGCCCTCAGTACGAACCTTTAGGCGCCGCTCCCCAGGCTTCCCCCTTCGTGGAGCTTTAGGCGCCGCGCCCCAGGCTACCCCTTCTGTGGAGCTTTAGGCGCTGCGCCCCAGGCTACCCCCTCCGTGGAGCTTTAGGCGCCGCGCCCCAGGCTACCCCCTCTGTGGAGCTTGAGGCGCAGCGCCCCAAACACGCCCCCCCAGCCCTCCGTACGAAGCTTTAGGCGCAGAGCCCCAGGTTTCCCCCTCCGTGGAGCTTTAGGCGCCGCGCCCCAGGCTACCCCTTTGTGGAGCTTTAGGCGCCGCGCCCCAGGCTACCCCCTCCGTGGAGCTTTAGGCTCCGCGCCCCAGGCTACCCCCTCTGTGGAGCTTTAGGCGCCGCACCCCAGCCCGATGTACGGAGCTTTAGGCACCCCCCCCCAACCACCAATCCCCTCGGAGCTTGAAGCGCCCCTCCCCCCAAAACCCCCTCGGAGCTTGAGGTGCAACGCCCTGAACCCCCCCTACCCCCACCCCCCTGGACATTGAGGCGCAGCGCCCCGAGCCTCCCACTCCTTGAGCTTGAGGCGCAACACCCCTAACACCCCCCCCCCCAAAAAAAACAATTATCATAGTTGTCTCCCAAACTTAAGGTCTTCAGACTGAGCAGCACTCGGGAAAGCTGATGTTACTACTTCAGCATGAGGTTGCTGCTAGAAGGTAGCTGCTACAAAAGGAAAATAATTTGATGACAATAAACAGATGCACATGAAGATGCAATATTGAAATTCAGATTGTTGTTACTCTGGACTACAGGTCATAAATTAGACCTAAGACATTTACCTAAAGCACGATAAATATTTAGATGAGCCAATGCAGGTTCTAAAAATACTCAATAGTTTTCTTGTCACTGAATGATTGACTAAATAAAACAAGTTTGCCCCGAAACTCTCAAAATAATAAAAATCAGGGATAAAGACAAAACATATGATACACAAATATATTTCAAACACTGGTAGTCTAATGTCAGCAATTACATAAAGTATTATCATTTACCAATAAAATTTCATAATTGACCACAAGGAAAGAAGAAGACTATAGTGGTAGAGCAAGGATTTTCGTGCTTTCTAGCTAGTGTGCAGGGGGATTCAACAAGTGTACAAATAAAATGATATTTCACCTAAATACACAATACAATGTTTTGGCAAGAAGACCACTAGCACTAGCGATAAATCGAGCACATCAAAGGTTTCATTAGTACTCTTCCTAATATCTAATCTATGTCAAGATTTTCCTCCTCGCATTAGCCTCAATCTTTGGGTTCGTCCTTAGTAAAAACTCCCTTACCTCAGAACTGACAACATCATTGCTTTCTACAGTGATTGTAGTTTTATTATTGACCTCTTGGACATGAGATCCAACTATTTCACTGCTCTGGAAACTCCTCTCTAGTTCTTCATTACTGGAACTTGCATGAGGCATCCCATTGGATATGCCAACAACAACTTCTGGAAGTTGGTGAACTACATTTCCAAAGGCCAACCCATTTCCAGGAACAACTATGTTATTGACAACATCCATCATGCTATGCATGTCAAAACCACACACAAAATGCCTCATGAGTCATGATTAAAACATGTGTTTTTTAAAGTATAATCAAACCCCAATAGTAGGCTCTAAAGAACAGCAATCTCATACTCTTAAAAACAACCAATCCAGCAGAAAACAGATTGTATATAGAGTATTACCACAGCAATGCTACAACCACAAGAAGCTCAAATTTCAAAAAATTACTTTAGAACACTACAAATCTCATCTAATACTTCAATCACTTTGTTCTCCAAACAAAAACAACATATAAATTGAAACTCGGGCTTTGCATCAAGTCAATACTATTTCATACTGAGCAGAGAAAATCAAGCTTTTCCATCAATTACAATCCTACTAATCCAATTCCAATTATGATGTGGATCTTGGGTTTCCATTCCACTCTATTCAAGTTTATCTATGCAAAGTCTCAGCAAATGACCATAGACAAAGAACTCAAAAACCCAAATCCAAATACAGTACCAGAACATAACAAAATTAGTAGACCGACACCCCAGTAAAACTGTCCAATAACAAGACAAATGTTCTTAGATTGACTTCACAATGCAAGAAAATCAAGCTTCAGTGATGCAAGCAGAGGGCTAACCTCTTCCCTTTTCTCAGCTCTTTCATCACACTTGAAACTGATATTGTAGATTGGACGAGTAACTACTTTGTGAGGTTTGGCATCTGATGCAGCAGTGGGACTGCTATGAAGTGATCAAGGATAAACTGAAAAACTTCTATTATGCTAATAAAAATTGGAACTCCGACTCTAAGGGGTGAAGGAAAAAAGAAAGATTTGACCCATTTAGGATACAAAGATAGCATGATTGCTAGGACTTATGTCTTTTTGTACTTTCGCCTAGTACAATGATCAAAGATAAAACATGTTTTACAATAAATGTTAGTAAAACTGCAATTCAGTTAAAGTTAGCAGCAAACCATGCATGCAGACCTGCAACACAAAACATAAATGAACTCCACATGTTTAAGAAACAGTTTAGAATATTGCATGTAAAGTGACTCGCCTAACCTCCAAGTGATTCACCAGAATTTCTATCCTTGACGAGTCAATATCTTCCCTCTCTATTAGATATAATCCGCCAGTTTTATCAAGTCTCACACCTTCAAAATTTGCAGAGAAGTATTATTTTCAGAGGCTAGACTGCTAGATGTTAGACAATAAGTGCTGCAGTTTGAGACTAAAACTGTACTTTATCAACAACAAATCTCCACTTCCTTACCGTATCACATATGAATGGCATTGTATCACCTTTTTTTCCATGAAAAAAAGTAGTAAGGCAGATTAATTCAATCAAATCGTAGCATCCAAGCATTCAGCGAAAGAGAATAGTACAACAAGTTCAGTTCTTGATTTTTCCTCCTCCTTAATATGAAGCGAATAACAGGGTATTAAGTACTCTCCCATATTGTTTATACTCCGAATAAGTAAAGTACTTCAACTGGCGCAACAAAATGGATACGCCAAAACAAGAAGGCCAAAAGGTTTTGCTACTAAATGCAGAATAATTGTACATACTACAAATTTAGGTCAGTTGACCAATAGCCTATTGGACCTGAGTGTACTTTTTTGTATGAGAAAATAACCAAGAGTAAAACTGAAGCAAAGAGCAAATGCACCTGTTCTTACATCACGATATGTTGTCATATTGGTGTCCATGGTATCGAGAATCAATTGCTACTGCTATGTATCAATTCTTTGAATGGATAGGTGTTCCAAATCAATGCAAAATCTAGAACACTGTCATCCGACCAGCTGATATATTGTGGCTTTACTGATTTAGGAGATGCAACACAAGAGGAAAAAAGATATACAATGAACCTGATCATAAAAGATCAGTTCTGGCAGATCTTCCCACTAGGACATAATGCTTCATTGGGCTTTCTGTCTTCAACATAATTTGACTGTTTTCTTTTTTGAGAATGTTCCTCACCAAATTTCAAACACATTTCACACCCGAGTAGTCGAATAACACCTTCTTATATGTTAATTTAGAATTAGTGCAAGCCTACATTTAAAATCATCAAGAATCAGTAGGTAAATTTACCCCTCTCTTTTTCCTCATTTGATTTCTCTTTTGTCTGTTCCTCCCCAATTCTCTTACTTCAACCTTTTAATTCTTATTTCTTTTTATAGTGTAGTTAGCCTATGGGAGATTGTCAATAACAGAGCTGTTTCCATAGATTCCTCTAATTGTCCTATCTAGTTTTATATCTCAATTTTATTGGGCTGATTGTGTAGTTGACGAATTGATTTAAACAAATACATCTCATTTCCATTCTCCATCTCTCTTCATTAAAATTGAGGGCTGCCATACAAGAACATGAAATAATGTACAAAAGAAAAGAAGAACAAAAAAGTTTTCAATTTAAGAAAAGGATAACTAACCTAACAGAGGCGGGACAATGTGGAGCCAATTGTTAGAAGGGAAGTGTACATGACAGGACAAGATTCCAAGTGGGTAAAACTTAAGTAACTAAGCAGTGAAACTCTTTCGCATTCGCTCAATCACTCAATTGCTTTGGAGAATTTTTCAATAATTTGTTCAATTAAGCAACGGACATGAACAATAATCTGAATTTAGTGCGCCGAATAGCTATTGTGTTATTTCTACATCGTCAGAGAATTCCAATGGTGAAGAAGAATTTACCTCTGTGGCAACAAGAGAGAAGTTGCTAGGTTCGCCTTTCCGCCAGTTGAGGAGATGGTGGACATCATCGGAGTCGCCAGACATGGAAAGTGCGTCAATGAGGCAACTGGATAGCACGTGCTCCTTAAGGCCATAAAAGTGAGTCGCATGGAAGCAAAATTGTCCTGAGGCTTCCTGCAGAAGGTATCTACAAACTTCTGAAACTTGGACCGCTTCTTGTCTTCTGTATCCACTGGAAAAGGCTGACCATTACGGTAAATTATGTCTTCTCCACCAGCACTGCTAGTAACAAAATCAGAAATTCAATACAAAATAAGTGAATGTGTACACGAGGAAAGGGTGCTAGGAATGTAAATAGTATACAAGATCACAACAATGTATTTTCCAGTTGTTAGAAATTTGTACTTATATCCAGAACTTGAAACAGGTAAGCTGATGATGTAGCCGTTCCTCTCAACAAACCATAGTTGTGGTTCAAAACATTAAATTTAAAGCCGCTCTGTCAAATAAAAAAATAGAAGCAGTGTAACAAGAAACAATAAACACGAACTCCGACAAACTGAAGGCATATTATGTGTTAAGATGATTAGATTGAAACCCGCAACAGCATCAACGAGAGAAAATTGAACATCACCTGCCTATGATAAGCAGGAGCATTTGGTGCATTATCAATGTTCAATCAATCTGGTTATTGCAATTCGAAAAAGGAAATAGATGAAACACCAGATTAGCCCCATCAGGTGCACATGCTCGGGTGGTTAACACCCTCCACCTTTAACTCCAAATTTGTCGGGTTCGAATCATCAAACAGAGCAAATTAGTGTAGAGGGGTATATTCATCTTTAGTTGAGGTTTTCATCCTAAATTCTTAAAATCGGAAAGACCCTCCCATTTTCAACCATCAAAAGATCTTACAATTAAAGGCAAAGGTCCATAGTAAAAGTGCAAAATAATACACAGAACAGAAATGAAGCCAGAAGGAAACATCAATAAAGATAGAAATATCACAGAATTGATTCGACTAACTAAGATTTTCAGAATTCAACAAGGTGCTAAAGAGTGCTAAAGGTTATATTGAAGATTAAGTACTATCCCTTGTAGTTGAACTAAAGGATAAAATCCACCAGCTGCAGTCCATCCTGTCGGTAACTGATCAATTTCTCTCTTTTTTTAGTGCCAGAGCATGTTTCTAGTTGAAGCACCTATTCTGCTCCCTCTTCTCCTTATCAGTACTACAAATATCTTCTAGTATTATGTTTTCTTATCCTGCTATTTTTGGTTTAGATACTTTCCTTATCATCATTGCTTCTTTACTCTTGTATTTTCTTCAAACTTATTTTTGAGGCCTATTGGAAGCAGTCTTCTACCTAGCACAAGATGGTAGGTTTGTAAGTCTTTCAATTGCTACTGCTATGTATCAATGCTTTGAATGGATAGGTGTTCCAAAGCAACGCCAAATCTAGAACACCGTCATCCAGCCAGCTGATATATCATATATCCTGGCTTTATTAAAGAGATGCAGCACAAGGGGAAAAAGATATACAATGGACCTGATCATAAAAGATCGGTCCTGGCAGCTCTTCCACTTGGACATAATGCTTTGTTGGGCTTTCTGGCTGTATGTCGATGACTACATTTAATTTAACAAAATCAGAAATTAAATACAAAAACATTGAATATGTACATGAGGAAAGGGTGCTAGGTATGCAAATACCTTCGACTTCATTGACAGTTCAAGTGCATGTGGAGATGCTCCTAGATGCACAGGGACATCATCTGCCAAAGGAGAACTGGATCAGCAAAAGGTTTTTAACACACAATTCAATTCAAATATTGATGTTGGTGATCTAATAAAACTTCCTTGAGAAAACAACTCATGTCCATGGCCTTCCTCTGTGCTTTGACACAATTCTGATTCTACAACAGATGACGACTTCCAGCAGTGACTGAATTTGATTAGGGCAATTCTGGATGCATAAACGTAGAAGGAAAGTGAGGTGCCAAAGACCTAGTTAATGGAGCTCATGATGGTCATATAAATGTAGCTCAGAAAGAGAGGACGGAAGCCGTCCTACTTCCAGCAGTGACTGAATTTGATTTTGAGGCAATTATAAGTAGTTAAATATTGAAGAGAGGCGAGGCTTAATGTTTTCAGATTCTCTATGGTAAGCCTTTAAATAGAGGAAGGCAACTCACAATTCTCACCAACAACAATCTCTTCATCACTGGCATCATGAAAGATCCATAACACTCTGAGAGTCTTTGTAAATGCCACTCTTTTCGGCCATTTACCAGTTTCTTGCAATTGATGATCCAAAGGACTTGTAAATTGAAGGGCAATCCTCCTTGCAGAAAGGACTCTATTTCTGGACAATTACACAGCTGCAGTGTATTAAGAGATGGAAGGAGTTCCTGCATACGTTCTGGCAGCCACTTCAACTTCCAGCAGTCCTCAATAATGAGTGACGTCATCTGGGTCCCCCCACATGTCACCGAAAGTATTTCAACATTCTCACAATTTAAAATATCGAGTCTTTAAGTGGTAGAGGGAATCAAAAATCTACTAGTAAGGTTGTGGAAATGAGAATTCGTATCGTAACAGCAAAATGTTTTCTTTGATGATTAAGTGCTTTTCTTCCACCAATCCCTCCTCTTCTTTTCTTCCACCATACCTCCTCCACAAAAAAAAATTGAGATTTTCATCCTAAATTCTTGAAATCGGAAACCCCCATCCCCACCCCTCCCATTTTCAACCATCAAGAAATCTTACAATTAAAACCAAAGGTTCATAGTAAACCCATAAATCTCAGTGAAGCAAAAAAACAAAAAAACTCCAAAATAATACCCAGAACGGAGATGAAGCAAGAAGTAAACATCAGTAAGATGAATCAAAAGTTTATTCGTAAATTCTTGAAACCCCCCCGCCCCCCCACCTCCCCCATTACCAACGATTAAGAAATCATACAATTAAAACCACCTCCCCCATTACCAACGATCAAGAAATCATACAATTAAAACCAAAGGTTCATACTAAACCAGAAATCTCAGTGAAGCAAACCCCCACCTCCACCCCTCCCATTTTCCATCAAGAAATCTTACATGTAAAACCAAAAATCAGATGGAAACATCTTAAATTTTTTAAATCAGAAACCCCCAACCCCCACCCGTCCCATTTTCCATCAAGAAATCTTACATGTAAAACCAGAAATCAGATGGAAACATCTAAATTATTGAAATCGGAAACCCCCAACCCCCACCTGTCCCAATTAACAAGTAAAACCAGAAATCACAGTGAAGCAAGCTTGAAATGGAAACCCCATTTTCAACCATCAAGGAATATCACTACAGATAGAAAACTCACATAATAAATTCGAGGATGACAATCTTTCTTCTTTCTTGGCTATGCTTCCCTTTGGCGATTGCGAGATATAGAGACATCAACGGTCACTATCTTTTTTTGTGTTCTAAAGAAGTTTAGAGACGTTGGGCAATATTCATATTCCCTTTCCCCCACCCCACCATATATACGCACTGGAGAAAATTGTATAAAAGATGTCCATTTTAAAATTTAATTAAGTTAATCTGGGATCAAAAATATTTTTAAAATATTATAAGCTTTTAATAAATACAAAAGACACTACCTTTTTAACTACTTTAATTCTATTCAAATTATTTTTATAAAAAATAAAAAAAATAGAAATTTCTCTCTTTCTCTTCTCTTCTTCTTTTTTGTTAGAAAATCCGACTATTAACAAATATTCTCTTCATTATCTTCTTCCTCATCTCTGGCCGTCACTCTCATTCTGAACTGAAGATCGTGTTGTGATGTGAAGCAACAATATCCATTTGAAGGTTTAAACATTGCCCGCGAGGGCCCAACAGAATTAATGTCATCCTTCTCGCAATTGATAAACGAAGGTCTTTACAAGCGTCATGCAAAAAAGTAAAGGCATTCAACTATTATTGTATTTCTTGATGTCTATTAAATAATTGTTTTTAATGTTTACACAACTACAGAAGAGACAAGGATGATCAATCCTTAGTCAATTATTCAAAATTTGGATTCAAACAATTTGATTTTGTAGTTACATTTTCGAAGAACAACGACTAATTCTGCGTAATGTATCAACCCAATAGGCGTTTAATCGATGAGGTAAATTCATGGTCAATTATATTTTGGTTAATTAAGGCATACTCATACATACAAATAATTGATACAGAATACGTTTGCTTATGCATTTGTACAACATGTGGATGTCCTTTTGTACAATTTGCAGAAGAAGTGGAAGCAACTGAGTCATTCTAAATATCAATATACCACTACAATTTATTTTTTTTCAACATACATTGGCAATGCTAGTGTTATTCCTGAAAATGAGAATAAAATCGTTGACATTATCAAAGGGTTTAGTATACCCACTAGACTACCTTGGCACCTCACATATGAGATTTATGTCACTATAAATTGTAACGAAGAGTTTCATTAGGCAATGGTTGTCATTGTATTGAAGGAACAGTGCATAGAGTTATATGATTTGATGTTCTCTTTAGGACTAATAGAAAATTGTCCTCCGAGATTCAAAAGTTATCTACAGTGTTACCAAAGTACCTTGAATCTAGTAGATTTTTTGAGTAAAAAAATGAACCAACTGGTCAGTTCTTGAATCTAACCATGGCTGGAACAAATCTCACTCATTCAAAGTAAAAAATGTTACTGATATTGCCTAACAAACAAGCAATAGTTCATACGAATCAAAGCATTTTCTCTAGAGTATTTATCAACAAATAGAACAAATCTCTAAGCAGTAATAGTGGAATCCCCGGAAAACTCAAATACAGTGAGGATTTTGAGGTGGCAATGATGGTGAAGATGTTGTGGTTGGGATTATTGAGGCGAATTTAGCGAGTGCTCCATTTTCAACCCATTCACTTTCATAAGGGCAAAGGCTTGTGAACTTTAATGTAACGAACGTGATTCTCGATGATGGCAGAAAATATAGGATCAGATGTATAGCACCGCGGACGAGAAGGTGGTGCAGCTGGGATAATAGTCAATTTGTATTTATTAATGGGTAATCGGTTGGATTACACGATAATGGGTAGGTATTTTGAATTTTGGATAAAATAATCGGTTTGAGTCGTAGGATTGTGCCACGTGTACCAAATAATTCTTCTGTTAGTGTGAGAGGAAATTGTGTATTGATTTTTGGACAACAAGGACATGAATGAACGAAAAGTATGAGTGAGGGTATTTGTATACAATTAATGATAATTCATGGATATATTTGTCATTTTTTTCAAAATAAGTTGTTTATTTACAAAAAATATCCTCCACCTTTTTTCTAATCCGAAACTCATTGAATAAAATACAAACTTTTTTGGCTATCAAGGTTAATAAAAGTATTTTTTTGTATATTTATGTGTATAGTTCATTTGATTTATTTTTAAAAATAAATATTTTTCAGTTAATTAAAAAAATTGTATGCTTTAGTTAAAAAAATATTTTTTTAGTTTCATTTTTATACACTAATATTTTAGTTTCGTTTTTATACATTAATATTGTTTCATCACTATACCATACTAAAAATTATGTTATATATATATATATATATATATATATATATATATATATATATATATATATATATATATATATATATATATATATATATATATATATAACATACACTCCTACTTTACCCTTTTTCCGAACTCAATTATATATATAATGTGCCAATGCATACCTTTGAAAAATTATTTTTTCGCTTGAAATAAATCTTTTTATTGAAGAAGACAATTAAATTTCTCATTACAAATAACTACAAATGACTATCTTATCTACTTAAGATTATACTTAATTATTTTGCAATATAAATTTAGTAAAACATAGTACTTAAGCGTAGATTCAAAAAATTATAATTATTTTTTTCTTTAAATATAATCAACTAAAGAGATTGTTCTATTTAATGGTTGTTTTTCAAGAGAAAAAATAATGTAATTTTGGAAATTAGATATTTATAAAAAAAAAACTGGCGAAAGACTTATGTAATTTTTAATAACACGTTAATTTTTTATATTATAATCATTCCAAACAAAAATCGACATATGTAGAAATTGATAAATGTTATAAAACTTAAGAACAAAAGAACAATGGCAAGATGAAGAGAAGAAGAATATAGGACAATAGAAGTGAAGCAAGCTTGAAATCGGAAACCCCCACCTCCACCCCTCCCATTTTCATCAAGAAATCTTACATGTAAAACCAGAAATCAGATGAAAACATCTTAAATTTTTGAAATCAGAAACCCCCAACCCCCACCAGTCCCATTTTCCATCCAGAAATCATAGTGAAGCAAGCTTGTAATGGAAAACCCCATTTCAACCATCAAGGAATCTTACCATTAAAACCAGAAAGAAAATCAATATCAATACAGATAGAAAACTCACACAATTAATTCAACGATTTCTTCTTTCTTGGCCATGCATTACAATTCGAAATCCTAAAGGGAAGGTTTGGCGATTGCGAGTTACAGAGACATAGCTGAACGGTCACCAATCAATATCGAGGATGACAATCTTTCCATTTATCCCATTTTTTTGTGTTTTAAAGTTGCCACAGAGAAGCTTTAGAGATGTTGGGCAATGGTCATATTTTCCCCACTTACTCACTAGAGAAAATTGCATAAAAGGTATCAATTTTTAAATCTATTTAAAAATATTATTACGTTAATCCAAGATTAAATTGACATTTCCAAAAATTTTAAAATACAAAAAAAACATAAATTTTCAACTACTTTAATTCTATTTAAATCATTTTAAGAAAATAAAAGAAAATAGAATGTATATGTATTGTTGTTGTTCAGTGAAAAGTCATGTTTGTTGCTTTTGTTCTTATTTTTCTGATCATTTTGTTCATATAAATATAGAAATATAGTTTTGTTCATTTGTCCAACATATATTTTATTTGTTGAAAAATGTGTCGTCTGTTGCAACATATTAGTAATATGTTGATAAATATTCCAACATAGTTATCCTATGTTGAAACATGCCACTTATTTGTTAAAGCAACATAATGATTATTTGTAGTAACAGGTTACCCACATATTGAACAAAAGGTACATCTATGACAATATAATGTTTATATATGTCAAAATAAGTATAAATTGTTATCCCTTATTATTTCATAATTAGTTGTAAACTCTAAACCTTTTTTTATTTACCTTGTAAATAAAATGTCACAAGAAGCTTCATCTGTGGCAACAACTCAATCTTTTGCACAACTCAATCTTTTATTGGTGTTGCTTCCTCTTCTAACATCAAACACACTTCTTGTCGATGCGAAGGATATGAGCAACAACACGATTATTTTATTAGTCGTGTTAAAGAACTCACTGATATTTTTAAGGAAATGACATATAATATTGATGTCCATACATTCAAGAAAATTTCACAACCTTTGAAGTGTAAGCGGTTGAAAAAATTAATTTCCCGATCACTATCTATAATTAGTAAAAGAACAAAAAATCAATGAATATTGCTCCAGTATCTTCCTCAACCGCAAAAGGACAGGAAAAGAAAAAAAGAAAGAGAAGAAAGTCGTTAGTTGTGATGCAAAACAAAAATATCCATTTGAAGGTTTTAACATTGCGGGCGAGGTTCCAACTGAACTAATGTCATCTTTCTCTAAATGGATAAACGAGGGTCTTCACAAGCATCATACAAAAAAGTAAGGTCATTCAACTATTATTAGTATTTCTTTATGTTCACTAAATAATTATTTTTAATGTTTACACAATTACAGAAGAGACAAGCATGATCATTACTTAGTCAATTGCTCAGAACTTAGATTTAAACAACTTGAATTTGTAGTTACATTTTGAAGAAGAAAGAATGTTATACGTAATGTCTCAGTCCAATAGGTGTTGGACCAATGAGGTAAATTCATGCCCACTTATGTTTTGATTAATCAACATGAATCGTCGTTAATTACGAGAAATAAAATTTGGGGAATCCCGAGCTATTGTCCCGCCACAGCGGGCTAGATGCCGCTTGGGCAGCGGCGCTAACGCGGTATAAGTTGGCACCAAGTCGGGATAGGTGAGGCAGAACGTCGGAAAAAAAACTAAAACATAATTAAGAATGTCTTCTTAAATTTCCCCGGATCTCAATCACCCCTACGACCTTAATAAATCCTAGCGAAGGCTTTTGATAAATGTGGAGCAAGACCATGTGCATGTTTACCCAACCTTTCATCATTTTGGTGTAGATAACTAGGATAAACATCATTGAATGCATCCCTGAGTCAAAGAAATCTATCTTTGGCCTCATTCATATTGTCATAAAAGTTCTGCAACCAATGTCGAGTACTATTGACTTCATGTGTCAAATTCTCTCCCTGTTCTTGAAGACCTTCCATTTGAAGGGTGAGTGCATATCGCTCGGCTATTCTTTGACCTCTCTCAATCTCACATTCTGCCTGACAAGCACCGAAATAGGTTATTTCCCTTTCTCGTTCCATAGAAGCCTTAACTTGATTCTGCAGCCCAGAGTGTGCGAATATAAAGTGGACCTTTTCTTTTCTATACTTCTCCTCTTGTTGTTCCATAGCGCCTTAGACAATGCCCAAGTCTTCTTGTAAGGTCAGAATGGTAGAACGATGTTTTCTAACTCTTACTTCAAATATTGCATCATGTTGGTCCAACTCTTCTTTAAAATTTATTAGGTCGTTACTCAGGACATCTAGAGTAGACCTATAACTTCTTTCAACTTCGAGGCGAGCTTGCTTGATTCTTACCTTAATTTTCGTTTCTCAGTCAATAGGTTCTCGTGCTGATCCTTCAACCATTACTTTGAGAGGGGCTTGATCAAAGAACAGATGGAGGTATAAGCATTCTACTTCTCCTTGAATACGATCGTCTACCATAGCTTTTGAGCTTAAAGTTAGACTACCACCCCCAATTGTTTTGTGCTTCTACTTCTCGAATTCGTTCTTCGGATGCCATGTCCCATACGAAACTTTGTGTATCCTCAGTCTTAGGTAAGATTTGTCTTTGTTCTAGTTGGCGTAGCATTTTAAGGTGTATATATGGTTTGAATCCTCGAAGGCCTTTCAGATCAAAGAATGGACTGCAGGAAGACATAAAAATACCTCACTGGCAGGGAACAAATAATAGTTCCAGGTAATATCAGATGCAGTTAATTTAAGAAGATAATATCTCCACGCTTTGACACCTTTTGGTAATTTGTCTACTAATTCCTTCATCCTATTTAGGTGGCTCAAAATATAATTCGTCCAATCAGATTTGAAGTCGGTCTCAAGATAATGGCGATACAAGTGATCATAAAACAACATTTGCAATAAAATGCTACATCCTTCAAAAAAAATATTCCCCTTCTCTACAATTAATCAAAGAATTATAGATATCAGTCAACATCATTGGCAAGATAGTGGATTTAGTTTTCTTCATCATAACAATGACTATTTGCCGACAGATGAATACTGATACTTTTATCTCTCCTTGGAAAAACCATAGTTTCCAAAAATGCCACCATGAAAGCTTCTTAGCTGTTTTTCCATGTATGGAGGTCTTGCCCATTTTTAAGTTGCTTTCCGTAGTCTGAAAATCCTTCTTTCCTTCCATATCTTGAGTATAGAAATTCTAAGGAAACCAATTCATTATCGAAACACTCCTTATGAGGATGGATGATGTGCATTTGTTCTAAAAATTTGTTCCCGCTAATGCTTCTTGGGGTTATGAGTGTTTTACTTCGGAGATCCTTGTGTAACCCTGTGAAACCACCCCATTCCTCCAATGTAGGCGTCAACTCAAAATCACTAAAGCGAAGCACATTGCTTATAAAATCCCAAAATGAAATCAAAGCGTTGATCAAACTTCTGTCCGGACTAAACCTCATGATGTCTGTGAGAAAACCAAGATGTTGAAATATCTCAGTTTGCCTAAACCAATGCATATAATCTCACCAAACCATGAGTAGTGGTGGGTTGTATCCGTGATCATAATTTTTGGGTGATCATTAACCATTTCTACTTCTTCATCTATGACCTTTTATCACATCTCATAGATCTCATGACTACCTGATTGGAAAAAATTCAAGACTTAAAAAGCAAATTTAACTTATGAAATTTTATTTATTCTAAATCATTTGTCGGAGTAGTTTAAAAAAGAAACAGAATGTCTAAAGTGGTAACTTTAGAAAGAAAAGAAATATTTATGAAACATTTTTGAAAACAATACTTAAAACCAAATTTTATGAAACCATTTTGAAAACATACATATATATACTGTTTTTATATATTATAGGTGCATACAAATATGTATGATTATTTCTTTAAAAAAATTTCGATGTTTTGATGATACAAACAATTTTGAGGTTTTATTATTATTTTTAATTTATTAATTTGTATATTTTGAATCATATGTTGAAAATGGGTAAAATAGACATTTGTGTTTTTAGTCAATTATCCTGAAGCTGGTCAACATTTGATGTAGTCTTCATGATGCAACAAGCAACACAAAAATGTACATGATGGTCTCAAGAAAACGTACTTGTCCTAGACAGACCCAGCCCAATGCCGAGTCTCGCACTACAAAAAAACACTCAATTTACGGCGGTTAATTTGAGGGAGTTCTTAAAAACTCCGCTATTAATATATTTTGTAGCGTTTTTTCTAACCCCCACCATATAAATCTTTTTGTGGTAGATTATTAAGGAGGTTAGTGAATTATCTTAAGTTAGAACAATTTGTGGGGATTATCGACCCCCAAAATTTTATTTTGTTACCTTACAATTTTATATATATATATATATATATATATATATATATATATATATATATATATATATATATATATATATATATATATATATATATATATTCAAATTATATGATATATAACAATGAATGTTAAAAGTTAATTTCTTTATATACACACATTCTTCTTCTTCATTTCAATTTGATTGTAATCTTTGATCCTTTATTTTTTTAATTTATTAAGATAAGCTTCAATATTTTTTCTACTTTATTTATCCAATTTCACTTTGATGTTTTATCTTATATATAGTAATACTATACTTTATATTATAATATCTTATATAGTCATATTCATTAATTATACTTCTGCTTAAATTTTAACTTTAACTGAGCTTATTTAATACAAAAATCAAATTAATTAATTAGTTACTTGTTAATAAACATTAAAAAGAAAAGGCTTGTTATGTGCATCAAAAATAAATAGTAGTAATTATTTTTCCCTCTAAAACATTAAAAATAGACTAAAAACCAAACTTCCCCACTAAATCCCTTAAAATTTTCAAACAAATTAAACAAAATAACTACCCCACTTCCCACCCCTTCCCACGTTACACTACCATACCCATATCATTTTCCTTCTTAACTTATTACTTTTCTATCACCCTCTCCTCTTTCTCTATATCTATTCTTTTTTTTTAACATCATTTTCACGTATTTTTTTTAAGGTGAGCGTAGATTTTAATTCTTTGCTAATTAATTTATTTTCTTGTAGGTTATGCATAATGAAATAGACGGTAAATAATTTTTTGCATATCAATATTGATCTTAAGTTTTTAAATATAAATATTGATCTTCGTAAGGTGAGTTTGATGATCCACATTAGAATTTTATTGTATTATTTAATTTGTAGATAGTTTGTATTTTACATGTTGCTAAACCTAATGAATTAGTGTCTTTACATTAGGATTTGTTTAAATTCTCATTTATAGTTGACCTATAATTCATTTTAGGGAAGCCTCAATTTTATTTTATTTAGTTAAATATCAGGTAATGGTTTTATCCTTGATTGAATTTGACTAATTGCAAATTAACAGATAACTTTGCATATGAGATTGTGATCAATATAATGTAACTTAAAAATATGTATTTTTCCTGTTCTGTACACCTAGTTTTTGTTATCATAGAAAAAATCATGAAATCGTCGTTATTCACAATAGTGTGTATGAGAGACATCACAATAAATTTCTCTCATCCATAATTTTATAATTTTTTCAAACCAAAGTTGTATATGAATTTGCTTTTAGAATGAATTAATCTTTTTTTCAAGACTTACAAATATATATATATGTATCAATAAATCTCTATCTAATTACATATAAATTTTTTTATTGTTTCAGCTTGTTGCAGGCTTTGAGCTTACCTCACCTTGGATAAGTGATTGAGTGACAACAACCTAAATCACCAAACAAATGCTATAGTGTTTTTTAATATTTATTTGTTGTGAATTTCTTATAATTTAAAATGTAATTTTGAAGCTATTATACACAAGTTTGTATTACTTTTATTTCACAGGAGTTTGAACTTGTAAAACTTATAAATACAAATTTTTTAATGAAATTTGATTCCCATATAAGTGTGTTATTTAATAAAAATTTTAATTTATATTATTTTAAGGTTAATGTAAATCAAATTTTATTTTTATTATTTAAATAATGGTAATTTTGTAAGACATCAAATTATGTAAATATTGATCTTATATCACAAAAAGTATTAACTCCACAAAAATAAAAATTTAATTATTGGGATAATATTGTGAAGGTTTTAAACTAACCAAATTTATTAGTGATTTTGTGGGGGGCGTCGTGGAGGTTTACTAAAACCGCTATAGATATGCTCGTGGCAAGAATAATTGTAGCGTTTTTAAAAATCGCCACAATTTAATTTGTGGGGTCCCTAAAACGCCATAAATTGACAAAATGTCCCCCATAAATTTAGCTTTTTTTTGTAGTGTCGCTAAGTTAAATACACATAATGCAGATTAAGAGGAACCTACTAAGGATATCATGTCTTGTTTCAGTTCTACTAAGGTTAAACTTATGGAGAAAGGTATCTACACTGGCTGTAAAACGAGCGGACAACTTGAGTTAGGGAGTACCAATGTATCGGTAGCAGCACTTTCGGGCTTTGTGCATGAGTTCTCCCTATTCTAAAAAGTGTAACTAAAAATCCTTTACCATGGACCGAAGGTCCACAGTCTATCTTAACAGAAGTGGGGTGCTAAGTCGCTTCCCATAATTGTATCATAGTACGATATCCAAAAATATATCAAAACAGTAGAGAACTAGCACATTAAATCATCAAGTACGATATCCAAAAACATAAATAAATAAACAGGAAGTCATACACATGTCAATAATCATAAGATCGAATTCTAATTATCCTCAGCGGAGTCAATATCTGTCACATCCCTATTTTTTCGATTTTTTTTTACGTTCTGTTTCTACCCTTTTTTTTTCTTTTATGTACATTTTTATTAACATTCTCTTTTTTATTATTATTTTTACTTTTTGATTTAATTCTATTTCCCTTTAAAAATTAAATTTTCACGTTTTTTCCATCTATTTTTTAATCTTTCCATTATATTACTTTATTTTATTATTACGTTTTCCTTTTTTTTTATATCTATCTTTATTTTATTTATTTTTTTGTGCATTCAATTTCTGCCTTTTATAAATTATTATATATTTTTATTTTTATTTTTGTAAGTTTCTTTTTCTTTTTTTCTTCTTCTTCTTCTTCTCTCGTCATTTACTTCTTTTCTTATAGTTTTTTAATTGTTATTATATTATATCTTTATCAAGACGAAAAATTAAACTCATATGCTCTCTCGCTATTTTATGAAATAGGATCACTAAAACTTTTAATTCTATCTAAAAAGGTCACATGATGACTCAATTAATTCTTGAGAATCTAATACTATCTCCTAATCCCTTCCATTAATAGTCAAATTAATCTAAGCAATTAAACAATGAGCACGCCATTAAATACATGAGATTATAAAATAGTTATCACAAACAAAATATGCTTATGACTCCTTAAATTATGTGTGTGTGTGTGGGGTGGGGTGGGGGGTGGGGGGGAATAAGAAAAATCCAGAACGTTATGGGATACATGTCCTTTCATGATTCTAAAAAATCAAACATGTTATTCACATTAATTTTTTGTGAATAAAATAAACTAAAATAAACAAGCTATGTCAAGAATGCACCTTTTAATTTCTTTTGACTAAACAATGAAGAGGACCTTCCAAGTCTACTGATTTCAAAACTTAGCAAGACTAACTTTAAGATCCACAAACTTTGAACCACGAATTAAATCTTATACTCTAAATTTAATTTTAAAAAACTCACTTTTTCTTCTATTTGCTTTTGCTATTTTTTCTTCTTTTTTTTTACGCTTTGTCTCCCTCCTCCTTGCCGATTTTTTTAGTGTTTGAAGTAGTAGTCTAGTGGATATAGGAGTGGGTAGTGGGTTGTTTAGTTGAGTAGAATGTGAGGGAGTGGAGTGTGTGTGGGTAGGTTAGTTGATAGATGAGTGGTATTTGTAGTAGTAGTCTAGTGGATATAGGAAAGTTTTTTTTTGTTTGAAAAGAATAAACATGTTATTTTTTTCTTTTGGGATAATTTCAGAGACCTCCCTCTCGGTTTTGCTATATAACATTGGTTTCCTTGTGGTTTACGATATTACGTCTACCTCCCTTTCTTCCATTTACTTGTAATCATTCTTTAGATCTATTTAAAATAAATATAAATTAATAGATTTTACAATTTTACCCTTTTTAATTTATTTCTTAATATTAATAAATATTATATAAAAAGCAACTTATTTAACAAATATTTTAAAAATAAATCAGCACAAATTCATTTTTTTTGTTAAACAAAGATGAAAGTCTTCATTCAAGCTGATCCACCATTTTTACCAAATATTAACTCTTCATATCCATTTCACCTTTATCTATTCACGCAGATCCCCCCCCCCCTCCACAATAACCAATCATTTTCCAGCAACAATTCTTCAACTTAAAGATAAAAATGAACTCCTTAAGAGAGAAATTCGATAAGAACGATCAAATTTTGTTCTAGTTAAAAAAATTCACAAGCGAAGAAGAAACATGAACCAATGAATAACGATACATCGTTGAAAATTAGATATAAACTTGCATATATAAGGGCAAAATTGTCAAATCTAAATTAATTTATATTTATTTTAAATAGGATTAAAGGATGGTTACAACAAAATTGAAATAAAGGAGGTAGACGTAATATCGTAAACCACAGAGGAGGTGAGTGCTATAGAGCGAAACCTTGAGGGAGATCTCTGAAATTATCCTAATATACACCTTTTCTTTTTTAGTTTTCCTACGTGTGTGTTGTGCTTTGGTGCAAATTGTGTTGTGGAGTGGGCTAGGTTTGTTAGATTATTTATTTATTTTTTTCATTTTTTTTTCATTTTATTTTATTTTATTTTAGTTCTAGTTTTAATTTACTTTTAAAAGAATAAAATTAACTACCATATAAATAAATTGTAATAACATATCAACTAATTACAAGAACCTAATAAAAAGTCAAATAGCTAAACAATACAATTAAATAATACTAGCTTATTTATAAAAACTTATTTTTAAAACAATAGAGATTTTTTTTGTAGTCTTTTATTTCTTTTAAAACAATTGAAAAATAAAACTTACATTAAAAATTGATTCTATTTTTGTTGTTTTTTCAAATCCTTTAAAACAAACTTAATAAAATAAGAGAAAAGTCAAAATATTTAATTTATGTTTATAAAAATATTTTAGCTCTAAAAATGGTGTAAAATATTAGGTTTGGTCAAAAATTACGTGTCTACAGCGAAACTCCATTCCGACACTCAAAAATTAAAACGACCCCAAAAATTACTTTCTTAACAACTTAGCCTTTAAAACTCACAAACGTAACAAATTATCAACTCTTAACTCCAAGATTAAAACTAACTTTAAAATTCGATCATAAAAGACTTTGGGTGGATATAGGGAATTGAAAAATGTCAATTCACCAAACTTGCTAAAAATTACTCACCGAGTCATTACAACTATAACACAGAACGAGAAGTAACTAGTATGAGGGTAGAAGTAAGCAAAAAGAAGAGTTCTAAATAACAAAATACGACAAGACCAGAAGCAAACTAAAATTATATGCATAATGATCCCTCCCAGAATCGAGATGTCACAAGTATAGAGTTGTGCTAACAAAAGAGTAGAGGTCCCATAAGTGGACCAAAACAAAGTTGTCTCAAAAAGCAAAAGATGTGCTTTACAAGGTCCGTAAGGAGACAAGCCAATCAAGGACGACAAGTGATCACTCTAATCTCAAGACCCCCACACCCAATTCACACTAGTCATCATTAATTCACACATTCATGCTCAAACTACTTATAATGGAAGTCGTAGCCTACTTGTAAGTCGACTGCGCTCGCTCCATGATAGAAGGCTAGAGCTTTTACTTTCATAATGACCTCTAAATGCTGCCACACTATCAAGATTAAGATCACAACATCAATAAATTCATAGAGAAACTAAAATCACTTAATATTGAGATGGACCAATTTTAGACTCAAACAAGAAATATGGTATCCATGCCTGAATTTTCAGAACTGACTCTATCAAGAGGTCCTAATGTAACATCCCTCCATATAAAGAACTAGATCTAGAAAGAACTAATTTGGAAAGAGCCATATTTGAAATTTTATAAGTTATGCTTGAATTGTGAGCTTTTGGCAACATCAAATAGTAATAACTTTTAGTACAAGATGATTTGGGTGGCTCATAAATTATCAAATGAAATATCTTGGAATCCTCTTTACAACACCACCGAGTTTGCAAAATTTTGAGCTCGTATGAGGAATATATATCCATTTGTAGTTAGGTTGTATGGCTAAGGAAAGTTACCCGAATTAGTGAAAGGTATTTTGATATTTTCCCCACACCATCAACTTAAAATGAATTTAGTATATTTTTGTGGTCAAATCTGATTTGGTTCAGTTTTCAGAATCCCAAAATATGCTTGGGGTTATAAAAGAGAGTTCAAGAAGAGAAAAGAAGAAAAAAAAAGAAAGGTTCAAGGAGTTCATCGAGATTTCTTACGGATCAAAGATTTTTTTGCAAAAGTTTTGATTCGTAAGAGGTATATAAGTTCTCATAGTGTTGGTTTCGTTCACCCACATGCAAATCATGTTATTTTAATGCAAATTTCATTCTTGAGGTTGAATTATTTGATTTCTTGAGGATTCTTCTTGAAATTTCATTAGTAATCTTGATTATTGGAATTTTGATGAATTCTTGAGATGAGTGTTACTAGTTTGAGGGTTTTCTTTGAGTAGATTATCATGTACATATGTTGGGTATTCCAATTGAAGTAAGTTGGGAAGAAACCATTCGATTCAAGGTGAATTAGGATCAAAAAATGAGAATGAAAATTTGTGGTGGAGTTCTGGGCAGAGGCTAATGTGATGTCCCACCAATGCGCCGGCAAAGGTCTTCCACTACAAGAAAGTGGAGATACAACGACATTTTCTAAATGTCTTATTATGATGTTTAAATGTTATAAATTTGTTTACCGATATTTATTTTACATTTGGATCAAATGTCATAAATTTTAGTGTCAAAAATTTTTCCGACATTTAGGTAATTGTCGGGAAGAATTTGTGACATTTATTTTGTGACCAAAAGAAATGACCCTAAAAGCCAACTCACCAAACCCATGAATTAGTCATAATCCATATATATATGTTCTTTCCTAGAATATAAAGGAGGAAGGGAGAAGGGACAATAGAAATTAAGATATAATCACTTCATATATATTACTGAAATGTGAAGGAGTAGTCACAAGGTAAAGAAGTAGCTCGAATCACAATCCTCTGCAATGAACTTTAACTCAATGACCACTTCTAGAAAGAACAAATAGAGAAAGAGGAAAAGTAGGACCACAAAATCAACAAGCATGTGTAACCTCTAGAACTAATCACCTCTTTCAGTCGCATGCAACAAGTTCATAGAACTGAATACATATTCCAGTACATTATTACTGAACATTGCATTGGTACTACATGAGCTTCAAATATACTTGAACTAATTTTAAAAATATATTAGCATAATCAAACAATATAAGACCTCCAGAACGGGTCCCAAATCTAATGTAATCCGTTCTAGTGATAACTTGACAACGACAGATTAGAGAGTCAAATGTCACATTTTCGTTGTTGCACATTATTAATAAATTAATATTCAGATTGGGTCTATTCAGACTCCAAAAAACAAACCTGGAAACACCTAAACAAAACTACATCCATAATTATCTGGTAATAAACAAATACAGAGAAATCATGCTATTTGCTTTGATTAATTTCTTGGACAAGGCAACAAGAGAATCTACAAATTAATTGAAACAAGCTCACTATTTTAGAGAAAGCAGGGTAGTAATGTGCAGGAGGTGCAAACTCATAATCAACAAAATAATGCAAAAAATGAGGTAATCTCAGAGCTTACACCTTATATTGTGATACAATCTTTTGCGGCTAAATTGAGGCAAATGAGAATTCAAACATGGAAACAAGGAAGAAAAAAGGAACAAAAATAAGGGTGATCAAGTAAGAACTGAACAACAAAATATGCAGCCGAGTGACACGAAAAATAATACAACATCACAGATAGACTCAAGGTAGCATCATTAAAAAAAAAAGATCCAATCAGCAGGAAGAACAAGGGAAAACTCAAAAAAAAAGAAAGAATAACAAAAACAATACAAACAATGAGAAGAGACATAAGACACCTCAAGAAGAGATTATGTTCTAAAAGTTTGGTATCCTTATTCCATATTTTTATCCATAAATCCATATATTTAAGCATGAATTAAAAAAATCTTCTTTTTTTATAAGGTACATAATGAATTAAGACACTCAAAATAAGAAGTTACATTTTTCCTAAGTAGGGTTGCCAAATAGTTAACGAATAAGATGGAGTAGCATGAGAAAGTTCAAATCCAAATTTAGCAGTATGATTTCATCTAAGTTTCTTTTCTCTTAACCTCTTTTGTTGTCTATCGATCTGCCTAATCATAGTTGGTGATTTGCATGTCGCCTTGTGATTAATTTACTAAATGTTGCTCATCTTGTATTCCTAAGGTACTTAGAACAAAACTTTGAAGAACTTGATAAGACACAACAAATTTTAAGAACATTTTCACAATTAAAAATTTAAAACTAGTTGAAATACTAGAATCAGAAACAAATTAGAAAAATATACAAAATATTTTTCTTAAAGAAGAATTATTGTCAATCCGTGTCTAAAGAATCTTACTGATTTCAACAAACTTTTCAGAAATGCAAAGTTACCAAAGCTTAATGAACCAGTGAAGAATACAAGAAGATAAATTAATTCACGAATTTGAAATGTGTGACACACACCAGAATCTGGAAAAACAGAAAGAAGATCAAGCCCACTGAATGCACATTGTCCCTTTAAAGAAATTATTCCCCTCTAGTATATGAGATTTGATTTTGAATATGTCCTCCCAGGATAGAATGATCTCAATCACCAGTATATTCATACCCAAAACGCTAGTGTCAGCGAGCCACTCAACGATAGTAAAGTACACTTAGAATATTTTATTAGTAGTAGAAGAAGTTCAGAAATTCTATTTATAAAATGAGAGGAAATCCTTCAGTTTATAGAAAAGAAAGGGTACTGTGAAAAGGTGTCACGACCCGAGCCTACACCCTGGACGTGGACAAAACTCGAAGACCATTGCTGGTCCCCAAGCGATTCCTCATCCTGGCTGACTACAAGCGGAAGACTCACTTAAGCATACAAATCTTGAAAAGTGAAATAAAATTCATAAACTCAACTTTTGAAACTTTAACTCAAATGAACAACTTTGAATAAAATAATATATTTAATTAGCCATTAAATAGGCAACTTTAGTCTTTAAAATATTTATAAAATAAATGATTAATATAGACTCCTCAACTATATTGACTATCTATCTATGAAGCCTCTAACTGATAATGATGGAAGTCGGGACAAGACCCAAGACCTCCTAACTAAACAGAAAAAAAATAATGAAATCCTCCGGAAGCAAGAATGCTCACCATAGCTAACTTAAATCTCGGATGTATCAACGAAGCTCTTGTTGATGATCCTGAATACCTGTGTCTGCATCATGAGAAGATGTAGGCCAATTGGCTCAGTACGTGGAATGTACGAGCATGTAAGGGGAATTCTAAAGCATAACATAAGCTTGATACTTGAATAAAAAAATGGAAACATACTTACCACTTATCAAACTTGCAACTCAAGGAATACTTAAGAATTCTCAAGAATAAGATACTCAACTCACAGATTAAATACTGAACTCAAATATATGATACTCTACTATGGATACTCAACTCAATATAAAGCAATAAAGACATATGCAATGTGTATAAACAGGTAAAACACTGTAAACTCTTAGTTCATTAAAGATTAAACAATAATAAACTCAACCTTACGTATATATGAAAGTAATATAGTTTTTGTGGGAGTTTCTCTAACCGACAACCACCACTATGAGCCTAAGTTGTGATAGAGCGTCTTGACCACGCTGCCAGAACTGTCCTATACTCTGCCGTTGCATAGAACATCCTCTACCTAGTTGATCCACTAGCTAACCTTACGTGATCATCTAAAAAGTATAACATGTTAATACCATGATGGCTACATGGTTTACATGGGAACTTGAGTTATCTGAACTCTCATCCCCACATCGGTGCTTAATACTACTCCCAAAACTTACTTTAGCTCATATTTAATAAAATTTCCTTCCTTTGGGTTGAGATAATTTACTGAACCCTTTAGCTTAAAAAGCTCCTTTTTGGAATCAATGTTCCCCTCTTTAGCTCAAAACTCTTTTGAAACTCCTTAGTTTCCTTTAAACTTAAATGTAAAATATTTATCAACCTTTAGGGAATACTTAGTCCCCTTTTATAACTTTAGAGAAATGAACTCAACTCTTGCTCTTTACTTAACTTGAAACTTTAACTCTTAGGGAATAGTTAGTTCCCTTATACCTTTTTTTGAGAAATGAACTCAACCTTTACTTTTTTCCTTAACTCAAACTTGAGTCTTAAAACGAATTTAAAACGTTTAAGTAAGACTCTAAAAACTTTGAAAACTTTACTTTTACTCACTTCATAGCTTTAGACTTGACTTCTTACTTTTAAACTTGACTCTTAACTTCTTGACTTGACTCTTAACTTTCCTTGAATTGAAGTATGGATTCAAAGTTCATGATCTCATGTTTATGGATGATTTCATGATTTTAAACTTGGAGAGTTCATGCATAACTATGAGCATGAACTACTCAACTCGAGAAATAAAAGGTACTTCTTAACTCAAGATAGAAGTAAGGAACTCAATACTCACGACTT
The DNA here is from genome assembly GCA_016801875.1 of Solanum sitiens. Classification (NCBI taxonomy): domain Eukaryota; kingdom Viridiplantae; phylum Streptophyta; class Magnoliopsida; order Solanales; family Solanaceae; genus Solanum; species Solanum sitiens. Next base: position 1,140,567 of record JABWTJ010000408.1, read on the forward strand.
AGAACTCGGAGATACTACTCCTCTCGATGATACTCAATTTATGGAATTCATGCGGAAGTTATGGGCATGAATAACTCGACTCGAGGGTCTAAGTAACTCGATTGAACTCATGTATATGACTCTCTCATTCTTTTATTTACTTCCTCAAAACTTAGTACAATTCAATGATGGATCTCAAAGAATTCACAATTTAACTTAAAGACTTTCTTGAATTCTACTCTTAACTCTCTCTTGAATGTGAATTACGAATTCAAGAGTTTTGGTTCATGACGTGGAGGATTTAGGTGATACTTTTGTCTCATGAATACATACTCTTAACTCTTATATTCACTTTCTTGAGTCTTGAAAACAAGTTACTAGAAGATGTTAGAAAACTCTTCAAAAGAACTCGAAGAGACTCTCTCAAAAAGGTTCGGAAGAACTCTCAAAACTTAATCTTGACTTTAACTTGAATTTGAATTATTGTTTAAAGGTTATGATTAATATTATGAATGATTTATAAGTGTTTTAGAAGTACTTTTAAGTGTTAAAAATAAAAAGGAGTGAAGATACATGTTAAATGAGCTCAAACGGGACTACTAACGCAAAAGGAGTGGGGGAAGGCGACCCTGTCGCGTTTCGGGCGTGGGACGCCAACCCCTAACATCAAAGAGTACATTTGGGAGCAATTAAGCCGCGCCTCCTCATCCCTATGGGCGCATCTGGGGCGCGCCATGCCAGCCCATCTTCAGGCAACGTTTCGATGAATTTCGCCTCTCTTTTTCTGACCCTAAATCCTTTTAATCGATTTATTTTCTTAAGTTTTCCTTAGATTCAATTACACAACCTAATTAAACACTAATACACTCAAAACAACACTCAAAACAATTACTTTCATCCCAAGAAATCATCAAAGTGCCAACAAGACAACATCTACAATGAGCCTCAAGAACACCTAACAAGAACTTGAATCCTTTAACTTTTTGCGAATGAAATTACGCTGAAAATAACATGTTTGGCGTGTGGGTGAACAATACCAACACTATGAAAGCTTACATACCTCTTATAGATTAGACCCATGGCAAAATTCCGCAACAAGACGCAAGAATCTCGACGAACGCTTGATCTTCTCCTCTTTTCTCTTCTTTTCTCTTCTTGCCTCTTTTTGAACTCTCAACTAAAACTCTAAGCGTATTTTTGGATTATGAAACTGAACGTAAAAGAATTATGACCCTATAATATAACAAAAAACGAGTTAAATCTGATTGTATAAGGAAATGACCAAAATACCCCCTCTATTTTCGGCTAACTTTCCTTAACTGAACATCCTAAATTCAAAAGGTCATATCTCACTCATCCGAAATTGAAGTTTAGCAAACTCGGTGGATTTGAAAAGATAATTCAAAGATCGTTCCTATGGTATCTTATATCACACCTAACGCATCCTTTTCTGGGAGTTATGGTCGTTTAAAGTCAACCCAAAACTCATACTTAACTTAACTTGCAAATTTCAGATTTTTGTTATTTCCAATTTAATTCTCTTTGGAACTGAAGGTGCTAAATCTTGTGAACTGATCTTAATACTTAGGAAATTTTTAATTCCTTGGTAAAATCTCACTCAATACTATGAACGGTTTGAGTCTTAGTTCAAAAAAATTTCTGGGGTGTTACAATATCTCCCCCTTGGGACCATTCGTCCTCGAATGACGACTGAACTAGGAATAGAATGGTTTGATCTTACTAAGGTCTACTTCTAATGGTACACTTTCAATATATTCAAGCTTAACCCAAATCCTTAGGTTCGCGTTCTATACCTCTCTATTGGAATTTCATCCCAACACTATTACTCTTTACCACCACCTTGCTCATCTCAAGAATCCACCAAATGTTTAACACCACCACATTCAAGCTTAGAAATCTAACAACTCCATGAACTCCTATAAATCAACTCTTATGAAATTGTCAACACTTGACTTGATTTCCCATCTTATCATCTCCCGCTTGGGTCTAAAGCTAAAGCTTAAAAGCTATGGACCTATTCCACATCTCTAACTGGTGTACATTCTCTTAATGCTCTTTTACTCTTGTGACTTAGCCATACCACTGCCATTATCTTAAGGTTAGGTTCTCTACTACTCACATTCATTGCAACAACCATCTCAATTCCTCACCTATTCTATGTCAAATCTATCATATCAAATCTCAAGACTAACAACGTCACCCTTTTGGTGTCATTCTTTTGGATCATGACACTCATCTCAAATTCAAGCTTAATGTTTATTACTAAACTCGAATGTCAATACGATTGCTCACCTACTATACCATAACTCATTACTACTATGGAAATTTGGAAACACTTGCCCACTAGGACTTCATGACAATTAGTCAATCCTTACATCTTAGCCTGCATACTCTAATTACCATCACATTCCACTTCACAACTTAAGTACTGCTTACTCACTTACTTCGCATTATCTCTCAAATAACTCTATCTTTCTCTAAATAAGAGGTTCTTCTTTAAAAATTGATAAGCCTAGATTAGATATACCACTTTATGAATACTTTTGCTCTTCTATTCACCACTTAAACTTGGTCATTACCTATACAATGAAACTTCATCACAACTCCTTTATAATTAATGTATACTTTAACTCATATTGACTTGCAACACTTACTCTACTTTCTATCCTGAGCTCTTCACAACTCTTCACTATTTAATCTACCCATAAGGGAAACACTTCATTAATAATTCATTAAGTGCATAACTATACCAACATATTTTGCCAAAACACCATCTCCTTTACTAGATCTTTATACCTCAGCATACTTTCCTCTAACTATGGATTTTTCACTAGTATTGCACATGATCTCATAACTCATGCTACTCTTTCGGGTGAAAATCTTACCCAAGCTCTAAACATACTTCTTAAAAAGGACCTCAGCTAAAAAAAGGCTTAAAAGAAACAGTACAACTCATTTTTAGCTCAAACGTACAATTCAAATGAATATGGGTGTATTCCTTTGAAATTGAACACTTAACTTACTCTTGGACTTCTGTTAAGCCCCTCTAGAGTCTCAAGGCTTTCTCAAGACTCTTGCTAAGAACAACTCATCCATAAGGATCTTTAAACTTTACTTTTCAGCCACCTCTAGTATGATGGGTAGTGAAATGAGTAAGAGAACCAAGAGTTAGAATAGATCTCTATTACTTAGCTCTATTGCACGATTAAGAGTATTAAAGAAGGGAAACTTTTCTTAAATGTCTGTAGTACCTCATTCATAGAAGTGGGGCCCTCACAACCATAAATAAGATCCTATTGACACAGCTTCATAGACACCCTAGGACACTTAAAATCTGTGCAATACCAAGTTTGTCATGACTCGAGCCTACACCCTGGACGTGGCCGGCACTCAAAGACCATTACTGGTCACCAAGCAAACCCTCATCCTGGCTGACTACAAGCGGAAGATCATTTAAGCATACAAAGCTTTAAAAGTGAAATAAAATTCATAAACTCAACTTTTGAACTTTAACTCAAATGAACTTTGAATAAAATAATATATTCAATTAGCCATCAAATAGGCAACTTTAGTCTTTAAAACATTTAAAATAAATAAATGATTAATAGACTCAACTATACTGACTATCTATCTATGAAGCCTCTAACTGATAATGATGGAAGTCAGGACAAGACCCACGACCTCCTAACTAAATAGAAAAAAAATAAATGAAATCCTCCGGAAGCAAGGAGGCTCACCATAGCTAACTTGAATCTCGGATGTATCAATGAAGCTCTTGTTGATGATCCTGAATACCCGTGTCTGCATCATGAGAAGATGTAAGCCAATTGGCTCAGTACGTGGAATGTACGAGCATGTAAGGGGAATTCTAAAATATAACATAAGCTTGATACTTGAATAAAAAAATGGAAACATACTTACCTCTTCTCAAACTTGAAACTCAAGGAATACTTAAGAATACTCAAGAATAAGATACTCAACTCAGAGATTAAATACTGAACTCAAATATATGATACTCGACTATAGATACTCAACTCAATATAAAGCAATAAAGACATATGCAATGTGTATAAAAACTGGCAAAATAGTGTTAACTCTTAGTTCATTAAAGATAAAACAATAATAAGCTCAACTTTACTTATATATGAAAGTAATATAGTTTCTATGAGAGTTTTTCTAACCGACAACCACCACTCTGAGCATAAGTGGTGATACAACGTCTTGCCCACGCTGCCAAAGTTGTCCTATACTTTGCCGTCGCATAAAACATCCTATACCTAGTGGATTCACTGGCTAACCTTACGTGATCATCTAAAAAGTATGATACGTTAATAGCCATGATGGCTATATGATGGGGACTTGAGTTATCTGAAATCTTATCCCCACATCGGTGCTTAATACTACTCCCAAAATGTGCTTTTTCTCATAGTTTTTAATAAAATTTCCTTCCTTTGGGTTGAAATAATTTACTGAACCCTTTAGCTTAAAAAGCTCCTTTTTGGAATCATTGTCCCCTTTTTAGTTCAAAACTCTTCTAAAACTCCTTAGTTTCCTTTATACTAAAAAGTAAAACATTTATCAACCTTTGGGGAATACTTACTCCCCTTTTATAACTTTAGAGAAATGAACTCAACTCTTGCTCTTTACTTAACTTGAAACTTTAACTCTTAGGGAATACTTAGTTCCCTTATACCTTTTTTTGAGAAATGAACTCAACCTTTACTGTTTTAAGTAAGACTCTAAGAACTTTGAGAACTTTACTTTTACTCACTTCATAGCTTTAAACTTGACTTCTGACTTTTAAGCTTGACTCTTAATTTTCCTTGAATTGAAGGATGGATTCAAGGTTCATGATCTCATGTTTATGGATGATTTAATGATTTTAAACTTGGAGAGTTCATGCAGAATTATCATCATGAACTACTCAACTCGAGAACTACAAGGTACTTCTTAACTCAAGATATGAATAAGGAACTCAATACTCAAGACTTAGAACTCGGAGATACTACTCCTCTCGATGTACTCAATTTATGGAATTCATGCGGAAGTTATGGGCATGAATAACTCGACTCGAGGGTCTAAGTAACTCGATTGAACTCATGCATATGACTCTCTCATTCTTTTATTTACTTCCTCAAAACTTAGTACAATTCAATGATGGATCTCAAAGAATTCACAATTTAACTTAAAGACTTTCTTGAACTCTACTCTTAACTCTCTCTTGAATGTGAATTACGAATTCAAGAGTTTTGGTTCATGACGTGGAGGATTTAGGTGATACTTTTGAATCATGAATACATACTCTTAACTCTTACATTCACTTGCTTGAGTCTTGAAAACAAGTTACTAGAAGATGTAGAAGACTCCTGAAAAGAACTCGAAGAGACTCTCTAAAAAAGGTTCGGAAGAACTCTCAAAACTTTGACTTTACTTTGAATTTGAATTATTGTTTCAAGGTTATGATTCATATTATGAATGATTTATAAGTGTTTTAGAAGTACTTTTAAGTGTTTAGAATCAATAGAAGTAAAGATACACTTTAAATGAGCTCAAACGGGACTACCGACGCAAAAGGAGTGGGGGAAGGCGACCCTGGTGCGTTTCGGGCGCGGGACGCCAGCCCCTAACATCAAAGTGTACATTTGGGCGCAATGCAGCCGCGCCTCCCCAGCCCTCTGGGCGCATCTGGGGCGCGCCATGCCAGCCCATGTTCAGGCAACGTTTCGACGAATTTCGCCTCTCTTTTTCTTACCCTAAATCGCTTTTAATCGATATATTTTCTTAAGTTTTCCTTAGATGCAATTACACAACCTAATTAAACACTAATACACTCAAAACAATCACTTTCATCCCAAGAAATCATCAAAACGCCAACAAGACAACATCTACAATGAACCTCAAGAACACCTAACAAGAACTTGAATCCTTTAACTTTTTGAGAATGAAATTACGTTGAAAATAACATGTTTGGCATGTGGGTGAACAAAACCAACACTATGGAAGCTTACATACCTCTTATGGATTAGACCCATGACGAAATTCTGCAACAAGACAGAAGAATCTCGACGAACGCTTGATCTTCTCCTCTTTTCTCTTCTTTTCTCTTTTTGAACTCTCAACTAAAACCCTAAGCATATTTTTTGATTATGAAACTGAACATAAAAGGATTATGACCCTAAAATATAATAAGAAATGAATTAAATCTTATTGGATAAGGAAATGACCAAAATACCCCACACTATTTTCGCCTAACTTTCCATAACTGGACAGCCTAACTTCAAAAGGACATATCTTAGTCATCCGAACCCGAAATTTATCAAACTCGGCGGCTTTGGAAATATAAGTCAAAGAACTTTCCTATGATATCCTTTAGAATACCTAACTAATTATGTGCTGAGAGTTATGGTCGTTTAAAGTCGACCCAAACCTCATACTTAACTTAAATTGCAAATTTCAGATTTTTGTTATTTCCAATTTAATTCTTTTTGGAACTCAAGGTGCTAGTGTGAACTGACCTTAATACTTAGGAAAATTTTAATTCCTTGGTAAAATATCACTCACTACGATGAACGGTTCGAGTCTTAGTTCAAAAAAAAATTCTGGGGTGTTACAAAAGGTTCTTATTGTGTCTTACGGAAAGGTCACAAACATTTTGAAAAGTCACAATCTTTAGGGAATGATCATGACCTTCCATAAAAGTCACATCTTTTCGTAAAAGACACAACTTTTCATAAAATTCGCAACTTTTCATAAAAGTCGCAACCTTTCATAAAAGTCGCAACTCTTCATAAAAGTCACAACCTTTCATAAAAGTCGCAACTCTTCATAAAAGTCGCAACCTTTCATAAAAGTTGCAACTCTTCATAAAAGTCACAACTCTTCATTTTCCTATCACACATTTTAAAACTCAACAATCCCCCGCATGAATGGGGAATGAATCAAAGACAAAGAAACAGACAAGTATTGTACTTTACAAGCAAGAATTAATTCCATCTACATAAGTAGGTTTCCCCTTGGAATTTCCGTAGTGAACATATGTCAGATATACTCGGTCAATCAGTAGATGTGATATCTTTGAACCGTCGAGCTTTGGTGTATACCTAGACAACCATATGTCACACAATTACCCTATACCGTTTATGGTTCTTACGGTTGTGTTTGTTTCAAGTATGAACAACTCATGGCTTCATGACTGTATAGAAATATGGGCTTTTGACAATCATTTTCTTGAAGCGGCTTACACTTCACACCTACATAGGTGATTTCTAACCGTGTTCGCGAAGATACACTATTTGGTCAACTCTGACAAACTTAGAAATCATTAAAACCATTAAGCTGTATTAACTCATTAACAAGCCTTAATGTTATATCCTTATTCCTGAGCATTGTCTTCATCATAAGAATGGATTGAGTTTGTTGACAATGCCGAACCGTCATTTACAACTTTGTTTTTCTCGTTGAATCTAGCTCTTGGGATCTCCAGTCTGCTAGATATAGTTACCACCATGATGACTTGTCTTAAGCCGTAAATCCATTTCCTTAGATGATCTTTCAACTTTCTCTCTAGTTAGATCTTTTTGTAATTGGATCCGACACATTATCCTTTTACTTTACATAGTCAATTCTGATAATTTCACTAGAGAGTAGTTTTCTAACGGTATCATGTCTATGTCCTATATGACGAGACTTTCCGTTATACATCATGCTCTATGCCCTACCTATTGCATCTTGACTATTAAAGTGTATGCATACTAATGCCACTGGTTTGGTCCATAAAAGAATATCTAGCAAGAAATTCTGTAGTGTTTCAACTTATTCACCGACCTTATCTAGAGCACCTAGCTCAGAAATCATTGTAGAGCTAGCGATACATGTCTATTTTTAAATATTTCCAAGAGACTGCTCCTCTACCAAGAGTAAATACATATCCACTCGTGGATTTTACTTTATTTATTCGGTGATCCAATTTGCATCACTATATCCTTTCAATACTGCTGGATATTGTTATAATGCAAGACATAGTTTAAATATTTCTCAAATAGTCCAAAACACTTGTTATTGTCATCTAATGAGTTCTATTATGATCACTTGTGAACCGACTCAGTTCATTAATAGAAAATACTATATCTGATCGTGCACACTTCATGATATACATCATACTTTCCAATACTCTAGCACAATCCAATTGTGAGTCACTTTCACTTTCAATCTTTTGAAATGCAAAGCTCACATATTGGAGACTTGACAATATTGAAATCCAAATATTTTAACTAGTCAAGTACCTTTTTAATGTAATGAGACTATGAAAATGCTAAACATTATGGAGTTCTATGGATTCTTATACCTAAGATTGCATCAACAACTCCAAGATATTTCATTCCAAACTTTCTTTCTAGCATACGTTTAGTAGCATTTACGTTATTAGTGTCTCTATTGATGATCAACATATCACCAATGTACAAACAAATAATGACCTTATGATTTTAATGTGAACACATTTACCACTCCCATCATTCTTAAATCCATTTGCCAACATGGTTTGGTAACATTTCTTATGTCATTGTTTGGGTGAAAAAAAAAAGAAGAAAAAACCAATACCTCAAAAAAGGCATGCTTTCTCTCTCGGTGCACGGTAGCAGAACATGCGCCCACCATGGGTAAGAGAGCTCGCATACCTACTCAGAAGGCAATACTTGCAAAGGAAGCACTACAAATGAAAGGGAACTCACAGAGAGGCCGCAAACCCGGACAACTGGACAAGAAGTTGGTGGAATCAAATCTAAATGTAGTTGAATCGAGTACAAAAATTGGGGGAATCAGTGGTGCGGACGAATCGAACCAAAGGAACAAAGACTCGCCTTCCAACCAGCTGAATAGAGCAGGTAGCATGGAAAAAGGAATATCAAAAGGGACTGGACAGTTGCAATTCAATGGAACAGTACAATATAGAAAGTAACAGAAGCAGGTAGAAGCTATCTGGGATGGGATAATTCAGAGCTCTGGAACTGAAAGCCCAGTGGAATCAAGTATTAGCAAGAAGTCATGGGCAGATGAAGTTGAAGAAGAGGTCATATCAGAAGGTAAGAAAAAATCGATATGGGATGAATTTGATATAGCGAAATTGTCCAATGCTGGGTATAAATTGGAGTACGTTGATCCTGCAATGAAGGGAGAAATAGTAGAGATTGAACTGGATGAAATTAGCTCAGAAATTATTTACTGGGGGAATGCAGTGGTGTGCTATGTGCTAGGAGCTCACCCGCCGTTCCAAGTGATACAAGGATACATTCAAAGGTTATGGGGAAAGCATGGCATAGACAAAGTGGCTATGCTGAGGAACGGGGTAGTAGTTGTCAGATTTGCAACAAAAATTGGTAAACAAGAGGTGTTACAACGGGGTATATATCATTTTGACAATAAACCTTTTATTGTCAAGGAATGGACACCGGATCTAGAATTTACAAAGGAGGAGTTACAGACTGTTCCCATCTGGATTAAATTTCCGGATTTAGACTTTAAATACTGGAGCAAGGCTGTGTTGAGCAAGATAGGGAGCTTAGTAGGGAAGCCCATGATGGTAGATCATAATACTGAGGAAAAGGAATGGACTAAAGTTTGCAAGGATATTAGTTGAGGTTGAGATGGGGGAAAAATTACCAGATGTGGTAAAGTTTAAGAATGAGAAAGGAAGGTTGATTGAGCAGGTTGTGCAATATGACTGGACGCCAACATTATGCAAATTTTTTACTAAATATGGTCATGAGAAGGAGGTATGCAGGCTGAAAAAGAAAGGGCATAAACAAGTTCAGAATCCTCCAAAAATTGTAATTGGACATAAAGAAGGAGAGATGAAGAAATGGAAAGAAAAACCTAAAAATACTGAAGCAGGGATGAGTGAAAAAGAGGTTACAAAAGAGAAGGAAGCATGGGAAACACCTGTACGAATAGGAAAATATCCTCACAAGTCTCCACAAGATCAAGATCAGGCAGAAGTGGTGGAAAGTGCAAACTCATTTCAGGTATTAGGAAGGAGTAAAGATGAGACTGGAAGTGCAATAAATGTAGGAGGCCAGATGATAACAAAATCTGGGCATGGTTAATCTACTAAGTTGGAATGTTAGAGGGCTTAATGCCCCAAATAAGCAAAAGGAAATTAAAATCCTTTGCAATGAAGAAAAGGTAGGCTTGATTGGCCTTCTTGAAACCAAAGTGAAAAGTGAAAAAATAGAACAAATGGCTGCTAGTATGTTTGCTGGATGGAAGTATATTACAAATCTTGAGAGGCACTATAATGGGAGAATATGGTTAACTTGGAAGCCGGATTTTTATCAAGTAAAGCTTATTAATATGAATGCTCAACAAATAACATGTGAGGTAATGTTTATTCCTCTTTGTGTTTCTTTTGAAATATCATATGTGTATGCTTTCAATAAAAAAGAGGATAGAAAGGAATTGTGGGATAGCTTACTGAAACAGAGTAAGAGGTGTCAAGTACCATGGATGGTTATAGGTGATTTCAATTCTGTGTTGAATGTTGATGATAGAATTGGGGGAGTTCCATAACATGGTTAGAAATAATGGATTTCAAAAATTGTGTGAATGACTGTGGGCTATTAGAATTTCCTACTCAGGGAAACAGGTACACATGGAGTAATAAACATGAAGGTGACATGATTTTTTCAAAAATAGATTGGATTTTTATTAATGAAGAGTGGTTGGATAAAAATGCCTTGTTGTAGGGCACTGTTCTTGCCTGAAGGTATTAGTGATCACTGCCCAGCTAAAGTAGTTCTGAATGAGGATAGTGAGACCAGGAAACATTTTCAATTCTGCAATTGTGGGCAAAGCACTCACAGTTTAAAGAAATTGTACAGAATGGCTGGAGAATAAATATTGAGGGTTGTATGATGTATAGAGTAGTGAGGAAATTAAAGTTACTAAAGAAGAAATTGAGGGTACTGCATAATCAAGAATTTCAGAATATAATAAGTGAGGCAAATGATGATAGGGACAGACTCAAGCAAACATAAATGAAAATGATGATAGGGACAGACTCAAGCAAACATAAATGAAGTTGCAAACTGATCCAACCAACATAGACTACCAGAAAGAAGAAAACCAAATGTATCAGAAATTCAGGACTTCATCTTATTTGGCTGAATTATTCTTACAGCAAAGAAGCAAAGCAACATGGATAAGGCTAGGAGATGATAACACTAGGTATTTTTATTCAGTTGTGAAACATAAGAAGTTGAAACATGCTGTGACACAATTGAAAGATGGAACAGGAGCTTGGCAAACTGATCCTACAATTATTGCAAAGTTATTTGTGGATCACTATGAGGGAATACTAGGGAGGAAAACAGAAAATAGATGTTCAGTTGTAAGTGATCTGATAAAGCAAGGGAGAATACTTAGTAAGGAACAACAGAGTGTATTGGTTCAAAGATTTGAGCCAACTGATGTAAAGAAAGCGATGTTTGAGATTGATAGTAATAAGAGCCCTGGGCCTGATGGGCTTGGGAGTGGTTTTTTCAAAGAAGCTTGGTCAATTGTGGGTGAAGAAGTTACATCTGCAGTGCTTGAAGTTTTTCAAAATTCCAAGATATTAAGGCAGATTAACTCAACAAGTATTGCTCTAATTCCAAAGATAGAAGTTCCTGAAGTTGCTAGTCATTTTAGACCCATCTCATGCTGTAATGTTATTTATAAATGCATTTCCAAGCTAATATGTAGCAGGTTGAAGATTGCTCTCAGTCACATAGTAGCAGAGAATCAGTCAGCGTTTGTGCAAGGGAGATCAATGATGCATAATGTACTAATTTGTCATGATATTTTAAGACATTATAACAGGAAGAATGTCTCTCCTAGATGTCTTATGAAAATAGACCTAAAGAAGGCTTATGATATGGTAAGTTGGGATTTTCTGGAGGAAGTATTAGTTGGCTTTGGGTTCCCTGAACAATTCATTAAGTGAATCATGCTAGGTGTTACTACAACTATGTTTTCAATAAAGGTTAATGGGCAGAATCATGGCTTTTTTGCTGTAAAAAGAGGCCTTAGGCAAGGGGATCCTGCATCTCCATTATTATTTCTTCTAGTAATGGAGTACTTGACAAGAACACTCAATGTAATGAGCAAGATGCCAGATTTTAGATATCATCCATTTTGCAAAAAATTGCAACTCACTCATCTTATATTTGCTGATGATTTGATGATATTTTGTAAGGGGACTGTGAACTCAGTTAACAGAGTAATGGAAGCTTTAGCACACTTTAGTGCTACTACTGGTTTGGAAGCGAATCTGGAGAAGTCTAGTGTATTGCTTGCTGGTGTGGATGAGGACACAAGGAAGAAGATTCTGATAAGAACTGGTTTCTCAATAGGTCAATTTCCGATGAGGTATCTTGGTCTACCTTTATCACCTAAGAAGTGGAAGAAAACTGAATGTTTATCATTGATTGATAAACTTACTCAAAGGATCACAGTAACCTACTCTAAGAAACTCTCGTATGCTGGTAGATTGCAAATTATTAATGCTGTATTGTTTTCCATACAAAGTTTTTGGGGGGCAGTGTTCATCTTACCTCAGAGTATCCTTAAGGAAATAGATAGGATTTGTAGAAATTTTTTGTGGGGCTGTAGTGCAGATAAGAAGAAGATATCATTAGTCTCATGGGAAAGAATGTGCTTTCCAAAGAGGAAAGGAGTACTGAATATAAAAGGTAGCAGTAACTGGAACATAGCGTCAGTGGGTCAATTGTTATGGCAAATGGTAGTAAACAAGGAATCGTTGTGGTTAAAGTGGATTCATGGAATCTATATAAAGGAAGATGCTTCTATCTGGAATCACAAGGTACCTACTGATTGTAGCTGGTACTGGAAGAAACTCAATGCCCTCAAAATTCAAATGCAGGGCTTGTATAATCAAGGCAGATACATACTAACACAGTATGGATCATACTCCATTACTAGAAGTTATTTAGCATTAATTGGACACAGACCAAAACTGAGGTTTGCTGAGTTGGTTTGGACCTCTGTGTCTTTGCCAAGACATAGATTTCTGGTGTGGCTTGCTGTCCAGGGAAGGTTGCTTACACAGGAGAGGAAATTGCAGCTGAAAATTCCAGTTGAAAATACAACATGTTGTCTATGTGATGAGCAGGTTATGGAGACAAATAAACACCTATTTGAGGAGTGTAGATGGATACAAGATATATGGAGCAAGATCAACTTATGGACAGGTACAACCATCCAGAACAATGGGATAGCAACAATTTTGGAAAAAATTAAAATGAAGCATTGGAAGCAGTTCAAGAAGGAAGTTATGGCAGCCATATGTGGAGCAATCTTATATCATACTTGGAGGGCAAGAAATTGGAAGAAGTTCAAAGGAAAGATTGTTCAAAGTGAAGAGGTAGTTAGGCACATAAAGAAGGAAATTATAGAAAGAATATCTTTGCTAAATAATTCAAAGAAAGCTCATAATTGTAGAGATTTTATTCAGCATTTAATATGTATTTAGTTTTTCTGTTTGTTGGAGGCCTATAACTGTTCAAGGAATAGGTGCTCTTTAAGATGTAAATGTTGTTTTGGTGGTATGGTAATGTTTACAGTTGTTACCCAAAAAAAAAAAAAAAAAAAAGAACTTCACACACTTTTTTTTTATTTACCAGGAACCATAAAACACTCGGGCTATTCCATGTCAATTTCTTCCTCCAGTTCCCGTTTAAGAGAGTTGTTTTTACATTCATTTGATGCATTTGGAGGTCATATACCACAACTAACACAATTAACATCCAAATGAATGTAATTCTAGTTACTGGCGAGTATGTGTCGAAAAGATCAAGACAATTTTGTCTAAAACCTTTGACCAAAAGTCTTGCTTTATATTTGTAAAAAGTTCCATTTACTTTCATTTTCCTTTTGAGGATTCACTTTGAACCCAAAAGTTTATTTCCTAGAGAAAGATCAACCAACTTCCAATAGTATTGCTCAAATTGAACCAATCTCACTATTGACACCATCTATCCAAAAACATGAGTCTACATAAGACACAAGAAATGTTAAAAATCATATTCGAAGGAAGTATATGTCCTTTGACATTTACCACGCCTTTGAATCTCTTTATTAATTACATTCTCCTTTTGTTCTTTCCAAGGCCGTTTAGACCTTTCACTAGACTACTCAAGTCTAATTTTATAGTCCACAGTCTTAGGTCCTATTTCAATCCTTTTAGGAATAGGAACTTGGACTTTGGCTAGACACCTCCACACTTTGAAGTATTTCAAGTTGGATTTCCTTCCTTTCCTTTTCTCATATGGAACAGATTGTGTCCTGAACAAACAAAATTGATTTCTATCTAAAAAGACAAAACTTTTGTTGTTCCCTTTTGCAGTAAGGATTGTTCTTCCACACAAGTTTTATGGTAAACCTAAACTTATAAATAATGCATCCATCATTTCTTTCAACGTTCGGTTTTTCATTAGATTGAGGTGAATAGGGCAGCAGTTTGATGGATAATTCCACTTTCCAAACATATTTCTGCACAAGGAGATTTATACTCTCCATTCTTATCACTTCTTATCTTTTTCTCAACTGATTTTCAACTTCGATATTATATTGTCTAGACATTTCTATTGCTTCATCCTTAACATTCAGCAAATAGACATAGTCATTTCTTATGCATTTGTCATAAAAGTTATGAGATACTTTTTTCCACCACGAGATGGTGTTGACTTCATATCACAAATGTCAGCGTAAATCAACTCTAAGGGATTATAATTCCTTTCAACAAATAAAAAAGAATGCTCAGCATACTTAGATTCCACACAAACATGACATTTATATTTATTGCACTTAAAGTTAGACAAACTTCTAAGTTGATCAGTTTTTCTTAAAAGGTTTTGTAATTGACATGCCCCAATTGTTCATGTCACAAACTTTGACTCAAGCAAGTAAGAACAAATAAACATATTGAGTTCGGAAAGCTCTTCGCGAGGTAGCTTTTTTTCTCACTAATATTTTGTTCCTATTTCTTACAATTTTATGTGATACAAACATTGTTTAGAGTCATCACCTTGTCAAATGTCCTTTTCAGAAGGACCTTTTCATAACTTCCACTTTAATTGTAATAGAACTACCCATGAACAAAATTTCATCGGGTCTAATAAAGGTAATATAATTCATCTGCTTCTATTACAAAACATGACAAATGACTATTTACCAACATTCGTGTCTATATAAATAGTTATATTTAATAGACATCTTTTCACGAAAAATCAAATTACTTCAAGTGACACTTTTTCACTAAAGAACAAAATCATTTTGAATAAGTATACATATAATTTGGTAGTTTCATACTAGTCATACCATATACTAGTAAATGATAAACTCAACTACCAAAATATCAAATATACTCTAATAATTGTGTGGGTCTAACATAATACAAAAGTATCATAGAATTTCTATCTTGTGCTCCAAATTTAAATTAGATACCAAGTTCAATTTTAACTTTATCATACACAAAGAACCCCCACATTTTAAATATGATCTCAAAACTATTTTTCAGGTATTGAAAATAGTTTTTCACATATTTTAATATGAAACTTCTTTTGGAAACATTATTGTACAAAAGAATTATATTGTTTCAATTCTCTTTGACAATCTTTACATAGTGTCAAAGTTTATTTCATAGAGACACAAAATTACAAAGTCTAAGTCACTGTTATTTTTTCTCTATCACAAATAGAAATACCACTAATTATTTAAAATACTAACAATAAGGACAAAAAATTTGTACAATTTATTTCTATATAACATTGAAGTTTATAGAAAATCAAAAGTACAACACTAACTTATTATGTGAAGTTTTCATATTCTTCAAACCAATTGCATAGTTCAATTTATCCAAAGTAGAAAACATTAAAAGTTTTTAGTCTACAACTATTCGACACAATCAAATTCACAAGGAGTACAAAACTACAAAAGTTTTGTTTTTCTCCAAAAAAAAACAACATATTCTTAGATTATCGCATAAAAATGTTTTTCTTTTCAAATAGTCTTCCAAATATAACATTTTGACATATTATTTTATCAAACAAAGATATGCATATCTCATTATGCAAACAAGTGAATTTTAAAGGCAACACTATTTACCAAGGAAAATTCATTCGACAAACATACGATTTGTAGAACTTTTTCCAAAGACACACATGATAAATATCAAAATTGTTAACTTTTATAAACTATTTTTCTCCTTAGATAAATAATAAGAAGATTACCTGGTGTAATCTATAACCGGAATACCACCAATTCTTCTAGTACATTCTCAATTTGACCTTGCTAAACAAAACACCGAATTTTGGAGAAGTAATGTATATATGTTCTACTTCCATGATTTGTTTCTCTCCATCAATAGAATACAAGAAATACCAGCAGTATAATAATTACCCTAAGATTGTTCTTCATCTTGTATTCCTAAGATACTTAGAACAAAATTTTGAAGTACTTGATAAGACACAACAATGTTAAGGAACATTTTCACAACTAGAAATTTAAAACTTGTTGAGATACTAGAATCAGAAACAGATTAAAAAAATATACGAAATATTTTTCTTAAAGAAGAATGATTGCCAATCCGTGTTTGAAGAATCTTATTGATTCCAACAAACTTTGCAGCAACACGAAGTTACCAAAGTTTAATGAACCATTGCAGAACAGAAGAACAGAAATTAATTCACGAATTTAAAATGTGTAACACACACCAGAATCTGGAAAAACGGAAAGAAGATTAAGCCCACTGAATGCACAATGTCCCCTTAAGGAAATTATTCCCCTCTAGTATTCGAGGTTCGATTTGGAATATTTCCTCCCAGGATAGAATGATCTCAATCACCAGTGTATTGATACCCAAAACGGGTGTCAGCGAGCCACTAAACGACAATAAAGTACATTTAAAATACTTAGTAGTAGTAGAAGAAGTTCAGAAATTCTATTTATAAAATGAAAGGAAATCCCTCAATTTATAGAAAAGAAAGGGTAGTGTGAAAACGGTTCTTATTGTTCCTTACCGGAAAGGTCACAAACCTTTAAAAGTCACAATCTTTAGGAAAGATCACAACCTTTCATAAAAGTCACATATTTTCATAAAAGACACAAATGTCATAAAAGTCGCAACTCTTCATAAAGGTCGCAACTCTTCATTTTCCATTCACACCTTTTAAAATCCAACACTAAATGCAACGGTTGGACATTTTAGTGAACTGAATACATTGATAGATTTTCTCTTTGTTCGCGGTCAACATTTACACCTTTTTGATTGTACATTGTTTCGGAGGGTTTTAAAGATTTATGTGCTTAATTTATGATAAAAATACTTACATGATGCACCTACTATCAATTTTTCTCTGTTAGACTTTCTGCTTTAAACAATTTTTCGTATTTAAATTCATGATAGAAGCATTAGTTTCGTTAACTGGTTGTATTTTAGCGAAAAGGCAGCAACAAGCCTTAATAAGCTTCAGATTTTATGGACTTTGTTCTCTATTTCTACTAATAAGCTTCAGTTGTTTGTGTTCTATTAAATGTAATAATACATTGACTACTCTATGGACTGATATTTGCACCTACACAACTCGAAAGTTCCTTGAAACATACACAAATAACTCCTCCTAAATGAATGTAACTACTTAATGATTTTCCTTTTCAATTGCGTCGAGTCTGTATACCTGCAACTCTTCCTTATCTTTATACCTGCAATTCTTCCTTCTAGTCACTATCCATGCTAACTACTACTAGGTTGTTGTATGACCATGTAAAATAATAAATTTGCACCACAACACAACTATAATTCTTTTTGAAAAATCAACTTGGCCGAAGCTTCTTGATCGGTTTAAATGACAGATTTGACATTTAATTTGTTATTCAGTACTTGTTAGTCTTAACCTACTTTCTTAAGTTGGTTATTTCAAACTTCTCTTTTGCTCATCAGCTTAAACTCAAATACCTCAACCTTCAGCAAGAAAAGTGAGTATTGGAACATGTCGCACATCATTCACTCCCTCTTTGACTGCAACCCTTAGATTAGCAAGTGGTCCTATAGACAATGGATAGCTTGTATAATGTACCGAGGTCTCGTAGTTAAACATAACTTGTGTTGAAATATGTGTGTGTGTATAGATATATATATATTCTTTTTTCTGTAATAACCGGCATTCATATAGACTACTTCTATTAGAGCATGTTTTTTGTGTCTATTGTGCAAAATTAAGCTGTCATACTGTTTTAGATCTATCTAAAATATAAGAGCAGCAAGGGAAGCTTTAAGGTCACCATTTCCTTTCTATAGAAAGTTTGATTTTACACCTTCGTTCCAACCTTATGTCATTCTATATAATACATTAACTTCAATCTCTTGCCTCAACTTATTTATAAAGTACAGTTCAGCATCCAGAAGACTTAAACTCACTCTATTGCCTTTGCAATAAAATCAAGTTCATCTATAGATCCATATCTCTCAAGGAGAAAAATTGATAGCACATTCTGGTTGTCTTTTCATACATGTTTTCACTCTAGTTCTCTGATTTTTGTACTTCATCCTTGTGCTTTTTGATTCAACAGTGAAATTCATATGTTGATTCTCGAGTTGCAGATACATAGAGTTCAATCTAATTACCTCAGATTATTTTTCAACTAGTTTAGAGGTGTGACTTAGAAGATTTCAAGATTATCTTTAAGTTCAAATAAAATTACTTATTATCCTCTTTTGTCTGCACGAGATCATTTTAAACCCTCAACTCTCTTTTTTTTATTTAACAATTACCACTAAGAAGTAGCAGCAACCAAACACCACTAGGCAGTTCGACAAGTTGCCTCTGAACATGTGGAAACACCTCAGTTTTCATATGTCGCCCCCATCTAATTTATCTACTGTCATAACTTCAATCTCATCGTGTCCCCCTTTCATTTAGCCTACCAGCTTCACTCAAGCGAATAAACACAATTTATCTACTGTCCAGTGATTTGGTGTGGTAGTATTGGTGTTTCCTATCTATCTACTGATCGTGTCTTTCATGCTCACACAAAGCATGTGAAAGTCCATTTTCACTTCCTTAATGACAATGTTGCTCGCAAAGATCTCTCGGTTCAATTTCTATCCATAGAAAATCAACTTGTCGATGTTCTTACCAAGCTTCTTGCTTGATATTCAGATAGAAGTACTCCCCTCATATTATATCTTGACCTTAAGGATCAAATTTAGGAAATTTAGTTTGTAGAACATTAAGTTACTCCTGCGTTGCAGCATCAGTTGACAACCCTGTTTATTTTGTAGAACATTCAGCTAAATAAGAAGAACATTTTATTTTAAAACTAAATAAGGTGAGTTTAATTTTTAAGTTAAATAAGACGAAAGTTTCATTTTAAAAACATATGGCACAATCATGGAAATGCACACACAAAAATATTTAAGATAAATAAGATGAAAATTTTATTTTTAAGAATTAATAATTAATGTTTGCAAAGAAAATGTAAAAAAAAATGTAAGGTGAGGGTATTTTTGTAAACGAACAACCTATTCTAAAAAATTATACAATGAATATTATTTGAATATGACAAACCAAACAAGCAATAAAAACTAATTTCAACATAACTTATCCATTTCAGTATAATTTATCTCAATATAACTAATCCCAACATAATTAGTATTCAATCCAAACGACCCCTAAAATTGATCATTTCTTTTGTAACAAAATTTTCTAATACTTTTTTTTATAAGAAATAATATGGAATTTGAAATGATATAATAACCATGCAGTCTAATATGATTTAAGATCTATGATTATAAAAAATCACGGGAGTAACGAAAATAAAAACAACTATTTTTTTATATATGAAAGAATATGAATAAATAGGGTGGCAGTTGTCACATTCATTTTTTACAATAATAAAAATAAATAAATAGAAAACATTTTCATAAAGTGAGAAAAAAAAAAAAGATAAATAGGAACCTTGGCCAATGAGAGGTGCCTAATAGTATTCATTAATGTATCTTTATATTACACGAAAGTGAGGTTCAATTGACAAATACATCAATCTTTGGTGATCTTTCAACTTCTCTAAAATAACAAGAAAAGGTTATTTTGTTCTTCCACAACGGGTATTTTAACGAGCTCAAGTTACATTTGCTCATAAAAATTAAACCCGAGTCATTTTAATAACAATGAGGGTAAAAATGAGATATTTTATCATAAAGTAAATTTTGTTAAATCATATAATCTGGGGGCCGAATTTGGTCAAACTTTTATCTGTATATATTGATAAATATTTTTTTTTAAAAAAATACTTAGATTTTAAAAATTAGGTGTAAATATCCGTAATTAGCGACTAATAATATGTTTAATCAGTGACAGACCCAGAATTTTCGATTAGGGCGTTCAAAAAATAAAAGTATAAACGTGCAAATAAGTCTTAAGAAATGGAAACCTTGAATGTTTTTGGGTTTAAAACCACAGTTTAGCACGTTTTTAAAAGTAAACAAATAAACTTAAAAAGAATTTGAAAAAAAAGACAGAAAATAATTAAAAAAAAACTAAAAAAAGTGAAGCAAAAAAGAAAAAAAAGATAAAATGCTTACATAGAGACTCAAACCATTGACATACAATCTAATTTTCAAGGGGACTTGCCACTACGCCATCCATTTCTCTTTGTTATTGAGGGGGTTCAAAATATATATCTTTAGAAATACAGAAAATTTACCCCATATATATGCCGTGTAATTTTTTGCCGAGAGGGTTCACGAACCCACGAGGGTCCGCCCCTGGATTTAACAGTACTTTTCATCATATGTCATAAATATTAATGACATTTTTCAACATATGACATAATATATTCGGTACTTGTATAAAAATATTCACTATTTTAACGACATTTTCGCTATGTGTCGATCGAATCAACGACATTTTACAAGAAATGTCATAATATATTCAAAATTTGTATTAAATATCTCTATTTTAACAATATTTTTGCTAAAAGTCGCTAAAATCAATGAAATTTACAACAAATGTCACTATTTTAGTGACATTGTTTTTCTAAATATCACTAAAATTAATGACATTTTGCAGTAAATGTCATAATATATTCGACATTTATATTAAATGTCACTATTTAAGCGATATTTTTTCTAAATGTCACTAAAATCAATGACATTTTGTAATAAATATCATATTATATTCGACACTTGTAGCAAATGTCATCATTTAAATGATATTTTCGCTAAATGTCACTAAAAACAACGATATTTTGCTATAAATGTCATTATTTTAGTGACATTTTTTCTGAATGTCACTAAAATCAATGACATTTTGCAGTAAATGACATAATATATTCGACATTTATATTAAATGTCACTATTTAGGCGATATTTTTTCTAAATGTCACTAAAACCAATGACATTTTATAATAAATGTCATATTATATTCAACATTTGTAGCAAATGCCATCATTTAAAAGACATTTTTGCTAAATGTCGCTAAAAACAATGACATTTTGCAACAAATGTCATTATCATAGTGACTTTTTGGACCAAATGTCATTATTTTTACGATATTTGATACCAAATGTTATTATTTTTACAACATTTGACATCGTCATTATTTATGACATTTTGTTTTTAAATATCGTGATTTTTTTTTATTTTACGACAGTTGTTTCAAATGTCACCAAATTAATGTCGTCGTATGTACATTTTCTTGTAGTGTTCGGTAGTTGAAGGGATAGCGTATTGTGCCACTCAATGCGCCAGTGTTGCCTGCCCCCACCCCTTCTTCGTCGTTCAACCTATCTGAGTTCTTTCAAAGAGTACCTTTACTCCCTGTTAATTCTAACTACTCTAAACTACATCTAAGCATTAAGAAATCATTCATAACGTAAATCATAAACCTTGAATTAATAATTTAAATTCAAGATAGATTTAAGTGTTAAGTCTTGAGAGTTCTTTCGAGTCATTTGTGAAGTCTTTCACAATCTTTTAAAACTTGGTTTAAGACATGAGTACTTGAGTTTGAGGATGAGGAGAGTAGAGTTCATTTTTTTAAAATTATATATGTGAACTAAGTATTCCCAAAAGTTAATGTGTTTACATTTAAGTAAATAACGATTTCCAAAAGATGAGGAGTTTTAAGAACTATATCTTTTAACAGAAACCTTTAGAGTAATAATCTCAAAGTTGAGGATTAGGAAATTTTTTAAAAAAACATATGAAAGAAGTTATATTTTTAGAGTATTATTGAGCACTGATATGGGGGAGACTTCTAACAACTCGCAACCCTCAATCATGTAGCCAATATGGGTAGAAAGGCTCATACCTTTTAGATTATTTTTTATTACTTTTTAAGCATAGCTTAGTAGATTTATTTAGTTGAGGAGTTCTATACCCCGGAGAGGTATATGACTGTTTTGGCAGTGTGGATGAGATGTTGTATCATAAAATAGCTCATTGTGATGGCTATCGGTTAGAGAATCCCCTGAACAAAGTTTATTTTGTAGTTTTACATACAAACTGAGTTAATTGTATTTTCCAATACATTGATTGGTTATCTACTATTTCAATTTTTTTTATATCGCATTATTATTATTATTTCTTTCATATTAAAATGAGTTGAAATTGAGTTGAGATGAGGTAAGTTGTTTCTTGTCACGATCGGGGAGCACCCCCTAGACGTAACCGGCGTCTTCGTCGTCGAATAGGGCTTAGACAAGCCCTTAGCATACATCATCACATTTCATAGGCAAATAAAAATACGGAAGAATTAAAACTTTACATTTGAAGTTCACATAGACTTCTCATATATTGAAAATAGTCTATAATCGTCTCACACAACCATCTAACATAAGAGTACAATATTTGGGACAATGCCCTTACAACATTACAATATGTCTCATATAGAGATCACAATAAAGTCTTTGGAATAGAAAACATGAAAACTAGAATTAAGCTTCTTCATCCTCAGACTTTATGACTCATAAACTTGGGGTTATCAATCCAATTTTTTCAATAAGGAGTGAAATGTCTTTAATGGCCCAAACCTACACTTAGTGTAGAAAATAGAAGAAAATATGGGTTAGTACAAACCACATATACTAAGTATGGAAACATATGGAAGTAAATCATTTGAAAATATGCACAAAGGGACATTTTATTTATAAGCATGCCAAGTTACTTTAAAAGCTTTTATGCACATTCCAAGAACATAGCCAAGTCCATAACATAGTAACAATAAGACAATTTCATATTACATGTTCAAGAGAAACATCATAATAAAGCGATAAGCAACATTTCCTGAACATATCACAAGACCTTACCCATAATCCCAATTCAAGTCAACTAGTGCAATGTCTAGGTGAACACCCATAAACCCACATAAACAAAGTAAACTAGCAAAGAGACCATAAGCACTACCTTTACATCATATAACATCATAATAAGTGTATTCAACCTCATAGATAGCATTTTAGAGCAATAACAAGTATATAAAGTGAAACCAACTTCATGTATATCAACATTATAGAGACTCAACATTGTGTGTTTCATTCATAACATATTTATATAAAGAGATCACCCTAGGAATTATTCTCTCAAGGTCCACATGTACAATGTATAGGTAAAGTCCCATTCCCTTACCTACACTAGTACACCTCTCAAGTCATCCTAGTTATTATGCATCTTATTACTTTCATTCATTCATTTTACTTTCGGGAAACTTCGCCATAACCGACATAAGACCATGTGAGATAAACATGAAATCCAGTTTCAACCCCTCACAGCGAAAGGAGAGCATGCTACTTGCCAAGGTAGGACATATACATCATAATAGCGTCTACATGGATCCACTAGCTAGTTTTCCTATGGGGGCACATAGTTAAGGAACTAGGAGATTGTTAATAGAAACTCTCTTTATGCTAATCCGCATTGTAGTTTCCACCTCATGAGACCTTTGGTGAACCTACCTTCGTCATTGGAAGGGATACCTCTAATTGTCTAGTTCGCTCGGTGCTAAGCTAAATTCCCTTTTTGAAGTGTCTTTAAATCATCCCTAACATTAGCTTATAACATAGGTCTTAGTACTTGTATAATCATGATCATAACTCCTAGGTTCTAGGATGAGAAAATTCTTTCATCACAACCCAACATTAAGTGAGAACATTACATCATTATCATAGTACTAAGATGCACAAGAGAATCACTTCCAATCCCTCATAATCATACACCTATCATAATATCACATCTATCATGTGCATAGTCTAATCATACATTCATAACTCCATCATTTATACATCAATTGAACAATATTATCATGAATAGACCAACATTAATACAATAAAGTATTCATAATCTTTAAAGTCATACCAATGGCTTCCAAGATTGTCATCAAATATCTCACCCCCAATTCCATGATATTCACCCAACAATTCCATCATTATTCATATAATGGTAAATTATGCAAGAAGACATTCAATGTCATCTCCCTTAATCATAATAAATCTAATTCATAAGTTAGGGTTAGAAGAAGAACAATATTCATGGGTCTTTATAGAGATTTAGGTCAAAGATTTAAGGGACACACCAATACCACATAAACATATATAAGTCATCACTAATAATAGAATAAATACTACAGAATTCAATTTAGAAAGCAGACCCATGAAATTCGATGAAAACTAGACTTTTCAAGAATGTTGAAAACCAACTTTAAAGAACCTCTTAGAGAAAGGAGTCCCAAGAGTGAATAGCTTCCATACCTTGTTAATCCTTAGAGTTTTGTAGTGTAAATATTTGATCTTGAATCCCTAGAGAAGCTTGACCTTGTTCTTCAATGGGGGTCTTTAGAGTAGTGAGAGAAACTAGAGAGAAGTGAGAGCTATTTGGGTTTTGGGATTTATGAGTTGTTAGGTTAGTTTAATGACTTAGGGTGCTTAAATAGTTCTAAACTAACTAATTATAACCGACCCTAATAATTAATTATTTATTAGTTAACTACCTAACCACCCCCACTTAAGCCGTGTGGAGGCAGTGAGACATGGGTCCATCGACGAGACCCCGTCGACGCCCAGTCGTCCCAACCACGGACCGTACTGGTCAAGCGTGGTTTTGGAAAGAGGATGCAGTTTGGAGGCCATGTTCGATGAGTCTAATTATAGATTCACAAGCACCATCAACGTGAACCCATCGACGGCTCGTCGATCCCGCCGTGGTTGCACACTGTTTTTTTATAGCTTTTAGATTCAATTATTTGGGTCCTCCTCGAGGGCACTTAGGGTGGTCCTTGGGGAGTCGTACCAAGACATTTTGACCCTAAACATGCACTACGGTGTACCATAGGTCTTTTTACAAAGTTTGACCTTCATACGACTCTTTAAACCCCGTACAAACCTAAACACACACTAAGTCACTTTCACTAGTCTCCGGACGTCGTGGTCGTTCCGTGACGTTTATGCTTTACTACTTCCTAATCAAGTTAATTACCTTTATTTAGTCCTGGAAACACTGTTTTAAAGCATTAGATACTAAGTGAGACTCTAGCCTAGGTTCTTGGATTTTCGAGGTATAACAATATCCCTCCTTGGGGAACATTCGTCCTTGAATGACACTTTAACCATGTTTTTGGAACTATGAATCAAGACTAGCAGCTAAACCAACCTATGATACATAAGAATAATTCAATAACAAAGAAGGAACCATTCACTCCTTTCTCAACACAACAAAGCACCATTTATAAGATAGAAATCATGATAACTACCATTTTTTTTCACACTTTACACAATTTCACATTTTACAAGGAGGAATGTCCTTCTCCTTTCCATATGGCTCCACATATTCAACAAGAAGCACTACATGATTTCATAACTTCACACTTGAGCAATTTCACAAGAAATATTGGATAACTCAATATACTAAACATGTAATCAAGGATTATCAAGTATGAATACATAGTTCAAGACATATATGAAACATGGATTTTTCACAAGATCATGCATAATGAAAGTAAAATCATAGAAATTTTAAAACACACATCAGACTCTTCAACACCAAAATTTAGGAGAAGTTACTAACCTCAGCCTTGAATAGAAGAGGAGGAAAAATATGAGGATATCGGGATTTCATGTCGTCCTCGGCCTCCCAAGTAGCATTCTCCACTAGTTGGTTCTTTCGAAGAACCTTCACGGAAGCTACTTCTTTATTCCTCAACCTCTTTACTTTCTTGTCTAAGATCTCGACCGGTACCTCTTCATAGGAAAGGTAAGCATCGACTTCTAAACCTTCTAGAGGAAGGATAGACACCAAATCACCTATGCATTTCTTGAGCATTGACACATGGAACACCAGATGCACCAAAACTAACTCAATATGTAATTTCAACTCATAGGCAACTTTTTCGATGCGTTACTCAACCTCATATGGCCCCACATACCTGGGACTAAGTTTTCCCTTTTTACCAAATTTCATCACCCCTCTCATGGGTAATATCTTAAAATAGACCAAGTCACCTACCATAAACTCAAGGTCAATTTTTCTCTTGTCGGCATAAGATTTTTGTCGACTTTGATCCGCCTTCAAACGGTCCCATATAGGTCGGACATTCTCCACAACCTCATAGATTGCTTCGGTACCTATTAGAGAAACTCACCTACCTCAAACCACCCGATTGGAGATCTACATCTCCTCCCATAAAGGGCCTCAAAGGGTGCCATAGCGGTACTTGAATGATAGCTATTATTGTAGGCAAATTCAACCAAATGTAGATGGTCACCCCAATTACCCTTGAAGTCAATAACACATTCCCTCAACATGACCTCCAAGGTTTGGATAGTTTGTGCCGCCAAACCATCCGTTTGTGGATGAAATGCGGTACTAAGTTTCATCTTAGTACCAACTCACTATGAAATGCCTTGCAAAATCTAGAAGTGACTTGGGGACCCCTATTGGAGATGATAGACAAGGGAAACGAATGCAAACTCAAAATCTCATCAAGGTACAACCTAGCATAGTCTTCTGCCAAATAAGTAGCTTTGACGGGGATAAAATGGGCAATTTTTTTCAATCTATCAACAATAATCTATATCAAATCCTTTGCCTTCGCATACGAGGAAAACCTACAACGTAATCCATAATGACATTTTCCCATTTCCAAGTAGGGATAGCTATATCTTGAGTTAACCCTCCCGGTCGTTGATGTTCGGCCTTGACTTTTTAACAATTAGGACATCTGGCCACAAACTCTGCTATATCCTTCTTCAAACCATTCCACCAATAGAACTTTTGTAGATCATGATACATTTTGGTGGCAACCAGATGAATGGAATATCGGGAACCATGAGCTTCTTCCATAATTTGTCTTCTTAAGTCATCCACATCCGGTAAACACAACCTTCCTTGGTACCTAAGTTCACCATCCCCCATTTAGGAGAATGACTCATTGAACTTAATAAGAACTGATTCCTTCAACTCCATCAATAAAGGATCAAGATGTTGCTTAGACTTCACCTCAACCACTAAAGAATACTTGGAGTTATGATGAACCATGAAACCCCCTTTTGGAGAATTTTCTAACCGAACACTCAGTCGGGCCAATCTATGACTATCTTTTACTAACTATATCTTACCACCGGGAACATAAGACAAACTACTCGTTGACATTCGACTTAGAGCATCCGCAACCACATTGGCTTTGCTGGAATGGTAAATGACACTCATATCATAGTCCTTTAAGAGTTCTAACCATCTTCTTTGTCAGAGATTTAACTCATTTTGAGGGAACACATATGGAAGACTCTTATGGTCGGTGAATACATCCATATGCACCTCATATAGATAGTGTCTCCATATCTTCAAAGCAAACACTAAGTCCGCTAATTCAAATTATGTGTTTGATAGTTCTTCTCATACACCTTGATTTGTCTAGAGGCATATACTATCACCATACCATGTTGCCTAAGGACACAACCCAAACCTACTCAAGAAGCATCACAATACACCACAAACCCTTCGGTACCCTCTGGTAAGGTCAAAACCGCAGCGGAGGTAAGCTTATCTTTCAACTCTTGGAAGCCTCTTTCACAAGCTTTCGACCACTCAAACTTAACTTTATTTTGGGTTAAGGTTGTCAAAGGATAAGATATAGATGCAAATCAATCAACAATTCTCTTATAATACCCGGCTAAACCCAAGAAACTTTGAATATCGGTTGGATTCAAAGGTCTAGTCCAATTCTTAACCACCTTCGTTTTCTTCGGATCGACCTCTATACCCTCACTTGAAACAATGTAACCAATAAAAGCAATCGATCTCAACCAAAATTCACACTCACTTTATTTAGCAAAGAGTTGATGTTCCTTGAGGACTTGCAACACTATCCTCAAATGAACCATGTGTTCATCCTCACTCTTAGAGGATACCAAGATATCATCAATAAAGACAATTACAAATTAATCAAGATAATTCCGGATTACCCTATTCTATAAGGTCTATAAAAGCCGCAAGGGAATTAGTTAGACCAAAAGACATGACTAGGAACTCATAATGACCATACCTAGTTCATAAAGCTATTTTAGGTATGTCAACTCCTCTAACTCTTAGTTGGTGATACCCCGACCTCAAATCAATTTTCGAGAAGTAACTCAACCTTACAGTTGATAAAACAAATCATCAATCCTAGGAAGAGGATACTTATTCTTTATAGTGACCTTGTTCAATTGTCGGTACTCAATACACATTCTAAGAGATCCATCCTTCTTTTGCACAAATAATACCGGATCTCCCCATGAAGAAATGCTTGGTTGTATAAAACCTTTATCTAGAAAATTCTTGAGTTGAATCGTCAATTCTTTCAACTCACCCAGAGTCATCCGGTAAGTAGTAATTGAAATGTGTTTATATCCGGGATCATATCTATGCCGAAATATATTTCCCGTTCGGGAGGAATTTCGGCAAATCATCGGGGGAGACTTCTGGAAAGTCCTTCACTTCGGGGACCGACTGCAAAGAAGGAGTCTCGGATTCAAGGTCCTTGACCCTCAAAATGTGATAGAGACATCCCTTAGAAATCATCTTACAAGCTTTTCGGGACGAAATAATTTTACCTCTAGGGATGGATTTTCCACCCATTCATTCTAAAACGGATTCATTAGGAAATTGGAATTTAACTACCCTTGTTCTACAATCAATTGAAGCAAAACAAGCATGTAACCAATCCATCCCCAATATTACATCAAAGTCCAACATATAAACTTCTACCAAATCAACCAATGTAACTCTATTGGATAATAATATATGATAACTCCTATATACTCTTTTAGAAACAACGGAGTCACCCACCGGGGTAGAAACCGAAAAAGGCTCCACTAAGATATCGGGAAGCATATCAAACTTCATAGCCACTAAAGCACTTACAAAAGACAAAGTGGCACGGGGATCTAGCAATGCATAAACATTAATTGAAAATTGTTGCAATATACCGGTAACAACATCGGGAGAACCCTTTTGATCACTCATAGACTTGAGAGCATAAAAGCAGTTCTTCTTAGGAGCATCGAAACTAATACCACTTGCTTGCGCTTGGTTACTCTCCCTTTCATGCTTCTTGACCATATGACAATCCCTAATCATATGTCCACTCTTTCCACAACCAAAACAATTATCCATTCCAATTAGACATTTACCCACATGCTTCTTGCCACATGTGGCACATTGTGGGACCTCATTTAGTGAACCATCGCCTTTCCCTCCTTTTGACCTAGGAGTATACATCCTATTCATATGAGCCTTTGGGACATTAGAAGGGACTTGGTTGGAGAATCTCTTCTTGACTTTTGGTTGTCTTGGATCTCAAACTTACCCTTAGAAGTACCATGGGGGCTTGCCCTCTTGAACTCTCTATTCTTTCTCTTGATCCTACTCTCATCAACTTGTTGAGCATGCACCATCAAATGATAAATGTCCATTTTGTCATGAAGCATTGCCGCACGACATTCTTCCACAAGTTTATCAGGCACACCCGTCACAAAATTGCGCATTTCATCCCTAGGATTGGACACCAAAGAAGAGGCATATTTGGACAACTTAGTGAATTTCGAAGAGTATTCTTGAACACTCAACTCCTTGGTGAAGGTTGATGAACTGTTCCGCTCTTTCATCTCTTTTCCACCTTGATAAGAACCTATCAAGAAATGCCCTCCTAAAGACTTCCCAACTTATGGGATCCGCTCTCAAAGCCCTATTGTCTTTCTATTGAGTGTACCAAGTTTGGGCCACATCGTTGAGTTGATACGCGGCTAGCTCGGCCTTCTCATTTGAACTTATCCCCATATAATACAAAATCTTATAAACCCCATCATAAATTCATGGGGATCTTCATTAACCTTAGACCCAAAGAACATGGGAGGGTTCATCCTCAAGAAGTCCCTCAAGCGAGAAGCCATGGTACTAGCATTTTGATTCACACGGGGTGCAACTTCCCGGTTTTCTTGAGCCGCCATAGCTTGATCTTGAGTATCTATGGTTTGATCTTGAGTAGTCATGGATTGAGACAAGTTTATGAAAGCCGTCCTTATCTCTCCATCCGTCATAGCCGGAGGATTGACCGGAGCTTGGTTACCTAGAGGAGATTCTTCTTGAGGAGGAGCTTGGTTGTCTTGGGGAGGAACTCCCTCATTAGCAATCTCTTCTTCAACTCTTGTTGCAACTTCCCTTCTAGTAGTCATAGCATATAACCATAACAAAAGGATTAGAAGAAAAGGACATATAGAGTTAAGACTCTTGAGTCACGACTTAAGAGTACCAAATCAGTGAGAATTTCCTAAGAATGACATAACCTCTTGATAACGTTCAAATATACTTCTTGAAAAGAAATATAAAAGATCGTATGCAATATATTTACCCAACTATGAGTCGGGGTCGATCCCACAGAGAATATGGAAGAATTTTATCAATAGCAAATATTTAACTTGAAAGTTGTTATATAAAAATGGGGGATTTTAAATTGAAATAAAAATAAAAGAAATAAAAATAGCTTTGAACTAAGTATTTATTTATATTCAAATTAATAAAATTAACTAGGAATGTGTTCCCCATAAGATCATAATGCGGTAATCCTAGTAATAGCAATTCTTTCCTAGTGTAATACATGCAAAGTGATAAGTTAGGTATCTCTAAATTCTTGGTCCGGCAACTAGTGAATTTCACCCCGCACCTTGGTCCAGCTACGTGTGTATAATTTACTAACCCTTACCATTACCTCATATTAGACATCATAATCTATGTATGACTTAGTTATTACTTCGCACCAATCGACTCTAGCCTATTAGATAGTATCCCACTAAATCTATGTTGATAATTCTTTTCTTATTAACTACCTCCTTGGTCCGGCAAGTAGCAACAAGGCGAGTTTTAAGGTTGGCCACCGTTAAAAAGACTTCTAAACGAAAGAATTATCAATACATGCAAAAACCTATTTGAGAATTGCTCAATTACTATTCATACTTGTTAATCGCTCATGGTTTTCACAAACCTAGTTATGGAGTTTAGCTACTCATTATCTCAAAACACTATCAAAATTTATTAAAATAAATATGCTTGTGTTAATCATAAAGAGTTAAGAAAAATATCTAAACTATCTTTTATTAATTACAAAACAAATAAATAATAAAGGAGAAGAAATAATAAAACACAATTCTCCGGCCTCCACAGCGGCTCTTACAAAGCTCCAAAGCTAGAAGAAAATTTATATTATGTCTTGTATCTTGTTTCTTGGCTTCTTCAAATAATTATTTTTCTCTCCTATTTATAGATGTAAGAAACCCTAAATAAAATAATTGAGTCCAAATTAATTTAGGAATCCACAGAAAAAAGAATTATAGTTCTTTTTTTTTTCCAGCGTGAACAGTAGTGCCGTTCAATGTAATATTCTGCACTGCCATTCATTGGCCACTGCATTAAGAGAATGCCACGTGACAATTTCAATGTTTTTGCAATACGCAATTGCAGCAATGCATCTTTATATATAAATATATTATTTTATTCACTTTTATCCATTAAGCTACCTGCTTGATTTCCTTCTTCAACCTTTCATTGTTAATTTGTTTTAGCTCCTAACTTGTTTATTTTGCCCACCAATTTAATCATACAAATAAAATACACAATTTGACACAATCCATAAAATTTATGCTAAAAAAGGACAAATATAAATAATAAAAGGTGAGGTAAATAAAGATAAAAAATGTGTAGTTCGGCCTCACATCCACACCCCACACTTAAACTTTTGTTCGCCTCGAGCAAACAATAAGTCTCATCTAAAAAATCATACTACCAATGTCATCGCTTTGATTAATACAAACAATTAGGCCGTATATCCATTTCAAAATATCAAGTGGACTTCTCAATCATTTTGCAAGACATCCAAGTAAACAACAAACCTCTAACCTCCTAACTTAAAGTAAGGACTTTGAACTCATAAAATTTATGCTTGCTCACCTACTCTCATCAAAGAAAGTTAATAACATCACCTATGTATCATTAAACAAGTGCCCTCACAAAAAAATAGTCCACACACTCAATTCAAAATATTGAATATAAATTAAGGAGTTCATATCAAGAACAACTCTTACACTCACAAATAAAATTCACATGTATGCACAAAGAACCATATGCTTGCCCATTATGTACATCTCCACTAATTAAGCATGCTTGAATAGAATCAAATAGGACTTTAACGGGTTGTAATGTAGGCTAGGGGATGGGTAGGAAAACTATATAATAGTGACTTCCACTTCTGTAAGCACTTTGCAATTTTTTGATTTCATCACCCATATTTTCTTCTCTTTATTTTCAACCCTTTCTTCATAAATTATTTCACAAGTAATTCTCATCATCACAAGAATGTTTCAGTCATTATTCTTTTTTTTTTGATTTTCCATCATAATAGCCACCCTCAACTTGAGTATTTTACATGAGTTAAGGTGAAGGATGTCCTTGGAAGGACCAGGGCCATAATCAAGGTAAATTCTTTGTTCTTTTTTTTTATGTCACATTCCAATTTTTTTTATGTCACATTCTTTCAAAGAGGCTTTTAAGAACTTTGTAGCTATCATTGATTACCTTTTCACTCATCCATCCCTTTTTCTCAGAATTGATAATTAAAATAAGTTTATGCTATGATGCTCAAGGAAGCAAGCTGCAAAAACTAGGGATTCAACAAAATAGTCAATGGCAAAATATGACTACCAACAAAAGGCTACAAGCTCAAAAGGGCTAACTAGTGATAAAATATCTGAAAATTCTAAAATTTATAAGAAAAATCAAAGAAGCCTATTATCATCTCCTAAACAAGGCAACACTTTTTTTATTTCACTTCAATAACATGCAGAGCAAGTTTTAGACTAAGATGCAAAACATGGTATAAAAGCTCACCACACACGGCACAAGTATCAATCAAGATGGATCAATTCCACTTCTAAGAGAGACAAGATCCTAACCATCTATAAAATAAAATAAGCTATATACAAAGTCACAACCATGAACCTAGATGTCAAAATATTTGTAATTTCACTAGTAATCAAGCATTAAGAAGAAAATACTACTTAAAATTAGGCCCAAATAGTAAGTATAACATAACTCAAAAGGGTCTTTTCTTTTCTCTCCAAAAATAATAATTAAAAAAAATTATTCCTAAAATAAATAAATAAAAGACACTCGGTTCAAAGGAACTATCCTCAGAAAAAGAACAGAAAACAAAATCCAAGTAACCCATCCTAAAAAACAAGACTCAATAAAAGAGTAAAAACTAGGAATTCATTCCTCCAACCCACACTTAAAAGATGCTATGTCCACATTGCATTAAATAAAATATAAAACAAGGGTTAGGGAAGCTCCCTGAGGTTTTTAGGCCTAGATAGTAGCACGTTCTCTAAATTTATATCAAGGGTCGTCACCTCACACTTAAGCTCAAACATGTTCCTTTCCTTTTTTTTTGGTTGGGTACTCACACTTCCCCTAATCTGCAAAAACAAGATAAAAGAAAAAGCGATACTAATAAAATAAAAATAAAAATAAAAATGAAATAAAAAAAGAAGTTACACTACTAATTGGGTTGCCTCCCAATAAGTGTTTAATTTAACGTTGCGTCACGACACTATCAATTTTACTATTTTTCCTTCCACTTTGAAGATATGAATTGCACCCCCAATTTTGAATTAATTTTTCTATTACGCTAAAGGGGTGGTGGTACAAAAAGAAAGGTCCCAAACAACAAATATCACATTATGCACTTCTTGGATCCTAAGTGAGGAATGTAATTTTTTGATGTTGGAACAATAAATTCAAGAATATAGACACAATTTTCCTCCTCCATACACTCTTCTATAGGCTCAGATGACTCGATGATAATAATAATAATAAAAGTTTAAAACTAATCCTAGGCAACGACGCCATTCTTGATAACGTTCAAATATACTTCTTGAAAAGAAATATAACCGATCGTATGCAATATATTTACCCAACTATGAGTCGGGGTTGATCCCATAGAGAATATGGAAGAATATTATCAATACCAAATATTTAACTTGATAGTCTTTATATAAAAATGAGGGATTTTAAATTAAAATTAAAATAGCTTTGAACTAAGTATTTATTTATATCCAAATTAATAAAAATAACTAGAAATGTGTTCCCCATAAGCTAATAATGCGGTAATTCTAATAATAACAATTCTTTCCTAGTGTAATACATGCAAAGTGATAAGTTAGGTATCTCTAAATCCTTGGTCCGACAACTAGAGAATTTCACCCCGCACCTTGGTCCAGCTACGTGTGTATAATTTACTAACCCTTACCATTACCTCATATTAGACATCATAATCTATGTATGACTTAGTTATTACTTCGCACCAATCGACTCTAGCCTATTAGATAGTATCCCACTAAATCTATGTTGATAATTCTTTTCTTATTAACTACCTCCTTGGTCCGGCAAGTAGCAACAAGGCAAGTTTTAAGGTTCGCCACCGTTAAAAAGACTTCTAAACGAAAGAATTATCAATACATGCAAAACATATTTGAGAATTGCTTAAATACTATTCATACTTGTTAATCGCTCATGGTTTCCACAAACCTAGTTAAGGAGTTTAGCTACTCATTATCTCAAAACACAATTAAAATTTATTAAAATAAATATGCTTGTGTTAATCATAAATAGTTAAGAACAATATCTAAACTATCTTTTATTAATTACAAATACAAATAAATAATAAAGAAGAAGAAAGAATAAAGCATAATTCTCCGGCCTCCACGGCGGCTCTTACAAAGCTCCAAAGCTAGAAGAAAATTTATATTATGTCTTGTATCTTGTTTTTTGGCTTCCTCAAATAATTATTTTTCTCTCCTATTTATAGATGTAAGAAACCCTAAATAAAATAATTGAGTCCAAATTAATTTAGGAATTCAAAAGAAAAAAGAATTATAGTTCTTTTTCTTTTTTTTTTCCAGCGTGAACAGTAGTGCTGTTCAATGTAATATTCTGCACTGCCATTCATTGGCCACTGCATTGAGAGAATGCCACGTGACAATTTCAATGTTTTTGCAATTCGCAATTGCAGCAATGTATCTTTATGTATAAATATATTATTTTATTCACTTTTATCCATTAAGCTGCCTGCTTAATTTCCTTCTTCAACCTTTCATTGTTAATTTGTTTTAGCTCCTAACTTGTTCATTTTCCCACCAATTTAATCATACAAATAAAATACACAATTTAGCACAATCCATAAAATTTATGCTCAAAAAGAAAAAATATAAATAATAAAGGTGAGGTAAATAATGATAAAAAATGTATAGTTTGGCCTCACATCCACACCCCACACTTAAACTTTTGTTCGCCTCGAGCAAACATTAGATCTCATCTAAAAAAATCATACTAGCAATGTCATCACTTTGATTAATACAAACAATTAGGCCGTATATCCATTTCAAAATATCAAGTAGACTTCTCAATCATTATGCAAGACATACAAGTAAACAACAAACCTCTAACCTCCTAACTTAAAGGAAGGACTTTGAACTCATAAAATTTATGCTTGCTCACCTACTCTCATCAAAGAAAGTTAATAACATCACCTATGTATCATTAAACAAGTGCCCTCACAAAAAAAATAGTCCACACACTCAATTCAAAATATTGAATATAAATTAAGGAGTTCATATCAAGAACAACTTTCACACTCACAAATAAAATTAACATGTATGCACAAAGAACCATATGCTTGCCCATTATGTACATCTCCACTAATTAAGCATGCTTGAATAGAATCAAATAGGACTTTAACGGGTTGTAATGTAGGCTAGGGGATGGGTAGGAAAACTATATAATAGTGACTTCCACTTCTGTAAGCACTTTGCAATTTTTCGACTTCATCACCCATATTTTCTTCTCTTTATTTTCAACCCTCTCTTCAACAATTATTTCACAAGTAATTCTCATCATCACAAGAATGTTTCAGTCATTATTCTTTTCTTTTTTTTGATTTTCCTTCATAATAGCCACCCTCAACTTGAGTATTTTACATGAGTTAAGGTGAAAGATGTCCTTGGAAGGACCAAGGCCATAATCAAGGTAACTTCTTTTTTCTTTTTTTTTTATGTCACAATCCATTTTTTTTGTGTCACATTCTTTCAAAGAGAGCTTTTAAGCACTTTGTAGCTATCATTGATTACCTTTTCGCTCATTCATCCCTTTTTCTCAGAATTGATAATAAAAATAAGTCTATGCTATGATGCTCAAGGAAGAAAGGTGCAAAAATTAGAAATTCAACAAAATAGTCATTGGCAAAATATGACTACCAACAAATGGCTACAAGCTCAAAAGGGCTAACTAGTGATAAAATATCTGGAAAGGATAACATTTATAAGACAAATCAAAGAAAGCCTATTATCATCTCCTAAACAAGGCAACACTTTTTCATTTTGCTTCAATAACATGCAGGGCATGTTCTAGACTAAGATGCAAAAAATGGAATAAACAAAATCACAGCACACACGACACAAGTATCAATCAAGATTGATCAATTCCACTTCTAAGAGAGACAAGATCCTAACAAACTATAAAATAAAATAAGCTTTATACAAAGTCACAACCATGAACCTAGATGTCAAAAGGTTTGCAATTTCACTAGTAATCAAGCATTGACAAAAAAGTACTACTTAAAATTAGGCCCAAATAGTAAGTATCACATAACTCAAAAGGTTCTTTTCTTTTCTCTCAAAAAATAATAACTAAAAAAATTATTCCTAAAATAAATAAATAAAAGACACTAGGTTCAAAGGGACTATCCTCAAGAAAAGAACCGAAAACAAAAGCCAAGGAACCCATCCTAAAAAGCAAGACTCAATAAAACAGTAAAAGCTAGGAATTCATTCATCCACCCCACACTTATAAGATGCTATGTTCCCAAATCATTAAATAAAATATAAAACAAGTGTTAGGAAAACTCCCTGAGACCTTTAGGCCTAGATAGTAGCACGTTTTCTAAATTTATATCAAGGATCGTTACCCCACACTTAAGCTCAAACATGCTCCTTTCATTTTTTTTTTGGTTGGGTACTCAGACTTCCCCTAATCTGCAAAAACAAGATAAAAGAAAAAGTGATACTAATAAAATAAAATAAAAATAAAAAAATAAAAAAAGAAGTTACACTACTAATTGGGTTGCCTCTCAATAAGCGGTTAATATAACGCCGCGGCACGACACTATCAATTTTACTATTTTTCCTTCCACTTTGAAGATATGAATTGCACCCCCAATTTTGAATCAATTTTTCTATTACGCTAAAAGGGTGGTGATACAAAAAGAAAGATCCCAAAAAAAAGATATCACATTATGCACTTCTTGGATCCTAAGTGAGGAATGTAATTTTACGATGTTGGAATAATAAATTCAAGAATATAGACATAATTTTCCTCCTCCATACACTTTTCTATAGGCTCAGATGACTCGATGATAATAATAATAATAATAAAAGTTTAAAACTAATCCTAGGCAACAACGCCATTCTTGATAACGTTCAAATATACTTCTTGAAAAGAAATATAAACGATCATATGCAATATATTTATCCAACTATGAGTCGAGGTCGATCCCACAGAGAATATGGAAGAATTATCAATAGTAAATATTTAACTTGATAATCGTTATATAAAAATGGAGGATTTTAAATTGGAATAAAAATAAAAGACATAAAAATAACTTTGAACTAAGTATTTATTTATATCCAAATTAATAAAAATAACTAGGAATGTGTTCCCCATAAGCTCATGACGCGGTAATCCTAGTAATAGCAATTCTTTCCTAGTGTAATACAAGCAAAGTGATAAGTTAGGTATCTCTAATTCCTTGGTCCGGCAACTAGAGAATTTCACCCCGCACCTTGGTTCTGCTACGTGTGTATAATTTACTAACCCTTACCATTACCTCATAATAGACATCATAATCGATGTATGACTTAGTTATTACTTCGCACCTATCGATACTAACCTATTAGATAGTATCCCACTAAATCTATGTTGATAATTCTTTTCTTATTAACTACCTCCTTGGCCCGGCAAGTAGCAACAACACGAGTTCTAACATTGGCCACCATTTAGAATACTTCTAAACGAAAGAATTATCAATACATGCAAAAACCTATTTGACAATTGCTTAATTACTATTCATACTTGTTAATCGGTCATGGTTCCCACAAACCTAGTTGTGGAGTTTAGCTACTCATCATCTCAAAACACAATCAAAATTTATTAAAATAAATATGCTTGTGTTAATCATAAAAAGTTAAGGACAATAGCTAAACTATCTTTTATTAATCACGAATACCAATAAATAATAAAGGAGAAGAAAGAATAAAGCACAATTCTCCGGCCTCCACGGCGGCTCTAACAAAGCTCCAAAGGTTGAAGAAAATTTATATTATGTCTTGTATCTTGTTTCTTGGCTTCCTCAAATAATTATTTTTCTCTCCTATTTATAGATGTAAGAAACCCTAAATAAAATAATTGAGTCCAAATAAATTAGGAATCCAAAACAAAAAAGAATTGTAGTTCTTTTTTTCCCCGTGTGAATAGTAGTGCCTCTCAATGTAATATTCTGCACCTCCATTCATTGGCCACTGCATTGAGAGAATGCCACGTGGCAATTTCAATGTTTTTGCAATTCGCAATTGCAACAATGCATCTTTATATATAAATATATTATTCTATTCACTTTAATGCATTAAGCTGCCTGCTTGATTTCCTTCTTCAACTTTTCATTTTTAATTTGTTTTAGCTCTTAAGTTCATTTTTCCACCAATTTAATCCTACAAATAAAATACACAATTTAGCACAATCCATAAGATTTATGCTCAAAAAGGACAAATATAAATAATAAATGTGAGGTAATGTGTTATTTGGACTCACATCACCTCTCATTCATAAATGTGGTGCACTTCACAATTATGAACAAGACTCTATGTAGACATGGTTTTGTGAGACATTATTCCTATGATTATTCAACCTCATGCTCTAATATCAAGTTTGTCACGACCTGGGAGCTTCCCCTATACGTAATCGGCGTCTTCATCCTCGATGATACCTTAGACAAGCCCTCAGCGTACATCATCACATTTCATAGACAAATAAGAATACGGAAGAATTAAAACTTTACATTTGAAGTTCACATAGACTTCTCATATATCGAAAATAGTATACAATTGTCTCACACAACCATCTAACATAAGAGTACAAGATTTAAGACATAACCCTTACAACATTACAATATTTCTCATATAGAAATTACAATAAGGTCTTTGGAATAGAAAACATGAAAACTAGAATTAAGCTTCTTCATCCTCGGACTTAAGGACTCACCAACTTGGGGTTATAAATCCAAGTTCTTCAATAAGGAGTGGAATATCTTCAATGGTCCAAACCTAAACTTAGTGTAGAAAATAGAAGAGAATATGAGTTAGTACAAACCACATGTTCTAAGTATGGAAATATATGCAAGTAAATCATTTGAAAATATGCACAAAGGGACATTTGGTTTATAAGCATGCCAAGTTACTTTAAAAGCTTTCATGCACATTTTAAGAACATAGCCAAGTCCATAACATAGTAACAATAATACATTTTCATATTACATGTTCAAGAAAAACACATAATAAAGCCATAAGCAACACTTCCTCAACATATCACAAGACCTTACCCATAATCCCAATTCAAGTCTACTAGCAATGTCTAGGTGAAGCCCATAACCCCACATAAACTAAGTAAAGTAGCAAAGAGACCATAAGCACTGCCTTTACATCATATAACATCAAAATAAATGTATTCAACCTCATACTTAACATTCTCGACCAACAACATGCATACCAAGTGAAACCAACTTCATGTATATCAACATTATAGAGACTTAACATTATGCATTTCATTCATAACATATGTATATAAAGAGATCATATTCCCTCAAGGTCCACATGTGCAATGTATAGGTAAAGTCCCATTCCATTACCTACGCTAGTACACCTCTCAAGTCATCCTAGTTATTATGCATCTTCTTACTTTTCATTTATTAATTTTACTTTCGGGAAACTTCACCATAACCGATATGAGACCATGTGATCTAAACATGGAATCCGGTGTCAACCCCTCACACCGAAAGGAGGGCATCCTACTTGCCAAGGTAGGACATATACACCATAATAACATCTACGTGGATCCACTAGCTAGGTTTCCTATGGGGGCACATAGTTAAGAAACTAGGAGATTGTTACTAGAAGCTCTCTTTATGCTAATATGCATTGTAGTTTCACCTCATGAGACCTTTGGTGAACCTACCTTCGTCATTGGAAGGGACACCTCTCATTGTCTAGTTCGC
Source organism: Solanum sitiens (assembly GCA_016801875.1). NCBI lineage: Eukaryota > Viridiplantae > Streptophyta > Magnoliopsida > Solanales > Solanaceae > Solanum > Solanum sitiens. The sequence continues at coordinate 1,181,516 of JABWTJ010000408.1, forward strand.
TTGGTTCTAAACTAAATTCCCTTTTTGAAGTGTCTTTAAGTCATCTTTAACATTAGTTTATAACATAGGTATTAGGAGACTAACCCTTCGTATAATCATGATCATAGCTCCTAGGTTCTAGGATGACAAAATCCTTTCAACACAATCCAACATTAAATGTGAACATTATATCAGAATCATTATAATAATATGCACAAGAGAATCACTTCCAATCCCTCATAATCATACACCTATCATCATCTCACATCCATCATGTTCATATCCTAATCATTCATTCATGACTTCATCTTTTATACATCAATTGAACAACATTATCAAGAATAGACCAACATTAGTACAATAAAGTATTCATGATCTTTAAAGTCTTAATAATGGCTTCCAAGATTCTCATCAAAGATCTCACCCTAAATTCCACGACATTCATTAAACAATTCCAGCATTATCATCATATTATGGTAAATTATGCAAGAAGACATTCAATTTCATCTCCCTTAATCATAATCAATCCAATTCACAAGTTAGGGTTGGGAGAAGAAGAGTATTCACGGGTCTTTATAGAGATTTAGGTCAAAGCTATAAGGGACACATCAATCCACACATAAACATACATAAATCGTCACTAATGTTCGAATTGACTACACAATTTAATTTAGAAAGTACACCCACGAAACTGAATGAAAACAAGAATTTTCAAGAATATTGAAAACCAAACTTTGAAGGGACTCTTGGGGAAAGGAATCCCAAGAGTGAATAGTTTTCATACCTTCTCAATCCTTAGAGTTTTGTAGTGGAAAACCTTGATATTGAATCCCTAGAGAAGCTTTACCTTGTTCTTCAATGGGGGTCTTTAGAGTAGTGAGAGAAACTAGAGAGAAGTTGGAGCTATTTGGGTTTTGGGATTTATGAGGTGTTAGGTTAGTTTAATGAATTAGGGTGCTTAAATTGTCCTAAAATAATTAATTTTAACCGACCCTGATAATTAATAAATTAATTAGTTAATCACCTAACCACCCCCACTTAGGCTGCGTGAAGGAAGTGAGAAAGGGGCCTATCGACGAGACCCCGTTGTCCCAACCACGGACTGTACTGGTCAAGCGTGTTTTGGGACAGAGGATAAATTTTGGAGGCCATGAGGGAGGAGTCTAAGTTTAGACTCACGAGCACCATCGTCGGGGCTTGAACCCATCGACGGCTCGTCGATCCCCTCGTGGTTGCACACTATTTTTTCTTACAGCTTTTAGGGTCAATTGTTTGGGTCCTCCTCGAGAGCCCTTAGGGTGGTCCTTGGGGAGTTGTACCCAAACGTTTTGACCCTAAACATGAACTAAAGTGTACCCTAGGTATTTTTCCAAAGTTTGACCTTCATACGACTCTTCAAACCCCGTAAAGACCTAAAGGCACCCTAAGTCACTTTCACTAGTCTCCGGACGTCGTGGTCGTTCCTTGAAATTTAGGCTTTAATACTTCCTAATCAAGTTAATTACCTTTGTTTAGGCCTAGAAGCACTGTTTCAAAGCATTAGACACTAGGTGAGACTCTATCCGAGGTCCTTGGATTTCCGAGGTCCTTGGATTTCCCAGGTATAACATTTCTTGAACTCCACTTCAAGCTTATGTCATGTTTTAGATTTTCCATTGTATGCTAGTACATTCCATGTACTGACTCTATTTGTCTTGCATCTTTCATGATGATGATACATGTACTCAGGATCATCAAACTAATGCTTTGTTTATCTAGTTGAGTTCCAGAGTTATTTGGCGAGCCTCGTTACTTCTGAAAGATCCCTTATTTATCTTTAGTGATTTCAGTTTGTTAGGATAATTGGGGGTCTAGTTCAAACATCCCGCATAGTATTATAGTCTTCATTGATATATCGACATTAGTAGTTCACGAGTCTTGTTCATTTCTGTTGTTATGTTTTATACATGAGTTGCCCTTGAGGCCAGTTTGAATTTTTTTATTTTTGAAATATTCTGAGAGTATCTTTTGAGATATTGAGTTAAATTTTACTTTTGAGTTCTTTTATTGTTAAGTAAGTCTTTCGCTAGGTATTTAGCAAGGCCAATGGTTCACTTGGGTCCAACAATGGTTCTCTAGTGCAGTCAACATCCAGGTTATATGCTCGTGGCATGACAAACTTGGTATTAGAGCATAGATTTCAAGAGTCCTAGGGTGTTTATGAAGTCGTGTATGTAGATTCCTAGTTATTGGTGTGTAGCATGCCATATCTATAATTAGAAGACTACGACATTTAGGTATAGCTATCACACTCTTTTTATACTCTTTTGTGAGATTGAAGTTATCTATAAAAAGTTTCTTTCTAACTCTTCCATGTGCGTGTCTTTCAAATCATGCCTCAAGAAAGAGCTGTCCGAGGTCTCACTGGTAGGAAAAATGATGATCAAGGATCAAGGGGTACCTAATGCACCAGAAATGCAACCCCAAAGAGAGGTCACTAATGTTGAGTTCTGGGATGCTATCCAGATGTTGAGTCAATTGGTGGCCAACCAAGAAGGTTAGCAGAGAGGGGATCAACAAGATGTGGTTGATACATCAAGAGTCCGTGAGTTCTTGAGGATGAATCCTGTTAACTTTACGGTTCAAGTGTCACTGAGTATTTGGTAAAACATTGTGGGAGAGTTGCAGAATGTTTTTGAGGTTGTGCATGTTGCTGGTGCTGAGCAAGTAGAACTAGATGTATACCAACTAAAGGGCGTTTCAAGAGTCTGGTACGACCAATGGAAGAAGAGTAGAGCAGAGGGTGCACCAATTATGAGCTGGGTCTTATTTGAAGGTTCCTTCATGGGGAATTTCTTTCCCCGTGAAGTGATAGAGGAAAAGGTAATAGAATCTCTCACTCTTAAGCAGGAATCCATGAGTGTGCATAGTATAACCTTAAGTTCACTTAAATTTCTCATTATGCTTCGGAGATGGTTGGTGATATGAAGAGTAGGATCTTCTTGTTTGTTTTTGGGTTGTCTCTTCTGTCTAGTAAGGAGGGCAAGTAAGATATGATCCATGTGCAACCGGTTGAGAAAGATAACCTGAGGGATAAACAACATTTATGTAAGAAAAATGCAAAGACAACATGAAATTTGTCCGAGTAGTAGAAGAGTAATGCAAACCGGTTATGTTTTCAACAAAAGCCAAATTGACTTGCTTCATCGTCGTCTAGTGCACATGTACCAAGGAACAGAGGTGAGTTAAAGGATCAAGATTCTCAGAATTTCAAAGCTAGACCTGCACAGTCTTAAGGTTGTGTGGCACAAATAGGTAATGGGACTCCTGCATATGATAAGTGAGGTAGGAACTACCTAGGAGCGTGTCGTGATGGCTCCACTTGTTTGTTCAAGGTGTGGTCGAAATTGTCACTTCATGAGAGAGTGCCCTAAGATATGGCAGGGTAGTGGTTATGGGGAAATAGAGACCAATAATCTTCAGCGGCTCTGCCAGACATAGCTTCAACTCGAAGAGCTACCTCAGGGAGAGACGGAGGAGCAAACCATGTGTAAGCTATCACCAGTCTTCAAGAACAATAGAATTCACCAGATGTTGTCACTGGCATGACCAAAGTCTGTACTTTTGATGTTTATGCATTGCTACATCCAGGTGTGAGTCTATCTTTTATGACTCTATATGTCGCTATGAGGTTCAATATTATTCCCGAACAATTTCTTGAGCCCTTCAAAGTTTCTACACCTGATTGATTCTAGTTGAGAGAGTTTATCGTGATTGTACCATTTCTATCAATCATAAGAACATCATGGTTGAATTAGTGGAGTTAGACATGACAGATTTTGATGTTATTCTAGGTATGGATAGGCTTCATTCCTGTTATGCCATAGGTAATTGTAGAACTTGAGTAGTTATGTTCAAGTTTCCTAGTGAGCCAATTATCGAGTGGAGGAGTAGTTTAGCAGTGCCTAAGGGTTATTTTATTTTGTACCGTAAGGAGAGGAAGTTATTTTCCAATGGGTGCATCTATCATTTAGGCAAAGGTAATGACTAGTGTTTAGATACCACCTATTCAGTCAGTTCCAGTTGCGAATGAGTTTCCAGAGGTCTTTTGAGATTATCTTTCTAAAGTCCATCCTGAGAGAGTAATAGAATTCGGTATAGATATTCTTCCTAATACTCATCCTATATTTATTACACTATATAGAATGGATCCAACAGAGTTGAAAGTGTTAAAATAGAAGCTAAAAGATATTTCTTGAGAAAGGTTTCATTCGACCAAGTGTCTCACCTTGGGGCACTTCGTTCTTATTTCTGAGGAAGAAAGATCGTTTTCTTAGGATCTGTAATTATTAACTCCATTATAACAAGGTTACTATTAAGAATAAGTATCCCCTTCCAAGGATTGATGATCTTTTTGATCAACTTCGGGGTGCCACTAATTTTTCTATGATAGACCTCAGATCAGGCTATCATCAGTTGAGAGGAAGAGACGGTGATATTTCCAAAGACTGTATTGAGGACCTGCTATGGTCATTATAAGTTTCTAGTCATGTCTTTTGGGTTGATTCATGACAACGTTCATGGATCTTATTAATAGAGCATTAAAGCCTTCTCTTGATATTTTTGTTATCGTATTTATTGATGACATTCTAATATATCCGAGGAATAAGGAAGATCATGTTAGTCATCGCAAAGTAGTTCTTCAAACTCTCAAGGATAGATAGTTGTATGCTAAATTCTCTAAGTGTGAGTTTTCTCTTGGGTCAGTGTCATTCTTAAGCTATATTGTTTCTAGTGATGGAAGTCAAAGCTGACCCGCAGAATATTAAGGTAGTGCAAAACTGGCCTAGACCATATCTCCAACTCATATTTAGGAGTTTCTTAGGGTTGGCTGGTTATAATAGGAGGTTTTTCGAGGGTTTCTCATCTATTTCATCGTTAACTAAGTTGACTTAGAAGATAGAAAATTTTAAATGGTCTGAAGCTTGTGAGAAAAGTTTCTACGAATTGAACACAAGGTTGACTATTGCATTTGTATTAACCTTACCGGAAGGTACACTACACTTTGTTGTGTATTGTGATGCATCCAGAGTTTTAATGGGTTGTGTATTGATGCAGAATGGCAAGGTTATAACTTATGCCTCAAGATAACTTAAGATTCAAGGGAGGAATTACCCAACCCATGATCTATAGTCGTCTAATGCAATATTCACTTTGAAAATATGGTGTTACTATCTTGATGGTGTTTATGTGGATGTGTTTACCTATCACAAGAGTCTTCAGTATGTGTTCAGTCTGAAAGAGCTTAATCTGAGATAAGGGAGGTGGTTAGAGTTACTCAAGGATTATGAAATGAGTATTCTCTATTACCAAGGGAAGGATAATGTTATTTTTGATGCATTGAGCAGGTTGTCTATGGGAAGTACGACGCATGTTGAGGAAGACAAGAATGATTTCGCTAAAGATGTGCACAAACTTGCATAATTTGGAGTCTCGTTAATGGATTCCAATGACGCATGATTTGTAGTGATGAATGGGGTTGAATCATCACTAGTGACCAAAGTGAAAGAGAAAATAAGATCCTATTTTGTTTGAATTGAAGGCAAATCATAAGAAAAAATGATAGCTTTTGAACAAAGGGGAGATGTTGGATTGAGGTATTAAGGTAGATTGTGTGTGCGCAAGGTGGATGAACTTCAAGAGAGGATAATGAATGATGTTGGTAGCTCCAGATATTCAATGCATCTGGGATTCACAAAAATGTATTGTGACTTGAGAGAGGTCTATTGGTTTAGTAGTACGAAGATGTGTATTGTAGAGTTTGTTGATAAGTGCCCCAATTGCAAACAAGTCAAGGTAGAGCACTAGAGGTTGGGTTGTATTGCTCAGAATATAGAAATTTTTGAATTGAAGTGGGAGATGATTAATGGATTCCACTACTAGGTTGAAACAGTCTCAATGGAAGCATGATTCCATTTGGGTGATTGTAAACCGAATGACTAAATCAGCCCATTTCATACTGATTAAGACTACATTTTAATCAAAAGATTCTGCAAATTTATATACTAAAGAGGTAGTAAGATTTCATAGAGTTTCGGTGTCCATTTCAGAGAGAGGTGTGCAATTAACCGCACAATTCAGGAAGTTTTTCCAGAAGGGTTTGGGTTCGAAGGTAAATTTGACTACTTATTTCCATGCTCAGATTGATGGTCAAACAAAGTGTAAAAATCAAACTTTTGAAGATATGTTGAGAGAGTGTGTGACAAATTTTAAGGGTAATTGGGATTATCACTTATCTCTCATCGAGTTTTCTTACAATAACAGTTATTTCTCTAGCATCCAAATGGCTCCATATGAGATCTTTGTAGGAGAAGACGTATATCTCCTATTTGATTGTTTAAGGTGGGTGTGGATGCATTGATAGAACCAGACCTGGTTCATCTAGCTAGGGAGAAAGTGAAGATCATTGAAGAGAGGTTGAAAGTATCACAAAGTTGTCAGAAATCCTATACAAATGTTAGGAGACTTAGAGTTTGAGTTAGGTAATAAGGTTTACTTAAAGGTTCCACCCATCAAGGGTGTTATGAGATTTGATAAGAAGGGTAAGCTCAATCCCCCGGTATATTGGTCCTTATAGGATATCCAAGAGGATTGGTCATGTAGCGTATGAGTTGGAGATATCGTAGAGTTAGCAGCAGTTCATTAGTATTCCACATTTCAGTATTGAAGAACTGTATGGGGGATCCTTCCCTTATATTCCAAATGAAGATATTGGTATTAAGGACAACCTATCTTATGAGGAGATTCTCGTTCACATTCTGGATCGTCAAGTTTGCAAGTTTTGGAACCAAGGAGGTAGAATTAGTCAAGGTATTATAGAGGAATCAGTTTATTGAGGAAGCTACATGGGAGGCTGACGAAGATAGGAAGAAGAGATATCCATATCTCTTTGAGCCCGGAGGAATTTCCTATGGAAGGTACTAATTCTTTTTTTTGTGCCTTTTAAACTTAAATTGTTACATTAAATTGCATATTGGATGTTAGATGTTACCACCCTTAGTTCTAATTTAGAGTGATCTTATTCGAGGAATAATTTTCCCTAGGGGGAGATATCGTAACATCCCGCCTTAGAAAGAGCTAGATTTAGAAAGAACTAATTTTGAAAGGGCAAAATCTGAAATTTTACAAGGTATGCTTGAGTTGTGAGTTTTTTGGTCAACTTCAAACGACCATAACTTTCAATAGAAGATGATTTGGGTGGATAATAAGATTTCAAATGGAAGGTCTTGGAATACTCTTTCCAACGCCACCAACTTTAGTAAATTTCAAGCTTGTATGAGGGAGATATGGCCGTTTGAAGTCAGGCAATCCAGCTAAGGAAAGTTATCCAAATTAGTGAAGGGTATTTTGGTCGTTTCCTTACCCCATCAGATTAAAACGAATTTAGTAATATTTTTGGGGTCAAATCTAAGTTGGTTCAGTTTTCAGAATCCCAAAGTATGCTTAGGGTTTTAGAAGAGAGTTTAATAAGAGAAAAGAGGAGGAAAAGGAAAGCTTCAAGGCGGTCATCAAGATTTCTTAGGGATCGAAGATTGTTTCACAAAGGGTTTTCTCCCTAAGAGGTATGTGAGTTCTCATAGTAGTGGGTTCTTCTACACATACACCAATCATGATATTTTAATGCAAATTTCATTCTTGAGGCTGAATGATTTGAGTTCTGGATATGTCTCCTTGAAATTTCATTCTTAATCTTGATTTTTGCGGGTTTGATGAATTTGAGGGTTATTTTGAATAGATTATCATGTACATATGTTGGGTATTTGAATCTATGGGATTTGGGAAGAAAAAATTCGATTTTAGCTGAAATACGGTCATACAACGAGAAAGAAATTTGTCAGGGAGTTTTGGGCATTGGCTAGCACGTCGCCACGCCAATACGTAAGCAAAGGTCTTCTGTAGTTCAAGGTCTTGAGCCTTGCGCCACTTAGCGTGCCTGGGTCTCTTGCCCCCAACCTTTCTATGTGGTTGGATCGTTTGAGTTCTTTCAAATGGGACCTTTACTCCTTATTAATTCTAACTACATAAACTACATCTAAATATCGAGAAATCATTCATAATGTGAATCATGACACATGAATTCATAATTCAAATTCAAGGTAGAGTTAAGAGTTAATTCTTGAGAGTTATTTAAAGTCATCTGGAGAAGTCTTTTACAATCCTTTAAAACTTGTTTAAAGACTTGGATACTTGACTTTGAGGATGACGAGAGTAGAGTTCATTTTTTTTTAAAATGATGTATTTGAACTAAGTATTCCCAAGAGTAAATGTTTTTATATTTAAGAAGAGAGGAAACACCAATTTCCAAGAGACTTCATGAGGAGTTTTGAGCACTATCTCTTTTAAGAGATACCTTTTGAGTAATAATTTCAAATTTGAGGAAGAAGAAATGTTTTTTTTTAAAAAAAATCATATGAGCTAAGTTATATATTTGGGAGTAGTATTGCGCACAGATATGAGGGAGAATTCTAATGACTTATAGCCCCCATAAACCATGTAGCCAACGTGGGTAGAAAGGATCACACTTTTTGGATGATTCATTGTTACTTTTTAAGCATAGCTTAGTGGATCCACTTATTCCAGAATTTCTATACCCAGGAAAGGTATAAGATGTTCAGAATGCGTGGACTAGATGTTGTATCATCACAAAGCTCATAGTGAAGATTGCCAGTTAAAGAATCTCCTAAATAGAGTTTTATTTATATTTTTACATACAAATTGTGTTACATTGTATTTTCCAATACATTGAGTAGTTACCTACTATTTTAAAATCTTTTCTTTATAACGTATTATTTTTATTGCTTTTATATTAAAATAAGTTTAGATTGAGTTGATGTTGAGTTGAAGTGAGACGAGGTAAGTTGTTTCTTCAGTTCCAGTTCAAACTTATGTCATGTTTTATATTTTCCCTTGCATGCTCGTACATTCTAGGTACTGAAGCCATTTGGCCTGCATCTTTCATGATGAAGATACATGAACCAAGATCATCAACTAGGGCTTCTTTGAACCAGTTGAGTTCCAGAGAGATTTGGTGAGCTTCATTGTTTCACAAGGATCCCTTATTTATCTTAAGTTATTTCGATGTGTTAGTATAATCGGGGGTGTAGTCCCAACATCCCCCATAGTACTATAGGTTTCATATATAGGTAGACATCAGTAATTCATGCGTCTTGTTTATTTTAGTTGTTATGTTCTAGACATGAATTGCCCTTGATGCCAGTTTGGATGTTTTATTTCTAAAATATTTTGAGAGTATATTTTGAAATATTGAGTTAAAGTTTACTTTTGTCTTCTTTTATTATTGAGTAAGTGTTTTGCTAAGTATTGAGTCAAGCCAAGGGTTCGCTTTTGTCCATCAATGATTCTCGAGTGTCATCCATGTCCAGGGTCAGGGATCGGGGTGTGACACCTAAATTATTCCTTGACCTATGTCCCAAAATTGAACACAATTCTAGGACTAAAACAATGGAAACAACAATCAAGAAATAAATAAACAAGAAATCCAAGCTAAGCCTACTCCTACTGACCTTAAGTGGAGGTTCACTGACCCAATTAAATCTACCCAACACGTATCCTCAACAATTATGAATGCATGGGACATCGTTTCTCTGAAATTGGAGCTTAAACGAGGGAGAATTGCAAATTCAATTCAAGAAAAAAGATGCTTTCGTATCCATATGTTATATAATGATTGGACACAATTTTTCATCCAAATCTCATAGGCCAAGGCCCGCGATCGCGGTCTTGTTGGTAAGTCGACCACCATGAATGCAGAGGGAGCTCTGGGGAACATGAAGACATAGAGAGTCCAGATCCTGTGAATGCGACCTGGTCCTCATAAACGTGAATGCTCACGAATGCAGACAATACTCACATGAACACGGTGGCTACGCCCTGTGGTCTTCATAAACACAACCCTTAACCCGCGCTGTGAAAACTGAAAACTATATTGCACCAGCTAATGCATATCAACCTGGTTGGCAAGTTCCAAAATGTCCAACGGGGCACTCTTAATTCGTTCGAACCTATGCATGAAAATGACATATGCAACCCTACTATGTTTAATATTTGAAAGTCAGTGGAGTAGTTGAAATTTCCATACGATGTCATCTATCTGAAAAATGAGTCACCCCCCCAAACTCTACTTTAAGCAAAAAATCTCAAGGAATTTCAGAAATGGCCCAGAAGCCTCCGGATATAATGAAGGTTCATTCTAGACCAAATTCCACATTTTAGAACTAACCACACTAACAAAATTCTCACCTCAGCTTATTTACTTAGACATATAATTGCACAAACTCGCAGTCACTGCCTCAGAGTAGTGTCGGCTATGGTCCTAGCCTAAAATGACCATTTCGAAGCTGATGTAATCATCAAAATTGGTTTTCGAGGTCATTTTTATAAACTTCTGAGTGTAAGGTTTCAAAGCTCTAAAATACTAAAACTCGCATAAAAAACTAAACGAGCAATTGAATGATATAATTCTTAGTCTCACCAAGTCATAAACGACTTTGGGTTGCTTTAGAAAAGGTCATAACGATGAACAAGAGGTATAATAAGGTAAACAACCTCGATTTCATTACACTTTAGAGTTTCTGTACTATGGATTTCATATTCCTGGGATCCACATTGTTTTTTAATTATTGATTGAGATTATAAGAATTTGATCCGTTATTGTTTTAAAAACTTTTTTCCTAGTGTTTATGTAATGATTTTTCTCCTCAAAATGATTGATGGCTTAGATTTGGGTATGTAATTGGTTCTCCCATCGGCGCTTAGTGTGGTTTTCACTCACAACGGTCTGAGTTGTGATAATCAACATTACATATGAGTTATATGCCCAAAAGATATATTGTCTCAAATGTGAATATTTTGAAGTAAACACATATGAGATACTTAAAGTTCAACTTTAAAATTTTGATTATTAGTAATCACAAAAATGGATAACAAGTAAATTGTAGCTTTACCTATTAATTATGTTAAGATGAAAAGAGAAATCATGAGAAATTGTCATATTATCTACATGCTAAAGCAATAAATAACAATTGACCAGATTTTAATTTATAAAAATGTCGAAATATGAAAAATACAATTATCATACTTTGATAATAGAAAATTCAACATAATTATCATATTGAATGTTGTTAGGCTTTATACCATTAATCATGTGTTTTTGATATCTAACAATTTTCAAGATTAAATATCTAAGTGGAGATTGTTAGGGTATATACTATTAACTATATATGCAATTAGATATGAAGCCTTGCTTATAAGTTTTCATCGTGTCAAATATTGCAAGTGGATTTCATGAATTCGACACATGAAATAAATAAGTTAAAAAGCACTCTCAAATTAATCATTGAATTAAATCTATTAGTAATTTAACTTATTGATTAATATCTGTAATCTTAAATGGGAATTTAAATAAGTGCTCAATGGAAAATTTCAGAATATAAATAGAGGAGTGCAGTTAGAATTAATTTGTAATTTACTATGGTAAGAATAATTAAAATTATTTTTTTTTGATTATTTTCATAGTATGAAGCCTCAACAATTAATTTTGTGGTCCCTACAGTGTCAATATTTAACTAGAACTCAAAATCATTTTTCTAAGGATAACGACGAGGAAGAGTGTTAGTTTTTGCTTAAGAAACTAACTTGTGTTTTTCTTTTCTCAAGAAAAACTGTTTTTTCTTCTCCTGTTTGGATTGGGAAGTGATCTCTATTAGTAGGTATTCTCCTAACCTAGAAAAGAGATAATAAGTTTTCTATACAATATTTGTCCACCCAAATACTGAGAGAGTTCAGATATTATGGATTTGCTTGAAGGTCTATCTAACTTAGGTATTCACTTGAATGTATTTGGTCACGCTTCAAGAGGTAATTCTTGAATGAAATTTCAACAGGTTTATGAGTTCTAGCATAAATATTATTGGTTATCTATTATTATGTAAGTAGTATGATTCTAATATGCTTTCGTTGTGCATATAATTTTCTAACAAATGTATCACAGTCCATATTTAATTATATTTTTCCTCTTCTTAATTTAGTTTTCTATCTATAAACCTCAATAGTTCATCTCTTAAGCAAAATTTCTTCTGAACTCTCATTCTGGAGATTTTGTTGAATAAATTTTATTTCTTTACATCTTCATATATACATGGATTCATAGGATCTTTAAATAAACACTTATCAAAAAATAGTTCTATATGTTCCAATAATTAATAGTTCTTAAATTGCGGTATGATGCCTTCTAAATAGTATAATCTCTCATTATTTTTTATTTGTTACTAGAGATGCAAGAATCATTTGACCAATTTTTGGGTAAGGTTTTTTCTATTTGGTTTTTGGAAAGCACAAAAGGTCTTATTATCTATCTATATATAATAGGAGAGGAAAAATGCCACATGTTGTCATGACCCAAAATGAGTCATGAGTGGCACCCACACTTAACCTTTTAGGAGGGCGAACAAACAAATTCAACCCAAATAATATCTATTGTTCAACCTACAAAATACTAACCTTAATATGGAAGCTTTAATCTTATTAATGTAAGAAACACAAAACCACTAACTTCTATTAAATATCATTTACCAAACCTTAAAGTAACCACATCAAGGAAATCTATTCTCAAATACCAAGTCTAAGAGTATTAAAGACACCAAAATAAATAGGTAGGATAGTCTATGTCTGAAATTAAAGGACATCATGTCATGACCGAGTGAATCTGTAACGTCTCGTAAGTTGAAATAACTAATAATAAGCTAAGAAACAAAGAATAATTATTTTTCGAAATAAATATAGAAATTTGGAAAATTTCCTAATTTTTAAAAGTGAGTTTTGGTCATTTTCAAACGGCAATAACTCCTAGACCAGGAGAAGTTAAGGTGAGTTCATTATATGTTTGTAAATCCCTTGGGAAGATCTTTCCAACGGCGCCGAGTTTGCGTATTTTCAATGTTGTATGAGGGAGATATATCTTTTGGAAGTTGGGCTGTTGGACAGAGGAAAGTCCAATCCGGATTTTAGTAAGGGTAAAGTAGTCTTTTCACCCTAGTATTTGCTAATTCGTTTTAAGGGTTTATTAAGGGTAAAACCAAGTCTCAATTCAGTTTTAGAAAACTTGAGAATGATTAGGCCTTGGGGAGAAGAGATAAGAGAAGAGGAAGATAAATAATTCTTCAAGAACGCTAAGGTTTTGCTAGTGGAATTCGTCCGGGGTGATCCCTATCGAGGTATGTGAGATCCTTATGTGTTGGGTTCGTTCACCCACACACCAATATGTTTAATTCAACAAGCTTTGTATTTGTTGAATGACGAATCTTGAAATCCTTGATGAACAATTATTGAAATCTTTTTGGTAGAGATGTAGAGTACCTTTAGTGGTTTTGATTCGTGTCTCCAGACTGTTTTACGAGTCTAAACTATTGGGTATTGAGGATATTAGTTATCCTAAGTGTTTGGGGGAAAATACATGGAAGTTTGAGAGGTTTAGAGTTGAAAATCGGAGAAGAAAAGTCGGAAAACGCATCTGACAGGCCCTGGGGCGTTGCTCCTACTAGAGACCCTCAGGACAGACTCTGTCCATCAGGCTCTGGCGCTCCGCGCCAACAAGAGCGCCTAAGGAAAGTGTCTATCCATCAGGCTTTGGCACCCTACGCCTCAGAGAGCCAAGGTCACCTTGATATCCTATTTTTCCCCATCTTTTCATATGAGTTCCTAAGTGATGTACCTATAAATCCTAGTTGATTCCAAAACTCTAAAGTACATCTAAACATCATGATATAATTCATAAACATGAGATCATGATCCTTGAATCCATAATCCAATTCAAGGGAAGTTAAAATCAAGGTCAAAGAAGTTAAGAGTCAAGTCTAAAAGTTGAGAAGCAAGTCAAAGTGAGTTCTTAAGGTTTTCAAAAGTCTTAAGCAAACATTTTTACTTTGTCCTAAGGTTCAAGCTGCAAGTTGAGCAAAGAGTAAAGAGTTGAGTCCAAATCTCAAAAGTTACAAGGGAACTAAGGATTCCCTAGATTTAAGTTTCAAGTAAAGCAAAAAGCAAAGAGTGAGTTCATTTATCAAAAGATAGAAGGGAACTAAGTAGTCCCTAAGAGTTAAAAATGTTTTCACATTTTGAGAAAGAGAGGAAGCTAGACTTCTAATAGCCTTTGGCTAGTTTTAGAAAAAGGGAACTATGATTTCCAAGAGAGCTTTTAAAGTTAAGTTTGAGCAATTACCTTAAACTAGAGAAGAAGTTGTTTTAAAAACATATGAGCTAAGTATTTTGGGAGTAGTATTGAGCACCGATATGGGGTCGCGAGTTCATATCAAATCAAGTCTCCATAAACTATGTAGCCAACATGGACATATAAAGGGTCATACTTTTTAGATGATTCCTTTGTGATTTTTACCATAGAATAGTGGATCCACTTAGTAGTTCAGGTTATATACCGACGACAAGGTATAGAGCGGTCCTCTTGTAATGTGAGGTAAGACGTTGTACCATCGCTTAGGTTCATAATGATGGTTGTTGGTTAGAGAATCTCCCACCGAAACTATATTACTTTCATATAAACATAAATTTGAGTTTGTTATTGCATTACATTTAATGAACTCCGTGTTTACAAAGCTTTATATATATATATATATATATATATATATATATATATATATATTGCATGTGTCTTTACTGCTTTATATTGAGTTATGACTTTTTGAGTTAAGTAGAGCCAAGGTAAGTTCATTCTTACTCCTTTCAAGCATAGTAGTTGTTGTTTAGCATTCCAACTCGCATACCCATACATTTAATGTACTGATGCCAGTTGGCCTACATCATTTCATGATGCAGACGCAGGTAACCAGGATCAGCATCCAGCGCCTCGTTGATCCAATTTGAGCATTACGAGTTTGTGGTGATCCTCCTTGATTCCGAAGGACCCTTTATTGCTTCCAGTATTTCCTTATAGAATGTTGAGGTGTTTGTCTGATGTACCGTGGTTTCACGGTACTTTCAATGCTTTTACTTAAGATTGGTGTGTGTCTAGAGCCTTTTTGTAGTAATTTTAACATGTCTTTTATCTTTGTTTTGCAGCAAAGGTGACAAAAAACAATGCAGAAGGCAACTGAGATTAAGCGCAGAGGTGACCCACGAAGGCCATCGATGGTCCGTCGTTCCATCGATGGTCCGTAGATGGTGATCGTCGACTGGAAGTTCAGGCATCTCGAGAAACTTGGGGAATTCTTACCAAGTGTGGGCCTACAGAAGGATCGACGGACCGTCCTGTAGAATCGTCAATCAGATCAGAGAAAGTCCCACTACCCGAAGTTGAAGAAAGTCTAAGTATGGAATGACAGAGAGCATCGACGGAGCGTAGATGCATCGACAGACCATGCTGTTGGTCCGTCGTTTGAATCAGAGAAGATGCCAGTTGAAGGATGAAAAAAAGATGCTAAGTCTGAACTTACGAAGGCAGTCGACGGTCCGTCGTTCTGTCGGGGTCGTCGATTGAAGCCATGTTTTGGACAACATTCCTTATTTGAATTCCTTTTATTTTAGGACAATGTTTTTTATAAATAGGGTGTTTTTGGGGTTGGAATCTATTACTACTTTCTTAGTTTTGTTCTTTGAGATTTTTTTTTGCAACTTTGGCATTAATTCAAATTTCCAGATTTGGTTTTCAAGTGATTTTTGTGGTTTCAAGTTGAATTTATGGATTTTCTTCAAATTTGTCAAATTAAGTTCATGATTTATTGTTTATCAACTATGAATTGTGTTCTTCTATGCATGGGTAACTAAATTCACAACTAGGGTTGTAGGAACCGTGGGTTATTAACAAAGTAAGCCTAGCTTAATAACAATTCTCAACTAGGTTATTCCATGAATTGATAATTTTTTCGCTTAGAAGTTCTTTTTAATGAGTGCACACGTTAGAACTTGCCTTATTGCTACTTGCCGGACCAAGGGGTAGTTAATAGGAAAAGAATTATCAACATAGATTTAGTGAGATACTATCTAATAGGCTAGTTTCGATTGGTGCAAAGTAATAACTGAGTCATACATCGAATATGATGCTTAATATGAATTAAAGATAAGGGTTAGTAACTTAGACACACATATCCAGACCAAGGTACGGGGTGAAATTCTTTAAATGCCGGACCAAGGATTTAGAGATACCTAACTTATCACTTTGCATGCAAAACACTAGAGAAGAATTGTTATAGCTAGGAATACGGCATTATGAACCTGTGAGGAACAATTACACCCTAGTTTCTCTCACAACTTGATAAACACCAAAGATTTACTCCTGTTACTTATTTTACTTACAAATATTACGAGACTTTTGTTTCACAAAAGCCCCCCTTTAATTACCTATTTTTGGAAAGGAATTGACTAAATAGAAGTAATCGTGCATTGAAGTTAAGTCTAAACCATTTTCCTCGTGTGATCGACCCCAATCTAATAGTTGGGTTCTTTTCTTGATACGACCGCTTATACTTCTTTAGGGAGGTGTAATTTGAGCGTATCAAATTTTGGCGCCGCTGCCGGGGAAAGTGGCTTTTAGATTACTTTAATAACATTACTGAATCTTAGTCAACAATTTCCTAATTTTACTTTTTTCTTTTATTTTTGTTTCTCTCAGGTCTAGCTCTAGTGTATGCCAAATACACGGAGCCGAGGAGAACTATCACTTCCATTCGATCCCGAACTTATCCAAACACTCCGGAGAATGAATAATCAACAAAACCCAGCTAATCTAGGTGATGGGATCAATCGTCAACCTCCTCCACCGGTTGATGCTCACAACCAAGTGGTTGTGGAAAACCAAGTTGATGATGCTTTGAGGATGCAACCTCCCGTCCCACGCCCTTAATAGTTCTATAGAGGAAACATTAATATCACTAATTCTGATGGGCCTATTGTCCTACCTCCTCTACCGCAGGTTCACACGTTTGTGGTAACTAGAAGTTTGATGCAGATGTTCACCACGGGTAGTTTGTTTTCAGGGCTACCATCTGAGGATCCACATGCTCACATCGCCAAACTCAGGTCAGTATGCAAGAGTTGTGTAGGGAGGACAGACTTGGACATGAACGTCATCGGGTTGAGAGTGTTCCCTTCATCACTAATGAGAGAGGCCGCGATATGGTTTACTGATTTACCCTATAATTCTATCTATACTTGGGATCAGTTGAGGGATGTGTTCCTAGTACGGTACTACCCAGTGTCCAAAAAGCTCAACCACAAAGATAGAGTGAATAACTTTGTATCACTACCTGGGGAGTCAGTGAGTAGCTCTTGGGATAGATTTACTGCATTCGTGAGAGGTGTCCCAAACCACTGCATTGATGATGAGTCATTGAATGAGTACTTCTATCGGGGTCAAGATGATAATAATAAATCAGTGTTTGATACAATTCTGGGTGGTTCTTATGGCGAGTTCACATATGCAGAGATCGCAGAGAAGTTGGAGAAAATCTCTCTCAACAATAAGGCTTAGAGCACTCAAAAGTCAGACACTGGGAGAAACACCTTTGCAGTGCAAGCTACACACAATTCGGCCGCAGATGAAATTCGTGAAGAGATGGCTCAAATGAGAACTGAGCTTGGGTTGGTATTGAAACATGTCACTGGAGGTGCAGAGCAGGTAAATGCGGTGAATTACTTGACTAAACCACCACCTCCAGTGGATGACTACTATTATGAAGAGGATAATTATGTAATGAATGATCAGACGGGGGGTTTCCGACCAAACGCCCAAGGCTCCAATAAGGAGAATGGCGCCAAGGTCAAGGAAATCAATGTCAAAACTATGAGAATTACAATAGAGAGGGCCAGTATGTTCGAGATGGAAACTTCAACTGCGATAACAACTTCAACCGGGGTAACTATGGTAACAGAAATGATCGAAGTGGGCCCTCCGTTTTGCCTCAAAATTGGAAAGTTGCTCCTAATGATGGTAGAGGTAGTATGGCACGAGTTGAACACATGTTGCAGAAGATGATGAGGTGGTTCAATGCTAGTGATGAGCACGCAAAGGAATTGAGGGGTGATTTGGCTAATATCGGGAAAAAAGTGGATGCACATGCGGTCTCGATTAAGCATCTTGAGTTACAAATGGCCCAATTGTCTACTACTGTGAACCCAAGACAACCGGGCAATCTTCCTAGCAATACAATTCAAAATCCTAAAAATAATGGACATTGCATGGCAGTCACTACTCGAGGAGGTAAGAAAACCATTAATCCACCTATGTCGTCTGTGGTAGACGATGAGATGAGAAAATATGAAGAGGTAGTGGAAACTAGTGGTGAATTGGTGGACAAAACGGTGAAAAAAGCAGAGGTACCCCAAAAAAATAATCCCCATTCCTAGACCACCACCACCATTCCCTCAGAGATTGGTGAAGAAGACTGAGGATAGTAAATACTGTCGGTTTATCACTGTGTTGAAATAGCTTTCCATCAATGTCCCTTTGATAGAAGCTTTGGAACAAATGCCCGGGTATGCCAAGTTCACGAAGGATATGGTTACAAAGAAGAGATCGGTAAGTTTTGAGGATGATGACCGACTGCAACATTGTAGTGGTACTGCTACAAGGTCTCTTGTGCAGAAGAAGGAAGATACGAGCGCGTTCACTATTCCATGTACTATCGGATTATTACGCCTTGCTAAAGCACTATGTGATCTAGGTGCAAGCATAAATCTCATGCCTCTCTCTATTTATAAGATATTGGGTTTCAGTGACCCAAAGCCCACTGCAATGTGGCTACTGATGGCTGATCAAATAGTGAAGAGGCCCATTGGGATACTGCATGATGTGCTCGTGAAGGTGGAGTCATTTATATTTCCGGCTGATTTTGTGATTCTTGACTGTGAGTTAGACTTTAAGGTCCGTATTATTCTTGGGAGGCCGTTCCTTGCTACTTGTCGCGCCTTGGTTGATATAGAGAAAGGGAACATGAAGTTTAGGTTGAACAATGAAGAAGCAATATTCAACATTTGTAGGTCCATGAAGCAGAGTGGTGAACTCCAAATGGTATCTGCTATATCCTACAGGGTTGAGAGTATGTCTGAGGTACAAATCGAAGAGCGCCTAGGTGTTGAGGCACTAGCTGCAGTGATCATGAATTTTGAGAGTGATGGCATTTAAGAGTATGTGTCTTTGGTTGTGGCACTTGGACGAAGCGAATATCGGTTCAAACCAAAGAAATTGGAGTTATATATGAAGTATCGCGAGTCTCCAACTGCGAAACCATCTATTGAGGAAGCCCTAAAATTAGAGCTTAAGGCTGTACCACCTCATCTGAGATATGTATTCTTGGGAAGACATGACACTTTGCCGGTAATCATTGCATCGAATTTGAATGTGCGACAAGTAGTTTTTGGTGGAAGTTTTGAAGAGGTTCAAACGAGACATTGGTTGGACTATTGCAGACATTATTGGGATCCCTCCCGGTATTTGTTCACACAAAATCCAACTCATGCCCGATCACAAGCCAAGTATTGAGCACCAGAGATGGTTGAATCTACCTATGCAAGAGGTACTGAAGAATGAGATTATTAAGTGGTTGGATGCCAGAGTCATATATCCTATCGCAGATAGTAGTTGGGTATGCCCTGTTCAGTGTTTTCCCAAAAAGGGGGGAATGATAAAAGTGCTCAATGAGAGGATGTTCCAATGAGGCCGGTGACCGGATGGAGAGTGTGTATGGATTACCAGAAATTGAATGCATGGACTGAGAAGGACCAATTTCCTATGCCCTTCATGGATCAGATGTTCGATAGGCTTGCAGTTAAGTGGTGGTATTATTTTCTTGATGGTTATTCGGGTTACAACCAAATCTCTATTGCACCGGAAGATCAAGAGAAAACCACCTTTACTTGTCCTTATGAAACTTTCGCGTTCAAGAGAATGCCCTTCGGGTTGTGTAATGCACCGACTACTTTTCAGGGATGTATGATGTCTATATTCTCTGATATGGTGGAGGACACCATTGAGGTATTTATGGATGATTTTTTTGTTGTTGGTGACTCGTTTGATCATTGTTTGAGTCACTTGGCCGAAGTTCTCAAAAGATGTGAAGATTACAACCTTGTGCTAAATTGGGAAAAATGTCACTTTATGGTGAAAGAGGGTATTGTATTGGGCCATCGCATCTCATAGAAGGGTATAGAGGTTGATCGAGCCAAAGTTGATGTGATAGAGAGACTTCCTCAACCCATCTCTGTAAAAGGTGTGAGGAGTTTTCTTGGGCATGCGGGCTTCTACCGGAGGTTCAACAAGGATTTCTCAAAAATTGCACATCCTCTGTGCAAGTTACTTGAGAAGGAATGTAAATTCTATTTTTATGAATCATGTCTGAAGGCGTTTGGAGAGTTGAAGGAGAAGTTGGTGTCTGCACCCATAATTATTTCCCCAGATTAGAGAAAACAATTAGAGGTGTTGTGTGATTCTAGTGGGGATGCTCTTGGTGTGGTATTGGGACAAAGACGGGATAAAATCCTTTACCCCATCTATTATGCAAGTAAGTCCCTAAATGAAGCACAAAAGAACTACACTATGACTGAACAAGAGCTTCTTGCTGTGGTATTTGCTTTCGAAAAATTTCTCTCCTATTTGCTTGGTACTAGAGTCATAGTGCATACTGTCCACTCCGCTTTGAGGTATTTGATGGAAAAGAAGGATGCGAAACCAAGGTTGATTAGATGGGTACTACTATTGTAAGAGTTTGATTTTGAGGTGAAAGATAGAAAATGTACTAAAAATCAAGTTGTCGATCACTTGTCCAAATTGGAAGAGGAAGCGATGCAAGAGTTGGGTGAAAAGTCTGAAATCGATGACACCTTCCCTGATGAGCATGTATTGGCCGCTTCTCATGACTTGATTCCATGGGTTGCTGATTTTGCAAATTATCTGGCTAGTGACATAGTCCCATAAGACTTGTCCTTTCATCGAAGGAAGAAGTTCATGCATGATGTGAAAAAGTTCTTTTGGGATGAACCTTACTTATACTGGAGTTGTGCTGATGGGAATATTCTCTGTTGTGTGCCGAAACTAAGTGTTTTGGAGGCATGCCCCTCCTCACCTGTGGGTGGGCATCATAGCGGTATCCGGACTGCCCACAAGATTTTGCAGTGTGGGTACTATTGGCCAACCATTCACCAAGATGCTCATGAGTTCGCCAAGTCTTGTGATAGGTGTCAGAGAGATGGAGGAATTTCGAAGAGGCAAGAGCTCCCTTTAAATCCTATTCTAGTGATTATGTTGTTTGATGTATGGGGTATTAATTTTATGGGACCGTTTGTGAGTTCTCATGGGAATAAATATATACTTGTGGCGGTAGACTATGTGTCAAAATGGGTGGAAGCCATAGCACTTTCCAACAATGAAGGGAAGAGTGTCACCGCGTTCTTGAAAAAGAACATCTTCTCCAAATTTGGCACACCTAGGTCCATTATTAGTGATGGGGGATATCACTTTTGCAATAAATATTTCAAATGTATATTGGAGAAATATGGGGTTCGCCATAATGTGGCCACTCCGTACCATCCACAGACTAGTTGGCAAGTTGAGGTGTCCAATAGAGAAATCAAGCAGATGCTGTCGAAAACGGTGAATGGTAATAGAACGGATTGCTCAACGAGGCTTGATGATGCTCTTTGGGCCTGCCACACTGCATACAAGACCCCATAGGTATGTATCCATACCAACTTGTATATGGGAAGGCTTGTCACTTGCCAGTTGAGTTATAGCACAAAGCCATGTGGGCAATGAAGAAACTGAAGATGGATTGGAATGAAGCAGCGGAATACATGCTTAATGGGTTGAATGAGCTTGATGAGCTTCGCCTAAAAGCATATGAAAGTTCATCCATCTACAAATAGAATATGAAGAAGTACCATGACCAAAATATGAAAAAGCGAGAATTTGCGGTTGGGGACTTGGTGCTTCTATTCAACTCTAGGCTACACTTGTTTCCGGGCAAACTAAAGTCCAAGTGGATGGGACCATTCCTTATTACTAAAGTGTTCCCACATGGAGCGGTTGAATTGGAGAACAAGGAGGGTGCAAAGTTCACGGTCAATGGGCAAAAAATAAAGATCTACCTAGGTCATGCAGAGAGTTTCCATGAAGTGGTTGAGGCATATCATCTTGATGAAGTTTGAGTAATCAAGGATTGTGTGTCGTGCCGTAACGTTAAATCAACCGCTTCTTAGGAGGCAACCCAAGGTGTATCCTCTATCTAACAATAAGTTTACTTCTCTTGGTAGGAATAATTGCATTATCTTGTTTTGTTTTGTTTTTCATGCGTGTTTTTTTTAGTGTTGGCTAGAGATTAGTTTAGGGTCCGCGTCTGAAAATTGTCCAGAAAAACACAAAAAGAATAGCTTAATGGGTGTTCAATGTGCAGGAACCAAAACAAAGAATTCTGCAGAAAATGGTCTGGTGCACAGATCTATGGACCCCATCGACGGGCCGTCGTTCCATCGATGAATCGTCGATGGTGTACGTAGATCCCAGGTATGTCATGTACTTTTGTCTAGGTTTTTGTTCAATCGGTGGTTCAATCGACGATCCTTCGACTGACTTACGGACCGTCGACGGGGTGTCGTCAGTCTAAAGAACCAGTGACCTGACCCAACCCGGCCGGCTATATTAAAAGGAAAGTGTTAATTAACCTCCAAAAATCCTTCCAAATTCTTTCCCAACCGTTTCCCTCCCCTTATTTATTTCCTTTCCCATTAATTTCCCATAACTCTCCCTTTCATTTTCATCAGAATCCCCCAAACTCCCAAATCCCCTAAACTCCCAAAACCTTCTCCTTCCCCAATTCTACTTTTTTCTCTTGCTTTCTCCGGTCGGTGTTCAAAGGCGGGCACGTATGTTGTTGAACAAATTACTCACCCAGTCACTCCACTACGGTTTTCAGACACATATAGCCCCCAAATCGGACATCGTCTATTCTAGGGGTAGGTCCAAGTCTGTGGCACCATCCCGTCGGATGATTCGCAATTCCAACGATGAGCGGGATCTGAAATACGTACTCCCAGGCACCCGGATCCCTACACCAGCTTCAAGAGACATTCGGGGCACCCCCAAGATGGTGGCGTCTGGCGTAGTCACTGCCTCCTAATATGTTGAGGAGAGCACACTGACCAGCACACCGTCTAGGTCTGCCTCGGGTTCTGATAGAGCATTAGGCTCCGAAACGGCTTCAGGTTCAAAGTCGGCCAACTCGACATGGTCGAATGAGGCCACTGCCTCCGGTTCTGGATCACTTGGATCCACTCACCCAGAGGTGCCTGTCCGCCAAACCTCGTCTGATAAGGCTCATAGTTCGGAGTCGGCTCCAGCACCCCAGAATGATGTCTCTGCACCAGTTCCTGATGAGCCAAACTGGTGGTACGTAGATGGACAATATAAGGTATACAGGGATGCAAAGCTGCTGAATGTCAAGGGGGTGATCACTCAGTTGGTGAAAGTCGAGTGGAGAGTTCTTATAGGGAGCATGCACACAGTCCCTGATGTGCATAACTTGTTTACCCGCCACAGGCTCGAGTGGATGTCTAGGAGTGTGGGGTCGTACAATGAGGAGGTTGTTCGAGAGTTCTACGTATCTTATGTGGATACTCTCAGAGGTTCTTTGGATAGGCGGGTGAGACCTGCCAAACAGGACCCACTCACAGATGTTTTAGTTGGAGGCTGCCGGGTGGACATTTCTCCTACTTCCATCCGCCACTTCCTGTATGGTGTGCCCATAAGTACTTTGAGGGATCCCCTTACTCCAAAGTTTGATTACGAAGAGGTGGTTGCACAACAACTGTCCATGGACGGTGAGGGAGCAAATTGGGTGTTAGATCCTAGAGGCCTTATCAAAAAGGCAAACCTCACCTTCACAACAAAGTTCTTCTGGCTGTTAGTCCGCCACCGCCTATCCCCCACGGCAGCAGATAACATCCTTACTTGGGATAGAGCGATCATGGTAGCAACACTGGTATCCGGGTTTGTGATCGACTTTGCAAAGTTTTTGATCTCCGTGATACATGAGAGGGCTTTTAAGGACTCTACTACTTACCCGTTCGCCTGTATGATTTTTCAGTTATGCAGGGATGTCGCAGTGCCCATTTGGCACCGTGATGCCCTCCGTACTCCAGCCGGGACTATAGATATAGGTCTCATCAGGGATGAGGCCAATGTGGCGGCACCACAGAGAGGGCCCATAGTTGATTTGCAGCCGCTGAGTGAAAATTTGGCGGATACGGTAGAGTTAGACCAAGGGGCTTATTCTTCCACTTCAGAGCCCACTAATACCACCCTGTCCGAGTCTTCCCCTAGAAATACTAGAGCACCCAGTTCCTCCCGGTCTACTCCGCCGTCAACAGCACTGGTCCCGATAGCTAGGGTCCAGAAGTTAGAGGCCCAGATGGCCACCTTGCTGCATCATATCCAGCATTGAATGCAGAAATCCATTGCCGAGGCTGAGGACCGTATTGAGAAGAGGATGGCTCAACAGACAAAGCGGAAGATTCAGGCGGTTCACCAGCGCTTGGATGAATTTGAGTTGCGAGTTCTTGGATGACCAGCCCCCACCATTAATTTGACTACTATTCAAGAGGCAGTGGCGAGTCTGCGGGCAGATGTTGACAGCATACTCGAGATGAGGGGACCCAAGTCCGAAAATGCACCTGTCGAGCTAGCGAAGGACACAATGCTTGTTGCACTATTCACTGCCCCCACTGCACCGCCGCCTGAGCCATGTGAGGCTCCGCTCCAGCCGCACTACAGAGGGAGATGATGCCCATGCTAGGAAGAAGGAGCGGACAGATCTTGAGGCTGCGAGGAGATCCTCTTTGATTGATGATGAGACCCGTCATATGAGGGATCGAGAGTTGGCTGCTGGGGCATCTAGTTCCAAATTTGAGTCTGTTGAGAGAAGCACCACTGAGGGTGTGGATATTGCTGTGGGCACCACTGAGGGTGTGGATATTGCTGTGGGCACCACTGAGGGTGACCGTACTACTGAAGGTGCGGGTTCTAGGAAACCGGACCCGCCTGCTTGTTGATCATTGGCTCTATGCGCCTCAGGTTTGTTTCACCTACTACCCTATCTTTATATTTCTTATGCATTGCTGACAATTGCATGCCTTTTTGTTGGGGGTGGGGTAAATGGAAAGTGAGTGTTAGGGTGAAGTCTGAGTAGCCCAACTCATTATCTTGTCTTAGGGGTTTTATTGCCTGTGTTCTTTTGCCCCAAGAGACTGATTACTTTACTGTTGAACCGGCATGTCGTAACTTGTATGAAGCATGATGGCTAAAAATGAATGATATCCCGTTCAAAGAAAATGCTTGTATGAATAGGTATAAAGAGGTTGAATGTGTTGGCTCTAATCATGACATAGAGATGCACCCAGTACATGACCCTCAATCTAACACTCAAACTAGGTGTCCGATAATATGATAGCATAACGAGGTGTCAAGAGAGTGTGAGGAATTTGATTATTGCACTATTGGTACCTAGCTAGAACTTGCCCGGTTGGTCCTGCAAAAGGAATTTGTATTAGACAATTAGGAAGGATCATAGGCCCTTGTTCAAATTAGCAAACATCTAGCCAAAATTTAAGTGAACCAAATGAAATTGTTATCCCTTTTTGATCAAAATATATTTTGAGACTATAATAGACCTTTCTTTTCTTCACCAACTCATCTTCCCTGGGTATAATGTGTTGGCCCTGGTCCCTCCTTGGACATGTGCACCTCAACTTAGACCAAAAGCATAAGTTGAGGGTGGATAATGCAGAAACTGACCTCGTCTTGGCCCTGACCCAAACTTGGGTAATGTATACCTCGACTCATGGCAAATCCATAAGTTGAGGGTGGCTATTATGAGTGATGACCCGAAAAGTGGGTATGAAAATAGTAATGTGGAAAAGAAAAGAAAACGTGATCAAGAGATGTGACTCAGTCAAAATTGTCAATTGAATGAAGAAAGAAAAAGAATAAAGAGATTAAACAATGATAAAAAAAAAGAGAAAACGGGTGTTGAACGAGAAGAAGTAAGAGTCAATTCCACAAAAGAAAAAACAAGGGGAGAAAACAAGGTAAAGATGACAAGAAAAGAAAAGTAGGGCATAATAGACAATGAAAGAGGTAGAACGCTTAGCCGTAATGTCAAGGAGGGCAACAAGTCACTAAAATGTACCCTTATGTACCAATACTACGTTACAAGCCAAGAAATTCCTATAGTTATCCTAAGAGTCTAATGTGGTGAACTTAAACTGTGAAAATAAGGGCAAGCCTATGGCGACAAGTACTAACTAGGTGTGAAATTGTTTTGAGCGTGAGTATTCAATAATGATCCTTATACTCAAAGTTAAAGTTACTATGCGAAAAAGGAGGATATCTTTTAAAGTAAGGGCACTAGTTGCAATATCGGAAAGTTGGTACCTTGATGAGAGGCAAAAGAGTAGAGGTGTCGGTGCATGGTGAGTCTATGTCATGGTCTGATCCACATGAGTGAGCTTATCAAGCCTAAAGTAGAAACATGCACTAAAGTAACGAAAAATTTAGGATTGATAGCCATGTGATTGCGAAAGCTTAAAAGAGGATACTTGTGTACAAAGTGTTGTGTTGAGTCATGGTGTGTCGCTTGAGGAAAAAAAATGAATTTAAGTTGAGGGTGTTGATGTACCGTGGTTTCACAGTACTTTCAATGCTTTTTCCTTAATATTGGTGTGTGTATAGAGCCTTTTTGTAGTAATTTTAACATGTTCTTATCTTTGTTTTGCAGGAAAGGTGTCCAAAACCAAAATGCAGAAGGCAACTGAGATTAAGTGTAGAGGTGACCCACGAAGGCCATTGACGGTCCGTAGATGGTGACCGTCGACTGGAAGTTCAGGAATCTGGAGAAACTCGGGGAATTCTGACCAAGTGTGGCTACGGAAGGATCAACGGTCCGTCGATTGATCGACGGACCATCCTTTTGAATCGTCGATCAGATCAGAGAAAGTCCAGTACGAAGTTGAAGAAAGTCTAAGTATGAAACGATAGAGAGCATTGACGGAGCATAGATGTGTCGATGAACCATGCTGTTGGTACGTCGTTTGAATCAGAGAAGATGCCAGTTGAAGAATGAAAAAAAGATGCTAAGTCTGGACTTACGAAGGTAGTCGACGGTCCTTCGTTTCATCGACGAACCGTCCGTAGGGGTCGTCGATTGAAGCCGCATTTTTGGAAAACTTTCCTTATTTGAATTCCTTTTATTTTAGGACAATATTTTTTATAAATAGGGTGTAAAACCTCGTTTTTGGGGTTGGATTCTATTACTACTTTCATAGTTTTGTTCTTGTGATTTGTTTTTGCAACTTTGGCATTAATTCAAATTTTTGGATTTGGTTTTCAAGTGATTTTTGTGGTTTCAAGTTGAATTTCTGGATTTTCTTCAAATTTTTCAAAGTAAGTTCATGATTTATTGTTTATCAACTATGAATTGTGTGCTTCTATGCATGGGTAACTAAATCCACAATTAGGATTGTGGGAACAGTGGGTGATTAACAATGTAAACCTAACTTAATAACAATTCTCAAATAGGTTATTGCATGCATTGATAATTCTTTCGCTTAGAAGCTTTTTTAACGAGTGCACACGTTAGAATTCGCCTTATTGCTACTTGCCAGACCAAGGGGTTAGTTAATAGGAAAAGAATTATCAACATAGATTTAGTGGTATACTATGTAATAGGCTAGTTTCGATTGGTACGAAGTAATAACTGAGTCATACATCGAATATTATGCTTAATATGAAATAAAGTTAAGATTAGTAACTTAGACACACGTAGCCGGACCAAGGTACGGGGTGAAATTATCTAAATGCTGGACCAAGGATTTAGAGATACCTAACTTATCACTTTGCATGCAAAACACTAGGGAAGAATTGTTATAGCTACGAATACGGCGTTATGAACCTATGGGTAACACTTACACCCTAGTTTCTCTTACAACTTAATAAACATCAAAGATTTACTCCTGTTACTTGTTTGACTTAGAAATATTACAAGACTTTTGTTTAACAACCCCCCCCCCCCTCTTCAATTACCTATTTTCATAAAGGACTTGACTAAATAGAAGTAATCATACATTGAAGTTAAGTCTAAACCATTTTCCTCGTGGGATCGACCCCAACCTAATAGTTGGGTTCTTTACTTCATACGACCGCTTATACTTCCTTCGGGAGGTGTAATTTGAGCGTATCAAATTTTGTTGTCTTGGGTTCATAGTAGAGGCCTCATCGACAAATAGATAGTCAGACAGTCAGTTTTGGTCTCTCTTTTATTTCATATATACATTTTTTTTGAGAATTAAGTGACATTTGGCCGAGATTATTATTTAAAGTATTTTTCATGAGAATCTTTCCAGTTTTATATTTTAGTTAAATCTTCCGCTGAGTTAAGTAAGCCATGCTAATGGTTTGCTTAAGGTCAACAATGGTCGTTGGGTGCCGGCCACGTCTAGGGTGTAGGCTCCGAGCGTGACAAACTTGGTATTAGAGAACATATTTCAAGATTTATAGGGAGTTTATAAAGTCGTGTATGTAGCATCCTAGTCATCAGTGTGAAGCGCGCCACATCTATGATTAAGAGGCTACAACATTTAGAAAATTCTCACTTCTTTCATACTCATTTCATATGTTAGAGTTTATCTCTAAAAATTTCCCTCTAATTCGTGCTTGCACGTGTTTCAGATCATTATGCCTCTATGAAGATCAATCAAAGGTCGACCAGCCAGAACGAATGTGGAAGAACTAGAGGTACCTAATGCGCCGAATGTGCAACCCTAAGGAGAAGTCAGAACGCTGAATTTTGTGAGGCTATTCGGATGTTGAGTCAAGATGTGACCAGCCAAGTCGGGCAACAAAGAGGAGCTCGACAAGAAGGGGCTGACAATTTGAGAATTCGGGAATTCTAAAGGATGAATACCCCCGGTTTTTCTGGTTTAAGCACTACTGATGATCCAGAAAACTTTATGGAAGAATTGAAGATGATCTTCAATGTGATGCATGTTGTAGATGCTGAAAGAGTTGAACTGGCCACATATCAATTGAAGAATGTGGCTACGACTTGTTTTGACCAGTGGAAGTAGAACAAAGATGAGGATGCACCACATCCAAGTTGGGCTTGCTTTGAAGAAGCTTTCTTGGGGAGTTTTATTCCCCGAGAACTGAAGGAAGCAAAGGTGCGGGAGTTCCGTACACTGAAATATGAATCCTTGAGTGTTCATGAGTATAGGTCAAAGTTTACCCAACTATATCACTATGCTCCGGAGATGGTTAAGGATATGAGAAGCAAGATGAGCCTGTTTGTTGCTGGCTTAGGTCATTTTTCAAGCAAAGAAGGTAGGGCTGCAATGTTTATTGGGGACATGGACATTTCAAAGTTAATGGTCTATGTGCAACAAGTTGAAGAAGAGAAGTTAAGGGATACAGAGCAGTACAAGAACAAGAAATCTAAGATTGGGAATGAATCTGGTCAACAGAAGAGTAGTTCAAGTCGACCACAATTTTAGAAACAAAAGGGGCATGCATCAACATCTGCTAGTGCACCTGTGCCTAGAAACAGAGGTGAGTATAATGGCCAGAATTCGCAGAACTTTAAGTCTAGACCAACCCAGTCCCAAGGTAGTGTGTCACAAGGAGGTAGTTAGGCTCCTGCATATGGTAGGTGTGGTAGAACCACACTGGTAAGTATCGTAATGGCCAATCGGGTTTTTCCAAATGTGGTCAAGAGAGGTACTACATGAAAGAGTTTACCAAGAATAAGCACGGAGGTGGAAATCCGTGACATCAGTTGCTCTACAAGATAGGGCTGCACCTAGAGGAGCCACTTCTAGTACTGGCGGAGGGGCAAACCGTCTCTATGTAATCACTGGCCGCCAAGAGCAAGAAAACTCTCCAGATGTTGTCACAGGTATGATCAAAGTCTTTACTTTTGATGTTTATGCTTTTTTAGACCCAAGAGCAAGTTTTATTTTGTAACTCCTTATGTTTCAAATCAGTTTGCAATTCTTCCTAAAAAACATTATGAACCTTAATGTGTTTCTATACCTGTTGGAGAGTCTATTCTAGCGGAAAGAGTCTATCGTGATTGTTCAATTTCCATCAATCACAAGAACACCATGGCTAATCTAGTAGAGTTAGACATGGTAGATTTTGATGTCATTCTAGGTATGGACTGACTTCATGCCTGTTATGCGTCAATAGATTATAGAACTCGAGTTGTCAAGTTTCAGATTCCTAAATGAGCCAGTCATAGAGTCGGAGTAGTAGTTTATCTGTGCCTAAGGGTCATTTTATTTCATACCTGAAGGCGAGAAAATTAGTTTCAAAGGTGTGTATCTATCACTTAGTCCGATTAATTACTCAAGTGCTGAGGTACCTTCCCTTCAGTCAGCTTCTATAGTGAAATTCCAAAAGTCTTTCCTGATGATCTACTCGGAGTCCCTCTTGAAAGGGAGATAGACATCAACATACACATCATCCCAAATACTCGTCCTATCTCTATTCCTCCATATAGAATGGCACCATCAGAGTTAAAGGAGCTAAAAGAACAATTGAAAGATTTGTTAGATGAAGGCTTCATTCGACCAAGTGTCTCCGTTGGGGCGCTCTAATCTTGTTTGTAAGGAAAAAAGATGGATCCCTCAGGATGTGTATAGACTATCGCCAATTGAATAAGGTGACCATCAAGAATAAATATCCTATTCAAAGGATATATGATCTTTTCGACAAGCTTCAGGGTGATTCTTGCTTCTCAAAAATTGATCTCAGATCAGGCTACCATCAGTTGAAAGTTAGGGAATATGACATTCCAAAGACAACTTTTAGAACCAGGTATGTGCATTATGTGTTTTTAGTTATGTCCTTTGGTTTGACAAATGCACCAGCACCATTCATGGATCTTATGAACAGAGTCTTCAAACCTTATTTAGATCTATTTGTCATTGTCTTCTTTGATGACATACTGGTTTATTCAAGGAATGAAGAAGATCATACTAGTCACCTCAGAATTGTGCTGCAGATTTTGAAAGATCAGGAGCTATATGCCAAGTTCTCCAAGTGTGAGTTTATCTTAAGTCTCTGGCATTCTTGGGCCATATTTTTTCCGGTGATGGGATTAGAGTTGATACCCAATAGATAGAAGCACTTCAGATTTGGCGTAGACCCACATCTCCAACAGATATAAGGAGTTTCTTGGGTTTGGCTGGCTATTATAGGAGATTTGTAGAAGGTTTATCATCTATCTCGTCTCCATTGACCAAGCTAACTTAGAAGACAATCATGTTTCAATGGTTTGAAGCATGTGTGAAAAGTTTTTAGGATTTGAAAAAGAGATTGACTACCGCTCCGGTTTTGACCTTACCAGAGGGTACTGAAGGTTTTGTGGTGTACTGTGATGCATCGAGTGTTAGTTTGGGCTATGTGTTAGTGTAGAATGGAAAGGTTATAGCTTATGCCTCTAGACAGTTCAAGGTTCAGGAGAAGAATTATCCAACTCGCGACTTAGAATTGACTGCAGTAGTGTTTTCTTTGAAGATATGGCGTCAATACTTGTATGGTATTCATGTTGACATATTAGCAGATCACAAAAGTCTCCAATCCGTGTTTAATCAGAAGGATATAAATCTCAGACAAAGGAGGTCATTAGAACTACTCAAGGATTATGATATGAGTATTCTTTACCACCCACGTAAGGCTAATGTAGTTGATGATGCCTTAAGCAG
This sequence comes from Solanum sitiens, assembly GCA_016801875.1. Lineage (NCBI taxonomy): Eukaryota > Viridiplantae > Streptophyta > Magnoliopsida > Solanales > Solanaceae > Solanum > Solanum sitiens. The sequence continues at coordinate 1,213,304 of JABWTJ010000408.1, forward strand.
GTTATCCATGGGGAGTATCTACCATATTGAAGAAGAAAAGAGGGAGTTCGATAAAGATGTGAACTGACTTGCACGTGTGGGAGTAAGACTTATGGATTCCACAGAAAGAGGGATAGTGGACACTAATAGGGCTGAATCATCACTAGTGTTAGAGGTGAAAGAGAAACAAGACCAAGAACCCATTTTGCTTGACTTGAAGGCAAATTACATAAGCAAATAGTATTGGATTTTGAACAAGGGGGAGATGGTGTACTTAAATACCAAGGTAGATTGCGTGTACCTAGGGTGGATGGACTCTAAGAGAGGATCCTGGAGGAGGATCATAGCTCCATATTTTCCATTCATCCGTGTTCCTCCAAGATGTACCACGATTTGAGAGAGGTCTATTGGTGGGAAGGCATGAAGAAAGATATTGCTGAGTTTGTTGCCAAGTGCCCAAATGGCCAACAAGTGAAAGTAGAGCACCAAAAGACTGGAGGTATTTCTCAAACTATAGAACCTCCAGAATGGAAGTGGGATATGAGTAATATGGACTTCATCACAAACCTGCAAAGATCTCGCAGGCAGCATGATTCTATTTGAGTGATTGTCGATACAATGACAAAGTCAGCCCATTTCTTGCCAGTAAAGACTACCTATTCGGTCAAGGATTATGCTAAGTTGTACCTACAAAAGATTGTGAGACTTCATGGAGTTCCGGTCTCCATTATTTCAAATAGAGGTTCACAATTTACTGCATAATTTTGGAAATCATTCCAGAAAGGTTTGGGTTCAAAGGTGAACTTAAGCACTGTTTTTCATCCTCAGATAGATGGACAAGTAGAGCGAACTATCCATACCTTAGAAGATATGTTGAGAGCTTTTGTGATCAACTTCAAAGGGAATTAGGATGATCACATACCTATCATTGAGTTCGCTGACAATAACAGTTACAACCCGAGCATCCAAATGACTCCATATGAGGCATTTTATGGGAGAAGATGCATATCTCCTATTGGGTGGTTTGATGTTGGTGAAACAGGATTAATAGGACTAGATCTAGTTCACCAAGCTATGGTGAAGGTGAAAGTTATTCAAGAGAGATTGAGAATGGCATCGAGTCGTCAAAAGTCCTACATAGATGTTAGGAGAAGACTGTTAGAGTTTGAGGTGAATGATTGGGTGTATTTGAAAGTTTAACCGATGAAGGAGGTTATGAGGTTTGGTAAGAAGGGTAAACTTAGTCCCCGGTATATTGGTCCTTACAGAGTCTCCAAGAGGGTTCCCAATATAGCATATGAATTGGAGTTACCCCAAGAGCTAGAAGCGGTTCATCTGGTATTCCATGTGTCTATGTTGAAGAAATGCTTGGGTGATCCTTCATGGATTGTACCAACTGAGAATGTTGGTATTAAGGATAACTTATCCTATGAAGAGATTCCGCTTCAAATTTTGGATCGTCAAGTTTGCAAGTTGAGAACAAAGGAAGTTGCATTAGTCAAGGTCCTTTGGATGAATCGGTTTATTGAAGAAGCAACTTGGGAAGCTGAACAGGATATGAAGAGGAGATATGCACATCTCTTTGAATCAGGAGAGAATGCAGATCAAGGTACTAAATTCTCTTCTTATCACTTCATAGGACTATGTGTAAGCATTTATTAATTGCTTTTGTTGACTGAGTGCTGAAATGACGTTACTACCCTTAGCTTAGTGAAATAGTTCTCATTTGAGAAGGAATGTTCTCAAGGGGGAGATATTGTAACATCTCCTAACTTGAAATAACTAATAATAAGTTAAGAAACCAAGAATAATCATTTTTGAAATTAAATAGGGAAATCTGGAAAATTTCCTAATTTTAAAAAGTGAGTTTTGGTCATTTTCAAACAACAATAACTCCCAGCTCAGGAAGAACTAGGGTGAGTTCTTTATATGGTTGAAAACTCATTTGAGAATATCTTTCCAATGACACCGAGTTTGCGTATTTTCGATGTCGTATGAGGGAGATATGCCTTTTGGAAGTTGTGTTGTTGGACTAAGGAAAGTCTCATCCGGATTTTAGTAAGGGTAAAGTAGTCTTTTCACCCTAGTATTTGATAATTCGTTTTAAGGGTTTATTAGGTTTAAAACCAAGTCCCAATTAAGTTTTAGAAAAGTTGATTACACTTATTGCTTGGGGAGAAGAGAGAAGAGAAGAGGAAGATCAAGAAATCTCCAAGAACGCTAAGGTTTCAAGTGGAATTCGTCGGGGGTGATCCCTAGCGAGGTATGTGAGATCCTTCTGTGTTGGATTTTTTCACCCATACAACAATATGTTTAATTCAGCAAGTTTTGTATTTATTGAATGATGAATCTTGAAGTCCTTGATGAACAATAGTTGAAATCTTGTTGGTAGAGATGTAGAGTACCTTTAGTGGTTTTGATTCGTGTTTTCGGGCTGTTTTATGAGTCTAAACTATTAGGTATTGATTATATTAGTTATCGTAAGTTTTTGCGGGAAAGTAAATGGATGTTTGGGAGGTTTAGAGTTGAAAATTGGAGAAGAAAAGTCAGAAAACCAGCCTGACAGGCCCTGGGACGCCGCGCCTACCAGAGCCTCTCAGGAAAGACTCTGTTCGTCAGGCTTTGGCACATCACTCCAGCCAATGCGCCTGAGGATAATGTCTGTCCATCAGGATCTGGTGCCCCGTGCCTCCTAGAGTGCCATGTAACCTGGAGATCCCATTTCCCCCCCCCCCCCCCCCTTTTCGTACGAGTTCCTAATTGATGTACCTATAAATCCTAGTTGATTCGAACAATCTAAAGTACATCTAAACATCATGAAATCATCCATAAACATGAGATAATGATCCTTGAATCCATAATCCAATTCAAGGAAAGTTAATTAAGATCAAGGTAAAAAAAGTTAATAGTCAAATCTAAAAGTTGAGAAGCAAGGCAAAGTGAGTTCCTAAGGTTTTCAAGAGTCTTAAAGAAACATTTTTACTTTGTTTTAAGGATCAAGTTACAAGTTGAGAAAAGAGTAAAGATTTTAGTCTAAATCTCAAAAGTTATAAGGGAACTACGTATTCCCTAGAGTTACGTTTCAAGTACACCAAAGAGCAAAGAGTGAGTTCATTTCTCAAAAGCTAGAAGGGAATTTCACATTTTGAGAAAGAGAGGAAGTTATACTTCCACAAAGCCTTTGGCTAGTTTTAGAAAAAGGGAATTATGATTTCTAAGAGAGCTTTTAAAGCTAAGTTTGAGCAATTACCTCAAACCAGATAAGAAGTTGTTTTAAAAACATATGAGCTATGTATTTTGGGAGTCGTATTGAGAACCGATATGGAGACGCGAGTTCATATCAACTCAAGTCTCCATAAACCATGTAGACAACATGGACAAATAAAGGGTCATACTTTTTAGATGATTCCCTTAGTGCTTTTTAGCATAGACTAGTGGATCCACTTAGTAGTTCAGGTTGTATACAGACGACAAGGTATAGAGAAGTCCTCTTGCAACGTGACGTAAGACGTTGTACCATTGTTTAGGATAATAGTGATGGTTTTCGATTAGAGAATCTCCCACAAAAACTATATTACTTTCATATATAAGTAAAGTTGAGTTTGTTATTGCATTACCTTTAATGAACTAAGTGTTTACACTGTTTTTACAAAGCTTTATATGTATATTGCATGTGTCTTTACTACTTTATATTGAGTTCTGACTTCTTGACTTGAGCACACCCAAGGTAATTTCAATCTTACTCCTTTCAAGCTTAGTAGTTTTTGTTTAGCATTCCAACTGGCATACCCGTACATTCAATGTACTGATGCTAGTTGGATTGAATTGTTTCATGATGAAGATGCAGGTAACCAGGATCTGGACCTAGCGTCTCGTTGATCAAGTTTGAGCATCCAGAGTTAGTGGTGAGCCTCCTTGCTTCCTGAGGAACCTTTACTGTTTACAGTATTTCCTTATAGAATGTAAAGGGGTTTGTCCCAACATTCATCTTAGTAGTGGTAGAGGCTTCATAGACAAATAGATAGTCAGACAGTCAGTTTGGGTCTCTCTTTAATTTCAGATATACATATATTGTTTTTGAGACTTAAGTGCCATTTGACCAAGATTATTTTTAAAATGTTTTTCATGAGAATGTTTCTAGCTTTATATTTGAGTTAAGTCTTCCGCTAAGTTAAATAAATCAGGCCAAGGGTTCGCTCAAGGCCAACATTGTACGTTGGGTGCCGTTCACATCCAGGGTGTAGGCTCCGGGTGTGACAGAATCCAACACCGATCTAGAAGGAATAACTCACCCTAAAATTGATTTGTTGAAAGCTGGCTAAAGTTTAGGACGAGTTGAAGTCTATTGTACACTTATTACAATTCACAAAAGTAGGAGTCAGTACAACAAAATATGTACTGAGTAAATATCACTGGACAACTAAAAATAGAAACTAATATGAAATAAGTAAAAGTATTAAATCAACTATGACACTTAGCATGTGAGAAGCAAAAACAACATGCTTTATTAATAACATCACTAAAATAAGTTCGTAATTAATCAACAATATTAAAAACACACTTGATGATTGACCCCTCCACACCACGCCCCTTTGGCAGATATGTTCTTTGAGATTGAGTACATTAAATTACTTTACTATAATTTCCTTTAATGTTATAGTGTCAGAACTTTACACCTGATCTAATAATATAGTGTCGAAACAAGTCACCCTATTCAATTATATTGTGTCGGCTCGTGGTACCCAATTTAAATATATCATTTTTGAACGTGACACCCCATCCAATAATATTGTGCTGGCTCGTGGCACCTGATCCAAATATATCATGTTGGAACATGACACCGGATCCAAATATATTTTGTCGGCTCGTGGCACCCGATCCAACAACATAGTTAATTTCTTATTCTTTATCGTCACTTAACATTTCATTAATGAGATTTCATCAAGACTTATTTATTCAAGGCATAAGTTTAATAGAAAAAATTAAACAATATAAATTTCGCGGTCTTGAGATTTCAGACAAATCACAAACAACACATGAATTATCAAAGCACAACGATCAAGTACATACAAAATTTCAGAATATAACTCAATGAATATCAATAACTATTAAGAGTCTATCTATCACCTACCTCCATTGAATAACCAAAGGAAAGCAAGTTGATTCTCCATCGTCTTCCTTTCCTCAATGCCTCCTGACATTTCCAATCTGTCAAGTATACAATATTCACGATCGATGCGCTCAATTCTATGATCGAAATTTTCAACAGTTATCTCAAATTAAAAGTGTAGGGTTAATTAACAATTCCTCCAAATAATTTAATCTAATCATATCCATATAATACAATATACCTAATGTTTAACTACCTATTTCAATATAACATTACTTGATTTATTATGTGATATCTTATGATGAAACTTCACCGAACACACATATCGTACCTACAACATATAATATAGAGTATATGGATAACTAAAGGTGATTATATCATTACTAATTCTGATCAAAAGAGAAATTTGGAATTTAAAATAAAAACAACAAAAAGGAGCGAAGACAAAATTATAAGCAAGAATTTTCTAATTAACAATTCATCCTTTCTAGCCACTCTTAGCTTATCATTATCCTAATCATTAGCATCGTTAATGTCTTATACAACGATTCCCCTAGTTATCTTGTCAATCCACTATTTCTGTCCAAAAATACTACATCCACAATCACATAATTGGTTAGTTATATTCCATTATACATATATAATATACAAAAGTATGTGTGGTGTTATAAAATTAAATAGTAAAATTGAAAGAGTAAGAGATCCAATAAGGCCAACCTGAAGAAGCGTCCCAGCTTCCTCGCAGTTCGTGAGGAGAGCCGATTTAAGAATATCAAACTTTTTATCTTTTATAAATTAAATAATTCACTCGGGCTAAGTGGTAATAGGTATTAAATTGATTCATTAACGATGAACTACAAAACATTAATTATTTACAAGTTACTATCACGACCCAGACCGTCGTGATTGACACCCACACTAATCCTCCGATGGGATAACCATTACTACAACTCCACTAAATAATTCAACCAAAATACTGAGCATTTAAAGCTATGGAAGAAGGTTTAAATAACTAAACAATTGATACTGAGTTATCATAAACTCTAGAAGTTCGACTAAATTCTAACAACTACAGCGAAAACTAACCCATAAAACCTGAAAGTCATTGTACCAAAACATCCAATCTAAGAAAAAGTGGTACAAGCCCAACCTACAAAAGAAATAACTAATAGTCTAAGTCCTAAGAGAATGGAATAAACAAAATGAAAGACTCCATGGAAGTCAGAAAGAGATGGCTGACCCATTGAAATTTGGTCTCGAACACTGATCTCCTAGTTGAGGTTTATCAATAGTTACTTGAAGATACCATGTGCTCAATAAAGAACGAGCAAGTGCAATATCAGTACAAAACCACAATGTATTGGTAGGATCACACAACTATTCCAGTATAGAATCCTATATAAGTAGGAACAACATAGTAAACATGACATGTATCGAGTATATACACATATACATATTACGCACCAGGGGTACCCCCTAGATGTAACATAATGTACTTGACCCCAAAGGGGTCTCCTACAAGACCTTAGAATATCATAAACATAGGTAATAGAAATAATGCAGAATTAAACATTTTTACAATCGAAGTTTTCACATAAAATAAAAATAGAAGTCTAGACATTGTCTCATTAAACCATCTAATAAAATCAAGAATTCAATAAGGGACACAACCCTTTACAACATAGTCTCAAACGAAAAATGAAAGAAGAGACTAGAAATGAACAACTTTTTGTCCTTGAACCATGAGGACTCACCGAAAGCATGGAAAATAGTCAATCCATGATTTTGATCAAGAAGGAAGCACACCTCAACAATCGGGTCTTACACTTAAAAAAATGTAAAAAATATGGGTTAGCACAAAATTGCACTTAGAATGGAAGTCAAGCATAAAAATCCTTACACATGTAAAAAAAAAGGGCAATTTAGTTAAAATCATGCTCTTTATCAACTTTAAGAATCATTGTGCAGAATAGTGTAAATATATGAGCTAAACCATTTTATAAGCAACCCTAAGCTATACTTGTGCAATGCATAGACAAGATCCCATAATCCTATCTAATACTAAGTACCACTTTTAGAGCACCATAATCATTCATATCATACCTTGACCTCATCTGTAACCAATACACATAGACAAGGAAGCATTCATGTTCATTAACTTCTAACAAGTAAAGTCATTCTTAGAACCAATCCATACCATACATGCATAAATTCCCATACCTTCAATACATAAGAAAACCACACCATAACCACTTTTAAAGCCTACTTGTGCAATACATAAGTGAAGTCCCATACCCACACTCACACTAAGTAGAGCTCATTGAGACGTCATAAGTATAGTTCATGTTCATATTCATGTCATAGTTTATATTCTTATCGTGTAGGGAAATAGCCTTACCGACATATACCATGTGAGCTATATGGCATCAAGTGTCATGCCCCCACACCAAAAAGAGGTGTCTTACTTACTAAAGGTAGAACTCATGTTTGATAGCTTAGGTGGATCCACTAGCTAAAGACCTATGTGGGTACATAGTTATGGGATAAGGAGATTGCGACAAGAAACTCGATCTGACTGAAAGTTTCCATCTCATGAGATAACTCTTTCAAGAACCTAGATTGACTGGCGTAAAAGTAACCCATTGGGAAGCAAGACTAGCTGGCGTAAAAGCTTCCATCTAATATTCATATCCACTCAGTGATAGAGATAAATATCTTTAAATTCATGATAAGTCTATACTTAAGTTCATGTTCATGAAAGAATGCCCTAGCACTCAAAACACCATGGTATCATGATAGCTCATACATTAATTAGGTGAGAATGGCCTTTCAACCTTAGAATACTTAGTATATGAGTAAACCTTTCACATCATGTTTATACCGTGTTCATGAGAATAGCCTTTAATTCAGCATAACAACATTATCATAATCATAAAACATTACATGCATAATCATGTGTAAGGGTATGGGGAGAATGACCTTTCGACAATACCACAATTACAACATAGTCATAGGATCTTCACTTTCTAAGTTAATCATAAGATCATAAGAAGTTCTCATAAAATGTACAAACCCTCATAATTTTCCCTTCAAGGTACATGAATCATATTCAACACAAACATCTAGAATTACATTAGATATAAAAAATATCATGATTCAATAAACTCTACCAATATAGACATAATATATTCACATGCTTCTATAATCCATCAACCTACATCATAGAGTCACAATTTAGAAAAATGGGGAATTCATGGGTTTCTTGGGATATTCCATCATAAATAAACAATTAATCATCAATTCAATCATAATGTATCATAAATCAACCATTAAAAATATTTTGAAAGAAAACCCATGACTTTGATTGAAACCCTACTTTTTAGGGAAATTGAAATCTTTGAAACCAAGTTTTGAGAGGACTCTGTAGGTTAAAGCTACCCATAGATGAAAAGAAATCTTACCTTGATTAAGACTCTCCAAGAAATTTGAGGAACAAGCCTTGAGTTCTCCAAACCCTAGCTCTAATTCTACCATTCTTCTTCTTTGAGTCTTAGAGAGAGAAATATTGTCAGGAAGATGAACTTTTTGTTTGAATTGGGTGATTTTTTGAATATGACTTAGTTTAGGGGATTTAGACGTAAAAACAACTTATATAGTGACCCCAAACTTATCCAAAACGACCTCACTTTAATTGGATTAAAATAGGAAAAGACTTAATTAACCTTGATTATGTGACCATGCCCAGGTACTACGAGGAGCCTTCACTAGCCGTGGTGAGGACAATAATTACATGCCCAACTCATTCCCACGAGGGGATCTATGAGCCATGGTCAAAATCACGAACTGTGGTCCCTCTCCTGGTCCTTGAGAAAGTATCTATGCTACTTAGGTCCCCTAACACAAATGCCCATAAGGCATCTTCACGAGGGGCTCCTTGAGCCGTGATCAAGACCACTAGCCGTGGTCACACCTGTGAACCTTGAGGCAGTGACTATGCAACTTGGGGGATTCTCCTCCTAGGACAAGGCAACTCCCCAAGGCCTCCCACGAGCGGTGGTCAAGGTCAGTGTCCGTGGTGATGTCCGTGGAAGTTGACGTAGTGTGCCCAAGTTTGGGGAAGCCTTGGCCTTTGGATTTTGCTTAGCCCCTTTGACTTTTAACTTTCCCTTTTGCTTTGACTCTTATATCCCTCATTGCAAGTCTAGATGGTCTACTAATCTACCGGGAGTCAGTTTATGTTTTTGAACCCTTTCTTTTATTTCTAGTTTAGCCTATAAGTTTCCGGAGTGTTACAATACTAGTTGTCATTTCAGGAGCAATGATGATTCCACATTCTCATTAACAAAGTAAATATGAAAATTAAATGGTCCTCTCATGGAACCCATACCAGAACTGTTAGTGTGCTGGAATGTGACACTTGATCCCAATTAGTGTGTCGGAACGTGAATGTAACACCGTGCAACGCAAAAGGTCTTGAATTAGAAAGAATAATTTTTTGAAAGAATGAAAATCTGAAAAATTGGTAAAGTTATGTTCAGTTTGAGTTTTGGGTTAGCTTCAAACGACCATAACTCCTACATCAGGATGAGTTTAGGAGTGCTACAAGATATTATAAGGGTGCATTGAGAATAATTGGTATTTATTATTTTTTGTGAGTAGTTTCAAGCACTGAATTAGGTAATAGTCTATTATAACTCAAAAGTTCAAACAACCTACATAGAAATCCTAGGATAAAATAGTACTGATTCTTCATGGGATTCCTCACTACCTCTGAGAAGGCCTACTAGAATGATCCATAGTTACAACATCATCATATACCATGACAAAATATTGGATGGCCCTTGCAACGTGGGTGAAACATTATATCAATACTAGGCTAATGGTACTGGTTTAGTTAGAGAAACACCCTACAAGTAAGTATATATTTTTTCATATTGCTATTATGGAATATGTAATTGTAAATGTTAAAGGGTTTTCACTTCATATTAATGTATTGATATAGTGTTGAGTTGTTTTTAGTCCCTCTGTTCTGTTATTGTCTTATTCACCCATATTAAGTACCCATGCATTCAAATGTACTGATGTCATTTGACCTGCATCTTATTATGATGTAGATATAAGTGTTGAGGATCATCAACACGTGTTACATGGAGATCACTTTACGCTTCAGATAGATTTGGTGAGACTCGTTTCTTTGAGGAGGTTTTCACATTTATTTTCATGTTATTGTTGAGTTGTGATGGGTTTTTTCTCGATATCTATCATAGTATTAGAGGTTACATTGAAGTTAGAGTTAAGTGATTTCCCGATATTTTCTTTCCTTTAAACACTATTTTGCAAAGTATTATTATTATTTGTGCAATTAAATATATTTAGACATGAAAAATGAGTTTATGTTGAGACTAATGTTGTTTTAAGACTATTTTGAGTTGAATTATTCCTCTTCTAAGTATCTAACTAGAACAAGGGTTTTCTTTGGATCATAAATAGTTCTCGAGTGCTAGCCACGTCAAGTGTGTAGGCTTGGGTGTGACAAACTTCGTATCACATCAAAGAGTTCAAGAGTTCTAGGGTATCTATGAAGTCGTGTCTAGTAGTGTCTTTTTTCGGTGTAAAGCACGTCATATTTATGATTGTGAGAATAAAACATTTAGAAATATTTCATTTTCTTCTCACTCTTGTTCATGTGATAGTGTTTAACTCTATTAAAGTTTTCTATAACTCGTGCTTACGTGTGTTTTTCAGATCATACCCCCTGAAGAGCTACTCGAGAATGTACTATTAGGAGAAATATTAATCCTCAAAGTCAAGAATCTCCCAATGCACCACAAGTTCCACTCCCTCAGGAAGATGTCACTAATGCGGAATTAAGGAATGTTATCTAAATGTTGACTCAGGTTGTGGAAAACCGGGTTGGTCAACAAGGAGTGGGTCATCACGATGTGGCTGATACATGAAAAATCAGTGAGTTTTTTTAGGACGAACCCCCTAAAGCTGACAGGGGCAAAAGTCACTGAGGGATCTAGAGAACTTTGTGGAAGAACTTTAGAAACTGTTTGAGGTCAAGAGTGTTGTTGAAGGAAAGAGTGAGGAGTTAGCTTCATTTACTTATAGAAGATGATTCTCTGGACAACAAATTCAGTGCTTTCGTTAGTTCCAATTATAAATCTAACTACCGGTCAACTTCAGGATGGGATGATGTAACTTCAAAAAACCTACAAGTTAATGTGTGAACACCAGACCCGTCCATAGAATCACCTTGAAGAATATTATAGTGTTGGATTTGAAGTAGCGAATGATGTTAACCAGTTCTTTAATTAAATGTTTCCTAGAAGCAAGGAAATATATTTTGAGAGCTTCTTCCGATGCAAATGCGACATGATCAATGGAAAAAGAATAGGGCAGTGGGTGCACCACCTTTGAGTTGGGTTGTGATTGAAGATGCTTTCTTAGGGAGATTCATTCAGAAAGAGCTAAGGGAAGAAAAAGTAAGAGATTTTATTAAAATGAAGTATGAAATTATGAGTATTCAAGAGTAAAGCCTCATTTTCACTCAGCTATCATGCCATGCTCTCGAGATGGTGGTTGATATGAGGAGCAAGATGAGTTTTTTTATTTTCTAGGCTAGCGCACTTGACGAATAAGATAGGTAAGGCGTCTATGTTAATAGGGGACATGTACATAGCCAGGATCATGTTTCATGTACAGTAGTTTGAGGAAGACTAGCTTGAAAGATAGGAAAGATTTCTGCAGTAAGAGATCTAAGACAACAAATCATGAGTCCCATCATGAGAAGACCGAGAATGTTAAAAGATCATCCTTGCGACAAAGGTCATTTGAGCCTGCTCACTTTTTAGTGCGCTTGCACCAAAGAAATGGAATAATGGAAGGAACTGAAACTTCTAGAATTTTAGAGCTCCGGTTTTTCAGTCGTAGGGCAGTGTGGCACAAGTGTTCACCCACAACCCACTTTGAGGTAAGTGTAGTAAGCCTTAGTTGGGAGAATGTCATGTGGGTACCGGTGGTTGTTACCAGTGTTGAATGACCGGTCACTTTTTAGGGAATACCTGATGCAGAAGCAGGTAGTGGGGCAGCAGGGCCCAAACTTCTTTAGCCCCCCCACCGGGTAGGATTACACCAAAGGGTGCTAATCGCCAAATGTTGCCACTAGTATTCTTAAAGTGTTTTCTATTGATATATATTTACCTTACTTTATCCAAGTGCCACTTTGTATTTTGTGAATCCTTATATGTCCACGAGGTTCAGTGTTTTTCTTCAACAACTTCTTGATCCATTTAGTGTTTTTACACCTGTGGGTTAGTCTATCCTAGCTGCAAGAGTGTATCGTGATTGTACCATCTCTATCTATCAAAAGGATACCGTGGCCGACTTTGTTGACCTAGATATGGTGGACATTGATGTCATCCTAGTATGGACACGGTTCATGCTTATTATCCCTTAGCTTACTATAGAACGGGAGTAGTCAAGTATCGGTTTCCTAATGAGCATGTTTTAAAAGTGAAGGAGTAGTTCAACAGTTCATACTAGTAATTTGATTTCACACCTTAAGGCCATAAAGTTTTTTTCTAAGTGGTGTATCCATTACTTAGTTCAATTTAATGACTCTAGATTTGAGACAATGCACCTATCTAGTCAGTTCCAGTTTTGAGTAAGTTTCCTAGAGGTCTTTCCTTATGATCTTCTTACAGTACCTCATGAGAGAGAAATAGACTTCAAAATAGATATTCTTCTTGATAATCAACCCATTGTTTCATATAGAATAATTATAGCTGAGTTGATAGAGTAGTCGAGAGATTGTCCTCATAAGGGTTTCATCCAACCAAATGTCTAATATTAGGGATCTCTAGTCTTATTCGTGAGGAAGAAAGATGGTCCCCTTAGGATGTGTATCAATTACCGCCAGTTGAATAAGATCACCATAAAGAGAAACCCAAAACTATATGCATAAAGATCCCTCCTAGAACATTGACGTCACAAGTAATAAGTTGTGCTAACAATAGAGTAGAAGTCCCTAAGTGGACCAAAAAAAAGTTGTCCAAGACAAGCTTGTCCTGGTCACCAAGTTCTTACTCTCATCTCCGATCCCCGCCCCTAATTCACACTAATCTTAATGATTCACACATTCAGGGTCAACCTAGTTTTAAAGGAAGTCGCATTCTACCAGTAAGTCAATTGTGCGGTCTCTAATCACAAGGCCGAAGCTTATCCTTTTTGACGACCTCTGAATTCTACCAAGCTATCAAGAATAGGATGACAACATCAATATAGTCATCCAGACAGTGAAATCACATTATTCCGAGATGGAGAATTTTTAGAATCAAATGAGAATTATGGGAACCATGCTGGAATTTTCGGAATTGATACCATCTAGAGGTCCTATAATATGCCTTGAATTTTTCTCCCAAAAGAGAACTCAATTCTAGGCCTAAAACAGTGGAAATAACAATCAAGCAATAAATTAAGAATAAAGGCAAACTAGGGCAGCAACTTTAGCACCAAATTTACCTTATGCGGAGGTTCACCGACTCAATTCAATCAACCCACCACATATATATCCTTGAAAATTACAGATGTCTTGTACATCAAATTACTTAAATTGTTGTTCAGACCAGTGAGATATTGTATATCCAACTTATGAACAAAGTTGCCTTCATGTCCATATCTTATTTTAATACTGGACACGACTCGTAATCGCGATCATATAGGACAAGGCTCGCGACAACGTCCTCGTTATTAAGTTGTCCACCATGAATGCAAAGGCAGCTCTAGCAAACACGCAGGCTAGCAGAGTCCAGGTCACGCATACACGAACAGTTCCTCCAAACACAAAGTCTTACGAATGTAAACGAGACTAACGCGAATGTGATAGACACTCCAATGGTCTTTGTCACTACGATCCCCAGCCCGTGAATATGAAGACCAAAAATAGCCAGCACCAACTAATGCATATAATGTAGTTTGGCATGTTCCAAAAATTCTCCAATGGGTGCTCTGAACTCATTCAGAATATGCAACCCTACCACATTCAATATTATAGACTTAATAGAGAAGTTAATATTCCCATACTAGGTCATCTCTATGAAAAAGTGGGTCTCACACCCAAACTCAACTTTAAGTTAAAATTTACAAGAAGTCTCATAATCAACCCAGAAGCCCCACGACCTAACGAATAGTCGTTGTAGACCAAAATCCATAATCCGGAGCTAACAACAATGAAATAATTCTCATCCGAGCTTGTTTACTCAGAATGTTGACTAAAGTAAAAGTTAGTCCTTAAGTAAAAGTTAAAACGCTTTCGTATAGACTCATACAGAAGACCTCGGGAGTAGTGTCAGATATGCTACTATTTTAAAATGACCATTTTAGAAGTAATGTAATTTTCAGAATTGGATTTAAGGTCATCTTCTTGAACTTCTAATAAAAAATGACCGTTCAAGGTTCAAAAACTCCAAAATACTCAAACTCACATAAAAACTAAATGAACGACCAGATGAACAAACTGTCATCCTTAGCAAGTCATAAATGACTTGTTGCTGCTATAGGAAATCTTAAACGATGAACAAGAGGCACAAACATATATATGACATGAAGGTCATTACACTTTAGTGTTTTATACTATGGCTTTCATATTCTAGGGAATTAATTCCACAATGTTTTTTCATAATTGATTGGGTTTATAAGAACTTGATTTGCTATTGTTTTAAAATCTATTTTCCTAGTGTCTATGTAATTATTTTGCTTCTAAAGAAATAATTGATGGGTTTGATTGGGGTACATAATTTGTTATCCAACTCGCGGTTAGTCTGGGTATCACTCATAATGGTCTGGGTTGTGACAATCAACCTAAAAATCATACGAGTTTACATGCCCAAAAGTTATAGTGTCTCTAATGTGAATATTATGAAGTAAACAAATATTATATCCTTAAACTTCAACGTTAAAAATTTGATTATTAGTATTAGAAGTAAATTGTAGCTTGACCTCTAAATCATGTTCACATGAAAAGAGAAATTATGAGAAATTGACATATTATCTACATGCTAAAGTAATAAATAATAATTGACCAAACTTTGATTTTTAAAAATGTCCAAATATGGGGAATACAATTATCATATTTTCAAAAGAGTAAATTCAACATTAATGATCATATTAAATGGTTCATCACCTATATTCAATAATATTTCCCTCTTCTTGATTTAGTTTTCTATATATATGCCTCAACATTTTATTCCTCAAGCAAACTTTCTTCTTAAATTTCATTCGGGAGATTTTGGTATAATAATTTGATTTCTTTACACCTTCATATATACATGACTTCGTCAGATCTTGAAATAAACACATGTCGCGAAATAATTCCGTATGTGCCTATAATTAGTAGTGCTCAAACTGCGGTATGTCATCTTCTAACAAAGTTTAATTTCTCAATATTTTTAATTTGTTACTTGAGATGCATGAACCATTTGAGAAATTTTTGGGTAAAGTTTTTTATAATTGTTTTTTTGGAAAATACAGTTGTCCTTATTATAATTTTTAAAAATTGTCACCAATTATTATGTGTTTGTTAATATATTTTACCTGATTGTTTCTTTATCATTTCTAATCTCTAAAACCATTTTGTATGAACAATTTCAGAAAGCAAAAGAAAGTATGAAATTTCTAAAAAGACTAGTTATTCCATTTCTTTTATTTAGATAAGTAGAAATTAGAGAATTAAAACACGAGAGAATTTTCATTACCTTTTTTTCTTTATTAGATTATTAAAAATCATATGTTTCATTTACAGGTTCTAAAAAACAAACTCTATAACACAAAATTTATCCTAGTACCCACTCCAATATCAAGTCATCCAATAAAAGTAAGATTTCTACAACTTTATTCCTTATTTTCCTCTTGTCTCATGATTTAATTTTTTATGATATTTTTTACTTTCTGGTTTTACTAAAAAAATTTAGGGGCATTTAATAACACTTGATGTTGGTGGCGTTTGACTTTGTCCACACACACATATAGATATGAAAATTTTAAATTGTGTACTAGATTAGGTATACCCTTTAACTTTGCGAGGAAGGGTAAAAAATACCCCTTTAAAGATTTTATATTACTATAACTTTTAGATCTTTTATTTTTAGTTACTTCAGCTGAAAAGGGTATATCTGAAAAGGGTATATTGCTCATTTGTGTAAAGGTAGGGATATACTTAAGTCGTTTTTTAGCGAGAGGCATAACAACTTTAATTTGCAAAGTTGAAGGGTATATCGCGTATTTAACTTAAAATTTATGTTAATTTGAAGTCGAGAATATGAATTTTCAATCATATTAAAATTGTTCATTCTCTTATAGATTGATATCATGGAGTCAATTTTATACTAATGGAATATTAAAAGAATCAAATAGAATAATCTAATAAACTACTATTTTAACATTTGTGAAGTTTTCTCAAATTGACCTATTTATAAGTTATTTAAATCAAAGTATAAATATTTAATATTTATAATTGTTGATTTCTCTTCAATTGTTTATAAAAAATATTCGATATGTTTGACATAGTGAGCTAACTATTTAGTATGATAGAACATTAGGTTGAATATTTTCCAATACTAACTAGTTTGAATTTTCTAGTATTAAATATTGACTTAATTGAGAGAGGTTAATGTTTTTTCATAATTATTTTATAAGAGAATAAATTCAGAGAGTATAAATATGGTCACTTTTTGGTGATGATTGAGAATAATTTTTTTGAAGGTTTTCTTATTTTTTTGAGCATAATTTTCATAGTGAGGTGGAGAATTCTAGTGTCTTCTATTACATATGAACAAGAAAAATTATAAGTGTGAACAGAACTAATTATTGACAAAATTGATCTTTTATTGCAAATCTATCACGCGATTAAATTCTTTTAGTTTCTTGTTAATCAAAAAATATTTTTTCCTTACTTCATTTGATGTGAACTTGATTTCTTAGTTCATTTGTTCCAAAAATAATACTTTCTATGTATTTAAAAATAATTTAACTAAAGATTCTCATTTTTCATTTTTTTGTAACAAAACATTAACAGATTTACTTATGTGCAGAATAATGTTGGAACAATAGAATTAACCCAAAAACTGACAAGGAAGAAGAAAGAGCTAGTTACTACCAAAGTCATAGCAAATACATTTGTTGACTTTGTTATCGTCCCTTCTACAGGTGTAGAGAACCTTTACACCGTTAAACTAAAAAAGGTAAGTATATTTGATTAGTAAGTTGTTTTTTATGTAAAAGACGCTAATATTGTTATTCATTTCTATAATACCTTCCTTTTCCTTGATATTTTATCATTATATCTATAGTGAAACATCGTAATAAAAATGTATATTATACCATAAATGAAAATTAGTTCTAAAAATATGGATATTATAGTAAAATGATATAAAAGGATGATGTTTAGTATATGGAGAGGCCTAACTATTTTAATATTTCATTATGGACTGAAATACTAGAATGAAGACGAGGCAAGTGATCCCTACGGACTTAATTGCAAATATTATGACATGCTACATGGATGGAGAGCTGAAAGAAGACAACGTAAAAATGGAAAATGTGAAACGGTAATATATGTTCTTTAATACCTTTTTTCCTTTTATCAGAATATCCAGTCTTACTTCTTTCCTGAAGTACACTCAATTTTGTCTATCGATATTAATTATTTAAAAGGAATGTTATTGATATACCTTTAACATGTATAATCTTTTCTTTAATTCATACGTGGCAATTGGATTTAGTGATAGTCATTTCCAAGCAAATGCTAATTTAGTTTCACTCATTTTCTCTATCATATTGCCTTTAAACAAAAATAATTATGGTAGCATTTTTTTTGCATAAATTCAATATTATTCACATGTTTCTTCTGATTTTGATTATTATTATTTTTTTGGTTATATTACTTTGTAATGTAATTTGTTTATGGAAATTAAGAAAATTCTTCTTGGATTGCAGTTTTACTTCCATGAGAGGAAACACACTATGTGTCGATCTACTGAGGATGTAAGAAGACATATATTCCAAGGTTTTGAAAATTTGAAGGTAGAAGTTCAACAAGAAACCAATGTAGTAATAGAGTCAATGGTAAGTTGTAGGTATTGCATAGATTTTCTTTGATAATGATAGCCGATTTAGTTATGTTTCTGGAAACTGAATATACTTATTTAGTGAATTGAATTATTTGGTAAACATGTTAAGAAAAAATAAGGACTTTTGTGTAGTATATGTAACACTTCAGAAGTTCAATGACTTAGTCTAGAGCCTCACTTGATGAACTCATCCTTAAAACATTATTTCTATGCTTAAACAAAGGTAATAAACACAATTAGAAACTGTTAGAATCAAAATATCAAGGGACAACCATGACATCCGGGTATTTGTGAAAATGAACTAGTGCGCCTTGGTGTGTTTCAAGGGGTTCAGAGGGTCGGATAAAGGTCACATTTGGTGCAAAGGTTTAAAATAAATATTAGAGTGTGTTTAGCGTCGAAACGTTTGGGTACGATTCCCCAAGGACAACCCTAAGGTTCCTTGAAGAGGACCCAATATTTGATCCTAAAAGTGTCAATTGACAATGAGAAGTCGACAAAGTGAACGACGAGCCATCGATGGGAGTACGGACCATCGATGGATCTCGTTGGTTCATACTTAGAAATGTCACAAAAGTCCCCAAGAACCAGTCTCTGATCTAAACAACGTATGACCAGGACGGTTCGTGGTTTGGACTATGGTCCGTCGACGTGGAGTCGTGGTTTGGTCCTCCACTTCAATGCCAAGTTTTAGTTAAGTTAGGGAAGTTTAGGTAATTAGTTAATAAATTAATTAAGGGTTTATGTCGGTTAGAATGAGTTAGTTTAGGACTATAAAAGGGTTATAACTCATTAAACTAACCTAACACCTCATAATTTCCTAAATCCAATTATCTCCCACTTCTCTGTACTTTCTCTCACTACCCAAAGACCCCCATTGAAGAAGAAGAACAACTTAATCCTAGGGATTCAATATCAAGGCTTTCTTATACAATTCCCTAAGAATTAACAAGGTATGGAAGCTGTTCACTCTTGGTAATCCTTTCCCCAAGAGGTTCTTCAAAGATTGGTTTTCAAAGATGTCTAAAATTATGATTTTCATCCAATTTCATGGGTTATCTTTTAGATTGGTTTAATGTTGTATTTCTTTGAATTATATTGATAGGTTATGAATTGCTTATTGGTTAATGGTTGTAGTTCATTAGACTTTAACCTGGTTTCCCTAAAAGATTCATGATTGTCCCTTTCCTTCTACCCTATGTTATGAATTAGGTTTATTGGTGATTAAGGATGATGTAAGTAATTGAGTTCTAGTATAATGTACTATTATATGGTGATAATGATTTAATTGATTGATGAATATTGTGTAATTCGTGGTGAAATATTTGAAGGAAATTCTTGAAAGGTTATGAACACTTTATTGATGTAATGATGGTTTATTCTTGAAGATGATATTCAATTGAAGTATGTGTGAATTGAATAGAAAGATAATGATATGATGAATACGATATGCTATGATGTATTCCATAGGCTATTCTAAGGCCTCTTCGAAGACGAAGACGTCGGTTACGTCTAGGGGGTGCTCCCCACTCGTGACAAACTTGATATCAAAGTATGAGGTTGAGTAATCTTAGGCTTGATGTCTCACTAAACCACATCTATGTTGAGTCTTGTTCATAATTTTGAAGCGCGCCACACTTATGAATGATAGGATATGTGATAGTTAGGAAATTCTCACCTTTTGGTATTCTTGAAGTCGTGCTTCAAGAGCCTTAAATATATGTGTCCCTTTCTTCTAACCCTTTTATTGTGGTTATTGGCTATGACTATTATAAGGGAAGCAGCAAGAAAAGTTGAAGAGGAGATTGCTAATATGAGAGTTCCTCTCCAAGACAACCAAACTCCTTCTCAAGAACAAGCACCTCAAGGTGATCAAGCTCCGGTCAATCCTCCGGCTATGACGGATGGAGAGATAAGGATGAATTTCATCAACTTTGCAAAAGAAATGACTACTAAAGCTCAAGCCGTAGCTACTCAAGATCAAGCTATGGTGGCTCAAGCAAACTGGGAAGTTGGACCCCGTGTGAACCAAAATGCTTGTACCATGGCTTCTCGCTTGAGGGACATCAAAAGGATGAACCCTCCAATGTTCTTTGGGTATAAGGTGAACGAAGACCCCAAAGACTTTCTTGATGAGGTCGACAAGATCTTGTATGTAATGGGAGTGACTTCAAATGAGAAAGCCGAGCTAGCCACTTATCAACTCAAGGATGTGGATCAAACATGGTATACTCAATGGAGGGACAGTAGGGCTTTGAGAGCGGGTCTCATAAGTTGGGAAGTCTTTAGGAGGGTATTTCTGGATAGGTTCTTCCCAAAAGAGATAATAGAGGCAAAAGTGGAAGAGTTTATCAACCTTCGTCAAGGAGGTATGAGTGTGCTAGAATACTCTTTTAACTTCACTAAGTTGTCTAAGTATGCCTCTTCTTTGGTGTCCAATCCTAGAGATGAAATAAACCATTTTGTGATGGGTGTGTCCAATGATCTTGTGTACGGACATTTCTCGTTTGATGGTGCATGCTCAATAAGTTGAGGAGAGTAGGCTTAAGAGGAAGAATAGGGAGTTCAAGAGGGTAAGGCCCTATGAGAGAGGTATTTCAAAGGGTAAGTTAGAAATCCAAGACAAGCCTAAGTTCATGAAGAGGTTCTCCAACAAAGTTCCTTCTAAATATCACAAGGATAGCAAGGATAGGGTGTCTAACCCTAGGTCCCAAGGGGGAAGAGGTGGAAATTAACCAAGTGAGAAACCTACTTGTACCAAATGTTGTAAGAAACATATGGGTGAATGTTTAGTTGGAATGGGAAATTGTTATGGTGAAAGAGTGGCCATAAGGTGAAGAATTGTCCCATGGAAAAGGGTCAAGAAAGAGAGAGTAACCAAGGACAATCAAGAGGTACTAACCCCGATGCTGCTAAGAATAACCGATTCTATGCTCTCCGCTCTAAAGGTGATCAAGAGGATTCTCCCGATGTTGTCACCGATATGTTACAAGTGTTTTCCATTAGTGTCTATGCTCTACTAGATCCCGCTACCACCTTATATTTTGTAACTCCTTTAGTGGCCATGAAGTTTAATGTGTTACCCGATGTGTTAATTGAACCTTTTTCGGTTACTACCCCGGTGGTTGACTCCGTTGTGGCTATACGAGTCTTTAGGAGTTGTCCAATTTCATTGTCCAATAGAGTTTCATTGGTCGATTTGGTAGAACTTGATATGTTGGATTTTGATGTCATAGTGGGGATGGATTGGTTGCATGTTGGTTTTGCTTCTATTGATTTTAGAACAAGGGTAGTTAAATTCCAATTTCCTAATGAACTCCTGTTAGAATAGAAGTGCGGAAACTCAATCCTTAGAGATCAAATCATTTCGTGTTTTAAAGCTTATAAGATGATTTCTAAGGGTTGTCTCTACCATATTGTGAGGGTCAAAGACCTTGGGTACGAAGCTCCTCCTTTACAGTCGGTACCCGTATTGAAGGATTTTCTGAAAGTCTTCCCTGATGACTTGCCCAGAATTCCTCCTGAATGGGAAATAGACTTCGGCATAGACTTGTTTTGGGATACAAAGCCTATTTAAATACCTCCTTACTGGATGAGCTACATGCAATCTTGTGTCAACCCCTCACTCCGAAAGGAGGGTGTCCTACTTGCCAAATTAGGGTATAAACATTCATAATAACATCTAGGTGGATCCTCTAGCTAAGGTTTCTATGGGGGCACATAGTTAATGAACTAGGAGGTTGTTACTAGAAACCCTGTATATGCTAATTCGAATTGCAGTTTCCACCTCATCAGAACATCGGGTGAACCTACCTTCCTTTGTGAAGGGACACCTCTCATTATCAAGTCACTTAGTGCTAAGCTAAATTCCCTTTTTTAAAGGGCATTTAAGTCTTTCTTAAATATTAGTTCATAAGATAGGCCTTAGCGGCTTAACCGCTTATATAACATGTACATAGCTCATAGGTTATATTATGAGAATGTCCTTTCATAAAAAACCAACATCATGTGAGAATGTCCTTTCACATAATCATACCCATAAAATAGTCTAATTTAGAGTTCAATTGAGGAAACCTTGCAAGAGACTACTAGATTATCATTAACCTTCTTCATTCATACATTCATGTGTGTGTGTACATTTGTGAGAAATCCTTTCACATAAACACGGTTAGACAACACATGTTCATACTTTACTAGTCATATACGTTTCATGCATAATAAGATATAAATGTGTATATGAGAATTATCCTTTCAATAAACACCCTAAATATATCATACTCGTAGTTATACATGTGGTGTGTGTGCACATATTGGTCCTCATGATCACATAATAGAAACAACATTGTTATTGAGGGAAACCTCCCTTCAAAGGATCACAACACATGTACAATTTCCCCAAGTCATGGACAATTCACATATAAAACATTTTGAGATTATATACCACACACCCACATTTTATCATAGGATACAAGAACACATTCAACATTTCAATAGACAACTCCTAACATGCATAAGATCACACATTTATATAGGGGTCATATAGGCAGGGCTCATTCCACAATAGTACTTATGACAATCAAGCATGTAGACCATACCTTACCCTAACATCCTTATTCACATTACACTTCAGATTATCAATACACCCTAATCATGATATTAACATTGAGGAATACATACATAACCTTGATGGAACACCTTCATACTAATGTTCATTATAATAACAATTCACTTTACATCTATTGCCCTCAAGGACATGATCACAACATGTATAGATAGATAAAAGTAAACACCGCCACCATAAGTGTCACATTCGTGGAGCACCCCCTAGAAGTAACATGGCGTACTTGACCTCTCGGAGGTCTTATACAAGCCATAGTTATCATTCATCGCATTGATATAGTAAATTTAGCGGAAAATTTAAAACTTTTCATAGCACATCATATGCTAGAAACTTCATCTCATATATAGATAAAACATAAGTCATAATACATATTTAGACCTTAAGTCTCTTTGCCGTCTTAGACTTAATCATCATTAGAATACATTAGGGACACGACCCTTAAGATATAAACATAAGTACAACTTTATACACTTTACAGTAAAGACATAGCATAGGAATCCTTATTTGGACTTAGGGATTCCTTTCCTTGATCTTGGGAATCACATATCAAGATCCTCAATAATATAGAAATCCTTTAAGCATCCATAACCTACACTTTGTGTAAAAAGTAGAGAAGAATGGAGTTAGTACAAGAATGCACTAAGTATGGCAACCATGCAAAAACATGCATTTAAAAGGGACATTTCCTTTAAATCATACTTCATGCCATTTTGAGTAAATCTCCTTAAAACCTTTGTACAATATCATTTATATCATTAACATACTTCATATAGACATATTCAAAGGCCAAACATTTCATAAAACTACATATTGAATTTAAGCCATATTTGAGGTCACTTTACAGTGAGCTCTTTCTTCCTTACAGTGAACTACTCCTTTTAATTCATTAACCTCCCAAGTAACCCTCTAGTGATACTTAGTGCAATGCATCACCTTAGGACCACAAGGAAAGTATACATACAACCTACTTAAGCCAACACATAACATAACAGAAGCACAACACATCATAGACACATTTAAGTCAACTTATTGTCATTACAGTAAGCTACATCAATTCACACATATATTCACTTCTTTTCATATACATCATTACAAGACCTTGTTCATGACCCCAAGATAAGTCTACTAGTGCAATGTACATGTACCCATAACCTCACACATACTTAGTAAACCCATCATGAGACCACAAACCTTAACATCCAATTCATGCATCAATATACAAGTGAAGACAACTTCATTCATGTCAACAACCTTCATCATATAGTCATTTAGACCAACATAGTGCATATAAGTATAAGATCACATCATATATATTCATACCATGCACGTATTCATAACAAACAGATAGATACTACAATGTCATGCATAAAGACATAACCATAATCATACACATTAGATCACCTTCCTAGGACTTCCTAAGGAGCTACTTGTGCAATGCCTAGATGGGTTCATTACTTACACCTATCCTAAGTAACCTCCCTTAAGTCATCCTAGTTAGGATCCTAGTCATTTACTTCCATTGTCCATTTTACTTTAGGGAAATTATAGCCTGAACCGACACTAAGACCATGGGTGCTAAACATGAAATTTGGTGTTGTAGAGCCTTACACTAATGGAAGGTGTTCCTACCTAGCCAAGGTAGAACGTTAACATACATACTAGCATCCTAAGTGAATTCACATTGCTAGATCCTATGTGGCAATAATAGTTTATGGAACTAAGAGATAGGTATAATCTCTCTACATGCCATTTGACAATTGGGGCCTCCTCTCATGAGAAAACATGGGTGAACCTTCCTCAAACGGAAGTCACCACTTCATGTGGGTCCATAGGTAAGTATTCCTCTAAGGGAAGTCAACACTCTATAAGGGGACAAATGGTGAATCTTCTTCCAAGGGAAGTAAACACCTCTCAATGTCAAGTGCACTCGGTGCTAAGCTAAGTTCCCTTTATTGAAAAACCTTTAATTACATTTTTCCTAAAATACAGGCTTAGGATATTCATTCCACATATGCTTATAGCATATTCAAGAACCTATCTTGTTTTAGAGTATTCTTGGGCACCCCTATCAAGGCCCCTCTATTTACTAGATCATCATTCATGTGTGTGTGTACATATATGTGACCATACCTTTCACATAACACATAAATATCACACATGTCCATATATCAATGCATAAGTCCATAGGTATAACTATATGAGTAATCATTTCGTATAAACCCACTAAGAGTCTATGCACATTCACACTTCATCATATCATATAAGTCATATTTATAACATGTCCATATATTCATTTTTCATGTACATAGAAACCAAACCTAGGAACTATCCTATCAAGGCACACATGTTAAATGCATAGACAAGGTCCCATACCTTTGACCATACTAGTACACCTATCAAGTCATCCTAGTTAAGGAATACATAATATACTTCACATACTTATACTTTACATGCATAGTAGTAGACACTAGTGAATATGAGAACAACCTTTCATTAGACACTATGATTCTATACTACTTGTAAGCATGCATGAAGTGTGAGTGTGTATGTACATTGGTACACATGATCATATAATGGCTATCAACAACACGTTGAGGCAGCCACCCTCTTAAGATCATATTACACTTTCAAGCATAGACCACACAACACAATTTAACATAGGAGGCAAGCTAACTTCATATTATACTTTAAGGCTCCTAACATTAGCTATTCACACATTTACATAGGGGTTCATGGGTAGGGTTCATCAATCCTTAACAATTCATTAATCGCAGCACCTATGCATGATCTTACACAACCCTTTACATGCTCATAACAATAGTACATAACCTAGATTCACAACTAAAGTAGAAAACTAGGCACAAGTTACACATAAGGTGATCATCATAACCACTTATCCATATATTCATCAATTTGCCTTCAAGGCCATGGTCAACACATATATAATGACAATAAAGTAAACACCTCCACCATAAGTGGACCATGCCACACAATGCCATACAAGGCTTCATCAACATTACTATAAAGAAGTAGAGAAGTAGAAGAGTGGGGCAAACCTTACCTATCCTTTAGCCTTTGGTCATTCGTTGACCATTACTATTCTTTCATCAACAATTAGAATATAAGGCAGTAGCTAAAGGTATACTATCATAATAGCAAATCATACCTTAATCATAAGAAGATTGAGATCATATTAGGTCCATTACATTATCAATTTATAGAATGTGAAGGGAAGTTGATCTCTTATCAATTATTTCTCACTTTGATTTGCAATAAGTCCTGATCACAATTAATCAATAATAAACATAAAAAGGTAGTAGTTAAATATACCATGGCTTAGAAGAAATCCTACTACAATTTTCCAAGAGGTCAAGATTATAGTGAGCATCATAAAATTGCAATAGAGAGGAATTAGGGATCGAGTCTTCAAGAATCAATACACATTGGATACCAACACATAATTCATCATTATACTTTATTATATGCAGTAGCTAAAGTACAATTAACCCTATACAACATCATGAACCAATTACCATGAAATCGAGATACATCGAACTACATTAGCACTTTAGACAAGATAGGAGAACATGAATCAATGCTACCTAATCCTTAAGCCTTGATCCACATTGGATCCATTACACATGATTCATAATCTTTATACATGTTAGGCAGTAGTTAAAAAGCAATTTAACATAATCGAATTCCAATTTTATACATTATAAGACCAATGTTACAGTGAATCATGAACATCTAAGCTAGGCATATGTAAATATTAATACATTGATCCACATGGATCCTTCGTCATCAATTCATCATTAATGCACATAAATAACAGTAGGTATAAGAAATTCAACGTAAGAGAATAACAATTTAATCATTAACAAGCCATGATCACAAAACCCATGCAAGAGCTAAATCGATTTTGGGATGGGACATGGGTTCATCATGCATATGGATTAAAATCACATTAAAATCAATACATTAACATAAATTCACAATGATTTAACAATTTAAAATGTTTTTAGAAAGAACCCATGTCTAGATTGAAGAAGAAGAGATTTGATCATGAAACCTTCTTTGAAAACTTGAGATTAACTCTCCAAGTGAAAGGTTACTTGGAGATGAAGGATTACCTTAACTTTTTCAGTTGAAAACCTCTAAAATTTGATGAATAACCCATGAGAATCCAATCTAAAAGATGTTCTTGAGCTTCAACAACAATGGAGGTTTCTAGAGAGAATTGGTTTTGGAGGGAAGGTTTATTACGTGAGCATGGGATTGGGAATGGGTTGGTCACGTTTTAGATTACTTATATACACCCAAAAATAGGTAAACAATTCAATTAGGGTCAGTATAGAACGTGGGGTGAACCCTTAAGTGGGCAGTGTGCAGGCAGCAGTTGCACCAGCCTGCATTGACGGACCCAATCGACTGGGCGTTGGTCCATCGACGGGCCGTTCTGTGCCCTCCGTCGATTGGGTCTGAGGCTGTACTATGGTAAAGACTTCCCCAGGATAAGTGACCATCGACGCCTCCCCATCTACGGGGCGTCATTCAACGAACGGGACATGCATTTGAGCTCGTTGGTTGACACTGCCAAGGCAGTGTCTCGACAGCCTTGGGTCCTTCTTGTGGGCCTTTTTACGGGGCCCTTTAGAAGTTGTACCCGGACTTTTACAAGGTAAATACAAATCTTAACAAGTTTTAGACCTTCCACATCAGTTTAACCCAAAACAATTACATGTAACATGTCCAAACACACTTGGCCCCATCAAGACACACACATGCATGTCTCAAAGCTATCTTTCGAACGTCTTAGACGTTTGACATCCAAAATTCATGAAACTCCATATAATGCCTATAAACATCATTATAAATCATTTTAAGACATCATAATCTCATGACATACATTATAAGTATGCATAGACATTTGAGGCACATAGGTGACTAATCGTCGAACGTCTTGGTAGTCCCTTGACGTTTGACTTCCAAATCACCTCAAACTTTACACACTGCCTCTATACCATATTATAAGCCATTTTAGGACCTTATAACATTAAAACAAACATGTTAGGCTCTAGAAACACTAACTCATTTTGGGGGTCTTACAATATTCCCCACTTGGGAATATTCGTCCTCGAATGACACTTAGAACACTTTAATCACAACAAGGACTTCAATGCATCATAGAGAAATTAATCATATTCATAACATCATCAAATAGAAGTTAATTCACCAAACTTGCAATGAATACAACTTTAAATCATTATAGCACTAAATGCATACAAGCAAGCAAAACTTTTATTCACTCACTCTTTAATGCATCAAACACAAATACTCTTATCATGTTTATAGGAGGAAAATCCTTCTCCTAATCATAAAATGGTCATTACACTTCATTTCATGAAGAGTTCATCTTGCAACTATCTTTATGTTACACTTAGGCATACTCCACAACACTCAAGAACAAGTAGGCATTCATACTTTAATGCACATAGACTTAAGTAAGATAGGTTGACAATGGAATCTTATTAGTGAGACATAGTGCTATAAGGGTCATACTCAACCATACCATGCCTAGTTGTGTCCATGGAACAATGTCCTTCTCCTCAACACACTTACATGTATCATGAGTTCATACCCAAGCAAATACACAAAGGTCATCTTTACTGTAATATGAGAATTTTCTCAACTTTTTAAACCAAGACATGCTCATGTTTTCGTCCTAGTGAAGTCTAAATGGTAAGTCACACCAAATACATCACAACAATTAGGAAGCCATTTAACAAAATGTCAATTTCTAATGAAGTACTCACCTTCACAGTAAGCATCATTTGGCAAAAACAATACAAATTATAGGCACACACATGAATACTTAGATAAACATGCTTTCACCTTTCAAGAGTGAGCCTACAATCATGCTTTTCAAACCATACAAGTCACATAGTTTTCAAGAGACTCAACATGTTTCATTTTAAAGAGACTCAACTTTTCATTATAAGGCTAACCATTACACCTCACAAGTGTCTAAAACCATGTTTCTTATCTTACCTCATGAAGTCAAATTCATAATTAGCATATTAAGGTGCACAATACTCATGGAAAAACATGGAGTTTATCAAAATTCCCATTCATAAACTTTGGAATACTCACAATATCTTTAAGGTAATGTCACTCAATACATACCAAACATATAAAGTTCATGCAATTCATACTTTATCCAAGACTCTATTCATGAACAAGTTCATCAAGACTTCATTAGATTCAAGTTGAAGCAAAATAGATGGACAAGGTAGAAAATATCTACAACCTTACTATTTCTGTCACATCCGGGGAGCACCCCCTAGAAGTAACATAGCGTACTTGACCTCTCGGATGTCTTATACAAGCCCATAGTTATGATTCATCGCATTGACATAGTAAATCTAGCGGAAAATTTAAAACTTTTCATAGCACATCATATGCTAGAAACTTTACTTCATATATATAAAATATCCTATTACATACTTAGACCTTAAGTCTCTTTGCCATCTTAGAATCAACAACATTAGAGTACATTAGGGACACGACTCTTAAGACATAATACATAACTATAAAATATTCAATAAACTTTTCAGTAAAGACATAAGTAGGAGATCCTTGAACTTAAGGATTCCTTTCATTGAGTTTGGGAATCATCTATCAATCTCTTCACCATTCAAGACATCCTTTAAGCATCCATAACCTACAATTTGTGTAAAAAGTAGAGAATAATGGGATTAGTATAAGAATGCACTAAGTATGACAACCATGCAAAAACATGCATTTAAAAGGGACATTTTCTTGAAATCATACTTCATGCCTTTTTGAGTAAATCTTCATAAACCCTTTATCCAAGAGAATTTATATCATTAACATACATCATATAAACATATTCAAAGGTCAAACATTCATAAGATCACATTACATTTTCAAGTCACATTACAGTGAGCTATTCCTATTTTACAGCGAGCATTTATTTCTTTTATTCATTAACCTCCCAAGTAACCCTCTAGTGATACTTGGTGCAATGCATCACCTTAAGGTCATGAGTAAACAGACATATAACCTACATGAAGCAACACATACCATCATAGGAGTATAGTACAACATATACATATTTAAGCCAAGACTAAAAGGACATTACAGTGAACTCCTAGCCATTATGCACATATACTTATTTTACTTCACATAGAACCTCATAATACCTAACTCATGCCCCCAATCTAAGTCTACTAGTGCAATGTACATGTAAAGCCCCATAAACTCACACATACTTAGTAAACCTATCATGAGGCCACAAGCCTTTACATCCAAGTCATACATCAATATAGTAAGACAAGATAACTTCATTTATGTCAAGCAAGACCTTCATCATATAGTCAATAAGATCAACATCATGCATATTGACTCATACCACGCACATCTTCATTACAAGTAGACCAATACTACAAAATCATGCGTAAAGAACATATACATAGTGACATGCGTTGGAACACCTTCCTAGGACTTCCCTCGAGAGCCACTTGTGCAATGTATAGGTGAAGTCACATACCCCCCTACACTAAGAAACTACCCTTAGGTTATCCTAGTTAGGGTCCTTATCATTTACTTCCATTGTCCATTTTACTTTAGGGAAACTATAGCCTTAACCGACACTAAGACCATGGGTGCTAGACATGGAATTTGGTGTTATCCCCTCACACAAAAAAGAGGGCATCTTACTTACCAAGGTAAGACATATATCATGCTAGCATATTAGGTGATATAACTTGCTAGATCCTATGTGGCAAGCATAGTTTATGGAACTTAGAGGTTATCATGGAAACATCCCTCTATGCCCTTGGCCTATGAGGCTTTCCACCTCATGAGATTTATGGTAGACCTACCTTTCCACATTAGAAAGGGACACACACTCATATACAAGTTCACTCGGTGCTAAGCTAAGTTCCCTTTATTGAAAAAGCCTTTATTAACATTTCTTTATAATACATAGGCTTATGAGAGTCATCCCCTCATATGCTTAGCTCATAGGTCATAGATGAGAGTTCATCAACCTACTTCATGTGAGAAATCCTTTCACATGGACATAGCATATGTATTAGCACTATCTAGTTAAAGATACCCTTGAGCCCATAATTCAAGGCTCCTCTATTGACTAGATCATCATTCATGTGTGTGCGTGTATACATGTATGTGAGAAAACCTTTCACATAACACATTAAGACCACACATGACCATACATTCATATTCATACACATAGAAACCAAACCTAGGAACTATCCTATCAAGGTACACATGTGCAATGCATAGACAAGGTCCCATACCCTTGACCATACTAGTACACCTATCAAGTCATCCTAGTAAGGAATACATAACATACTTAACATACATATACTTTACATGCATAGTAGTAGACACTAGTGAATATGAGAACAACCTTTCATTAGACACTATGAACATTTACTACATTGTAAGCATGCATAATGTGTGAGTGTGTGTACATTGATCAAAATGATCACATAATGGCCATAAACACACATTGAGGCAGCCACCCTCTTAAGGCCACATTACAGTTTCAAATATAGACCACACAACACATTTAGCATAGGAGACAAGTCAACTTCATATTACACTTAAGACCTAGCTTTGGCTATTCATGTATTCACCTAGGGGTACATAGTTAATGGATTATTAACCATTTTAATTCATCAATGGAAGCACCTACACTTTACCCTAACATGGATATACACATACTTATACAATAGCCATTCAACCTAAATCACAACTAGAATAGGAAATAGGAATAACCTTCACATAGTAACATCATAAGCACATATTCATATGTTCATCAATTTTCCTTCAAGGCCATGGTCAACACACATATATTGTCAATAAAGTAAAAACCACCACAATAAGTGGATCATACAACACAATGCCATACAAGGCTTCATCAACATTACTATAAAGAAGTAGAGAAGTAGAAGAATAGAGGAATTGTTACCCATCCTTTAGCCTTTGGTCATCATTTACCATTACTACTCTTTCATCAATAATTCAAGTATAGGGCAGTAGCTAAAGTACCATAATCATAAAATAAACCATGTACAATTCGCTACAAGATCATATTACAATCTAATACAATACACCACATATATACTAGAAAGTAGAAGAACATAGATCTTTAACCCAATTCACTTTCATTGATCCTCAATAACAATTTATCATCAATACAAATGTAGGGCAGTAGCTAAAGATATCATTCAAATGAAATCATGCTTTACCTACCGTAACATTTAAATCATGTCATATACATTACAATAGTCACTTTATAGGTTAGAAGAATCTAAATCAATCTTTATCAATTCCATGGTTATCTATTCATATTAGATCAATTATACCTAATTATCCTCACATTGTACATATAGGCAGTAGTTAAGGACAATTAACCATCATCGAGTCACAAGACAACCAACCTAACTTCAATATCACGAGTTACCACTTGATAGACTAGAAGAAACTAGATCAATTCAAGCCTATTCTTCTTTAATTTGATCATATGACATTACTATCCATAATTTAATCATGATATTAACCTAAAACATTAGCTATAATCATCATCACTTATTTGAATTTGACATTAAATAATAAAAAGAGCCATGTTACAGTGAATGATGGAAAACTAAGATAAACATGTTCAATCCTTCATACATTGATCCACATGGATCCTTCATCATCAATTCATAATCAATTCACATAAATAACATTAGGTATAAGCAATTCAACGTAAGAGAATCACAAATTAACCATTAACAAGCCATGATCACAAAGCTCATGCAAGGACTAATTGATTTAGAGAAGGAACATGGGTTCATCATGCAATTGGAGTAAAATCACGTTCAAACCAATACATTAACATCAATTAATCATGATATAACCATTTAAAACGTTTTTGGAAAGAACCCATGGCTAGATTGAAGAAGAAGAACTTTGATCATGAAACCTTCTTTGAAAACTTGAGATTAACTCTCCAAGTGAAAGGTTACTTGGAGATGAAGGATTATCATACCTTTGTCTAGTTGAAAACCTCTAAAACATTGTGAATCATCCATGGAAATCCAAGCTCCAAGCTGCTCTTGAGCTTAACCAACAATGTTGGTTTCTAGGGAGAATATTTTTGAGGGAATGGTTCAATTCGTGTAGAGGGGATTGGGAATGGGAGGTTCACATTTTAGATGACTTATATGCACCCAAAAATAGGTAAATAAATCAGTTAGAGTCATTTTAGTACGTGGGGTGAATTTCACATTTACCCCTCAATAAAACATTGTGCAAGGTAGCAGGTGCAGGACACCATCGACGGACCCAATCGACTGGCCGTTGGTCAATCAACTTGCCGTCCTTTGGCTTCCGTCGATTGCTCCTTGGCCAACTTTTGTGTTGAGACCTGCCAAATATAAGTGTAAATCTAGATACCTCACCTAAGGGCCGTTGGTCAACCAACTGTCCGTCGTTTGGTTCAGTCAATTGACACTGCCAAGGCAGTGTCTCGACCAACCTTGGGTCCTTCTTGTGGGACCTTTTGCGGGGCCCTTTAGAAGTCGTACCCGAACGTTTCCCACATAAATACAAACTTTAACAAGTTTTAGAACTCCCACACAGGTTTCACCCAAAACAAATACTCGCAACTCGTCCAAATATGCAAAGCCCCATCAAGACATACACATGCATGTCTCAAGGCTATCTTTTGAACGTCTTGGACGTTTGACCTCCAATCTTCGCGAAACTTCATATAATACAATTAAACATAATTATAACTCATTTTAATACATCATAAGCTCATGACATACAAATATAAGCATGCATAGACACATGAGGCACATAGGCGAGTAGTCGTCGAACGTCTTGGTCGTCCCTTGACGTTTTATTTTCAAATCACCTCAAACTTTACACACTGAATCTACATTATATTATAAGTATTGTTATGACCTTATAACCTTAATATAACCATGTTAGTATCTATACACCCTAACTCATTTTGGGGGTCTTACAATATCCCCCAGTTCAAAACATTCGTCCTCGAATGACACTTAGAACACTTTAATCACAACAAGGACTTAAATGAATCATAGATCAGTTCATATCAATCATAACATCATCACATAGAAGTTAATACACCAAAATTACAAGTAACACAACTTCAAATCATTTTAGCATTTAATGCACACAAGCAACCAAAACATTTATTTACTCACTCTATAATGCTTTAACCACAAAGGCTCTAATCATGTTCATAGGAGGAAAATAATTCTCCTAATCATAACATGGTCATTACACTTCAATTCATTAAGATATCATCTTACAACCATCTCTAAGTAACACTTAGTCACATTGTACTTCAATGCATATAGACTTGAGTAAGATAGGTTGACAATGGATTCTTATTACTTAAACCTAGTGCTATGAGGGTCATACTCAATCATACCATGCTTAGTTGTGTCCATGGAGGAATGTATATCTCCTCAACACACTTAAATGTATCATGAGCTCACACCCAAGCAAATGCACAAAGGCCATCTTTACTGTAATATGAGAATTCTCAACTTTTTAAACCAAGGCATGCTCATGTTTTTTTCCAATTGAAGTCCAAATGGTAAGTCACACCAAATACATCACAACAAATAGGAAGCCATTTCACAAAATTCAATTTCTAACATAGTACTCACCTTCACAGTAAGCATCTTTTGGGAAAAACAGTACAAATTATAGGCACACATATGAACACTTAGCTAAACATGCTTTCATCTTTCAAGAATGAGCCGACAATCATTCCAAAATCATAAAAGTCACATATTTTCCAAGAGACTGAACATATTTCATGTTAAAGAGACTCAACTTTTCATTTTAAGGCTAAACATTGCACCTTACAAGTGGTTAAAACCATATTTCTTACCTTACCTCATGAAGTCGAATTCTCAATTAGCATGTTAAGAGGCACCATACAAATGAGAAAACATGGATTTTTATCGAAATTTCCTTTCATGCACCTTGGAATCTTAAAAATATTCTTAAGGTAATGTCAATCAATACATACCAAACATATAAGGTTCATGCAATTCATACTTTATGCAAGACTATATTCATGAACAAGCTTACTAAGAATTCATTAGCTTCAAGTTCAAGCAAAAATAAAAGGACAAAGTAAAAAATATCTACAACCTTACTATTCCATCACCATCCCCCACTTAGGGTAAACCCAATTAAGAGTAACTTAACCCAACCTAAAGAGGATCTTAACTTAACAACCTTCCTTTTCATCACATAAAAGTGATTACCATTTAGAAGGAATTTACAGTAAGTCAAGCAAGGTATTCTAAACTTGATCTCCTAGGTAATTTATACCCAATCATCAAGTTAGTTCATCTTATTCAACCACATAAGGTTTTCATACAATAAAATAGACACCAAGGTCATACATCATTAGGGGAAACAATAGAGGCGACTTAGCCTTAAAATTTTTTCTTTTACTTAGACATTACAGTAAGGTGACTTCTAGGTCACTAAAACCCACATCATTACCCTACCAAGACAAGCATACTACCTTCACACCTAGGATCAAGTCTATACAAAGAAATCCAATCCATATTAGACAACTTATCAAAGACCACATATATCCAAAGGGAAACATTGAACACTTTTAAGCACATATTCTTAGGGTAGCATGCTTCCAAAGGTAGTCACTACACATTTCAAGCTCAAAACATAGTATTATGATACCATCATGTAAAAATCATATAGTAACACATCATTCCAAAAGAAACTCATGTTAACCATAATAACTTCTAACATGCTTTAACTACATCTTGACATACATTTCTCAATATAACATGCTTATTCACATATATCTCATACATAGCCGTAATTGGCATCACATCATCAAAACATTCCAAAATTCACCTTTACACATACTCATTCAACCATAAAACCAAGATAAGCATTTAAACTCTCCTTTTCTCCCTCAAGCATAGAGAAAAATCTTATCCAAGCAAGCACATCTAAAAGACCACCGGACAATAAAACATAAGCGAGAGATCTTATAGAGTTAAATTCTATGACAAAGTATGGGAATGATAAAGATGGGAAGCTCTATCGTCCTATAGCCTCCCGTACCATTTGATGTGTCGCGACTCACCACCAATGCTGCGAGACTCTACTAGACGTGGCAATATGAGACTTTTAGAACCTAAAACCACTTTATAAACCTCATGCCCTGATACCACATTTGTCACATCCGGGGAGCACCCCTTCGAATTAGAATGGCATACTTGACCTCTCGGAGGTCTTATACAAGCCCATAGTTATCATTCATCGCATTGACATAGTAAATTTAGCGGAAGGAACATGGGTTCATCATGAAATTGGATTAAAATCACGTTCAAACCAATAAATTAACATCAATTCATCATGATTTAACCATTTAAAACGCATTTGGAAAGAACCCATGGCTAGATTAAAGAAGAAGAACTTTGATCATGAAACCTTCTTTGAAAACTTGAGATTAACTCTCCAAGTGAAAGGTTACTTGGAGATGAAGCATTACCATACCTTTGTCTAGTTGAAAACCTCTAAAACTTGATGAATCATCCATGTAAATCCAATCTCCAAGCTGCTTTTGAACTTAACCAACAATGGTGGTTTCTTGGGAGAATATTTTTGAAGGGAAAGGTTCAATTCATGTAGAGGGGATTGGGAATGGGAGGTTCACATTTTAGATGACTTATATACACCCAAAAATAGGTAAATAAATCAATTAGAGTCAGTTTAGGATGTGGGGTGAATTTTCCATTCACCCCTTAATAAAACAGTGCGCAAGGCAGCAGGTGCAGGCCAACATCGACGGACCCAATCGACTGGCCGTTGGTCAATCGAATGGCCGTCCTTTGGATTCCACCAATTTGTCCTTGGCCAACTTTTGATTTGAGACCTGACCAAGCTAAGTGTAAATCGATGAGACTTAACCTACGGGCCGTTGGTCAACCAACTGGCCATCGTTTGGTTCAGTCGATTGACACTGCCAAGGCAGTGTCTCGACCAGCCTTGGGTCCTTCTTGTGGGCCCTTCTACGGAGCCCTTTAGAAGTCATACCCGAATATTTTCCATACAAACATTAACAAGTTTTAGACCTCCCACATAAGTTTCAACCAAAACAAATACTCGCAACTCGTCCAAACATGCAAGGCCCCATCAAGACATACACATGCATGTATCAAGGCTAACTTTCGAATGTCTTGGGCGTTCTTTGACGTTTGACCTCCAAAATTCGCGAAAATTCATATAATATCATTAAAAATCATTATAACTCATTTCAAGACTTCATAATCTCATGAAATACAAATATAATCATGCATAGACACATGAGGCACATAGGCGACTAGTCGTCGAACGTCTTGGTCTTCCCTTGACGTTTGACTTCCAAATCATCTCAAACTTTATACACTGCCTCTACACCATATTATAAGTCATTTTAGTACCTTAAAACCTTAAGAAAACCATGTTAGGCTCTAGAAACCCTAACTCATTTTTGGGGTCTTACAATTCCATCACCATCCTCCACTTAAGGTAAACCCAATTAAGAGAAACTTAACCCAATTTTTCAAGAGGATTTTAGTCATCAACCAGTAAAGGAATTAAAGTAACTTACCATAAGGGCTTTGAAGGCATTCTAAATTTGATCACCTATGCAAATTATCCCCAATTATCAAGTTAGGTCATACCATTCAACCATATAAGGTTTTTATACATTACAATAGACACCACGTTCATACAACATTAGGGGAAAACAACAAGGAGACTTAGCCATAAACTTTCTTCTTTTCCCTTGAACATTACAGTAAGGTGACTTCTAGGTCACTAAAACCCACATCATCACCCTACCACGACAAGCATACTATCTTGACACCTAGGATCAAGTATATATAAATGGCTCCAATCCATACTAGGAAACTAGAAAGGACCACACATATACATGGGCAACATTTAAACCATTAAAACATATATAAGGCAACATTGAACCATCAACATACCTATATTCAAAGGGCAGCATGCTTCTTTACCATTTAACATATTCCTAAAGCCTTTTAAGCTCAAATCATATCATTAGGATACCATCATGTAGAACAATATAGTAACACATCATTCCAAAAGAAACTCATTTTAACCAAAATAACTTCTAACATGCTTTAACTATATCATGACATACATTTCTCAACATATCATGCTATTTCACATAAATCTCACACTTAGCCATAATTGGCATCACATCATCAAAACATGCCAAAATTCATCTTCACACATACACGTCAAACCATGAAACCAATATAAGCACAAAACTCACCTTTTCTCTCTCAAGCACATAAGATACCATCTCATCCAAGCAATCACATCTAAAAGACCACCCGACAAGAAAATATAAGAGAGAGATCTTATACAGTTAAATTCTATGGAACGATATGAGAATCATGAAGAAGGGAAACTCTATCGTCTTATATCCTCTCATATCATTTGATGATGTCCTGACTCACAACCAATGAACAAGAGACTCTACTAGACGTGGTAATATGAGACTTTTAGAACCTAAAACCACTTTATAAACCTCATGCTCTAATACCACGTTTGTCACATCCAGGGAGCAACCCCTAGAAGTAACATGTCTCAATTGACCTCTCGGAGGTCTTATACAAGCCCATATTCATCATTCATCGCATTGACATAGTAAATTTAGCGCAAAATTTAAAACTTTTCATAGCACATCATATGCTAGAAACTTCATCTCATATATAGATAAAACATAAGTCATAATACATATTTACACCTTAAGTCTCTTTTACATCTTAGACTCAATCATCATTAGAATACATTAGGGACACGACCCTTAAGATATAAACATAAGTACAACTTTATTCACTTTACAGTAAAGACATAGCATAGGAATCCTTGGACTTAAGGATTCCTTTCCATGATCTTGGGAATCACATATCAAGATCCTCAATCATATGTACATCCTTTAAGCATTCATAACCTACACTTTGTGTAAAAAGTAGATAAGAATGGAGTTAGTACAAGAATACACTAAGTATGACAACCATGCAAAAACATGCATTAAAAAGGGACATTTCCTTGAAATCATACTTCATGAAATTTTGAGTAAATCTCCATAAAACCTTTGTACAATAGCATTTATATCATTCAAATACTTCATATAGAAATATTCAACGGCCAAACATTTCATAAAATTACATATAGAATTTAATCCATATTTGAGGTCACTTTAGAGTGAGCTCATTCTTCCGTACAGTGAACTCCTTCTTTAAATTCATTAACCTACCAAGTAACCCTCTAGTGATACTTAGTGAAATGCATCACCTTAGGACCACAAGGAAAGTATAAATGCAACCTACCTAAGACAACACATACCATAATAGAAGCACAACACATCATAGACACATTTAAGTCAAGACTTATTGGCTTTACAGTAAGCTACATCAATTCACACATATATTCACTTCTTTTCATATACATCATTACAAGACCTTGTCTATGAGACCAATCTAAGTCTACTAGTGCAATGTACATCTGAAGCCGCATAACCTCACACATACTTAGTAAACCCATCACGAGACCACAAACCTTAACATCTAATTCTTGCATCAACATACAAGTGAAGACAACTTCATTCATGTCAACAACCTTCATAATATAGTCATTTAGACCAATATAGTGCATATAAGTATAAGATCACATCATATATATTCATAATATGCACATCTTCATAACAAGTAGATAGATACTGCAATGTCATGCATAAAGACATAACCATAATCATACACATTAGGTAACCTTCCTAGGACTTCCTAAGAAGCTACTTGTGCAATGTCTAGATGGGTTCATTACCTACACCTATCCTAAGTAACCTCCCTTAATTCATCCTAGATAGGATCCTAGTCATTTACTTCCATTGTCCATTTTACTTTAGGGAAATTATAGCCTTAACCGACACTAAGACCATGGGTGCTAAACATGAAATTTGGTGTTGTAGAGCCTTACACCAATGGAAGGTGTTCCTACCTAGCCAAGGTAGAACATTAACATACATACTAGAATCCTAAGTGAATTCACATTGCTAGATCCTATGTGGCAAGCATAGTTTATGGAACTAAGAGATAGGTATAATCCCTCTACATGTCATTGGGAAATTGGGGCCTCCTCTCATGAGAAAACATGGGTGAACCTTCCTCAAAGGGAAGTCACCACCTCATGTGGAACCATAGGTGAGTATTCCTCTAAGGGAAGTCAACACTCTATAAGGGGAAAAATGGTGAATCTTCCTCCAAGGCAAGTAAACACCTCTAACCTAAGTTCTCTTTATTGAAAAGCCTTTAATTACATTTTTCATAAAAAAATAGGCTTAGGATATTCATTACTCATATGCGTATAGAATATTCAAGCACCCTTGTTGTTTTAGAGTATTCTTGGGAACTCCTCTCAAGGCCCCTCTATTTACTAGATCATCATTCATGTGTGTGCGTACATATATGTGAGCAAAACTTTCACATAACACATAAATATCACACATGTCCATATATCAATGCATAAGTCTATAAGTTTAACTATATGAGCAATCCTTTCATATAAACCCACTAAGGCTCTATGCACATTCATACTTCATCATATCATATAAGTCATACTCATAACATGTCCATATATTCATTTTTCATGTACATAGTAGACACTAGTGAATATGAGAACAACCTTTCATTAGACACTATGATTCTATACTACTTGTAAGCATGCATGAAGTGTGAGTATGTGTGTACATTGGTCAACATGATCATATAATGGATATCAACAAACATTGAGGCAGCCACCCTCTTAAGACCATATTACACTTTCAAGCATAGACCACACAACACAAATTAGCATAGGAGGAAAGCTAACTTCATATTATACTTTAAGGCTCCTAACATTAGATATTCACACATTTACATAGGGGTTGATGGATAGGGGTCATCAGTCCTTAACAATTCATTAATCGCAACACCTACACCTGATCTTACACAACCCATTACATGCTCATAACAATAGTACATAACCTAGATTCACAACTAAAGTAGAAGATCAGGAACAAGTTACACATAAGGTGATCATCATAACCACTTATCCATATATTCGTCAATTTGCCTTCAAGGCCATGGTCAACACATATATAATTACAATAAAGTAAACACCGCCACCATAAGTGGACCATACCACTCAATTTCATACAAGGCTTCATCAACATTACTATAAAGAAGTAGAAAAGTAGAAGAGTGGGGCAAGCCTTACCAATCCTTTAGCCTTTGGTCATTCATCAACCATTACTATTCTTTCATCAACAATTAGAATATAAGGCAGTAGCTAAAGGTATACTATCATAATAGCAAATCATACCTTAATCATAAGAAGATTGAGATCATATTAGGTCCATTACATTATCAATTTATAGAATATGAAGGGAAGTTGATCTCTTATCAATTATTTCTCACTTTGATTTGCAATAAGTCCTGCTCACAATTAATCAATAATAAACATAAAAAGGTAGTAGTTAAATATACCATGGCTTAGAATAAATCCTACTACAATTTTCCAAGAGGTCAAGAATATAGTGAGCATCATAAAATTGCAATAGAGAGGAATTAGGGATCGAGTCTTCAAGAATTAATACACATTGGATACCAACAAATAATTCATCATTATACTTTATTATATGCAGTAGCTAAAGTACAATTAACCCTATACAACATCATGAACCAATTACCATGAAATCGAGATACATCGAACTACATTAGCACTTTAGACAAGATAGGAGAACATGAATCAATGCTACCTAATCCTTAAGCCTTGATCCACATTGGATCCATTAAATATGATTCATAATCTTTATACATGTTAGGCAATAGTTAAAAAGCAATTTAACATAATCGAATTCCAATTTTATACATTATAAGACCAACGTTACAGTGAATCATGAACATCTAAGCTAGGCATATGTAAATATTAATACATTGATCCACATGGATCCTTCATCATTAATTCATCATTAATGCACGTAAATAACAGTAGGTATAAGAAATTCAACGTAAGAGAATTACAATCTAATCATTAACAAGCCATGATCACAAAACCCATGCAAGAGCTAAATCGATTTTGGGATGGGACATGGGTTCATCATGCAATTGAATTAAAATCACGTTAAAATAAATACATTAACATCAATTCACAATGATTTAACAATTTAAAATGTTTTTAGAAAGAACTCATGGCTAGATTGAAGAAGAAGAGATTTGATCATGAAACCTTCTTTGAAAACTTGAGATTAACTCTCCAAGTGAAAGGTTACTTGGAGATGAAGGATTACCATACCTTTTTCAGTTGAAAAACTCTAACATTTTATGAATAAACCATGAGATTCCAATCTACAAGCTGTTCTTGAGCTTCAACAACAGTGGAGGTTTCTAGAAAGAATTGGTTTTGGAGGGAAGGTATATTTAGTGAGCATGGGATTGGGAATGGGTTGGTCACGTTTTAGATTACTTATATACACAAAAACATAGGTAAACAATTCATTTAGGGTCAGTTTAGGAAGTTGGGTGAATTTCCCATTCACCCTTTAAGTGGGCAGTGCGCAGGCAACAGTTTCACCAGCCTGCATCAATGGACCCAATCGACTAGGCGATGGTTCGACGGGCCGTTCTGTGCCCTCCGTGGATTGGGTCTGAGGCTTTCCTATGGTCAAGACTTCGACTATCTAAGTGACCATTGACTCCTCCCCATCGATGGGGCGTCAGTCAACCAACGGGACATGCATTTGAGCTCGTCGATTGACACTGCCAAGGCAGTTTCTCGACAGCCTTGGGTTCTTCTTGTGGGACCTTTTGCGGGGCCCTTTAGAAGTCTTACCCGGAAGTTTCCAACGTAAACACAAACCTTAACAAGTTGTAGACCTTCCACATCAGTTTCACCCAAAACAATTACATGTAACACGTCCGCATACACTTGGCCCCATCAAGACACGCACATGCATGTCTCAAGGCTATCTTCCGAACGTCTTAGACGTTCTTCGACGTCTGACCTCCAATTTTCAAGAACCTTCGTATACTGCATATAAACATCATTATAAATCATTTTAAGACTTCACAAGCTCCTGGCATACAATATAATCACGCATAGACATATGATGCACAAAGGTGACTAATCGTCGAACGTCTTGGTCTCCCTTGACGTTTGACTTCCAAATCAGCTCAAACTTTACACACTGACTCTATACCATATTATAAATAATTTTAGGACCTTAGAATCTTTAGACAAACATGTTAGTCTGCAGACGCCTAACTCATTTTGAGGGTCTTACAATTAGTGGACCAAACTATACAACATCAATTCCAATACTATAAACAAGAAGTTAGGTCAACTTACCAATTCTCCAAGACATGAAAATCATAGACAAATCCTCAACAATTAATAATCAATAGTTAAAGATACAAATATCATTCAATAATACATCAGAATCTAAGCTTAATTCAATTAACATCCAATAAAGATCACAAAGCCTATTTTTTGGCTAAATTAAGAATTTAGAGAGATTATGGGTTCTTCAAGGAATTTCATTGAAAATCATCGTAAAAAAATGATCAAACATTAATTCATCATTACAATTTCTTTGAAAATTATTCGACAATAAACCCATGTTTAGATTCGAAATTGGGAAATTTGATCATGGAAAATCTTTGAAAGATCTTTTATATAACTCGTTTAATGAAAGTTTATACAAGGATCAAGAGTTACCATACCTTATAGATTTAAGACCCACGAAAATTGAAGACAAAATCAGTTGAAAACTCATCTCCTAGCTTGATATTGAGCTTGGCCTCCAATGGAGTTTTTGAAAGAATCTATTTTTGGCGGAAAGGCTTTAGTTTTTAAGAAGTAATAATAATTCTTGGTTTAGGTGTTATAACTAACTTAAAATACACAAAAGAGGTAAATAACTGTCCACCATTTAATTAGAAGGTGGGTTGAATTTACCAATTAAACCTTTTGATGGTCGAGTCTATAACAGTGATAGAGGGGCCATTGACGGCCACCATTGACGGACCATCAATTGATTGACGGTTCCATCCTGGTCATCCTTCAATGGTGACTGAGGCTTTTCATTTTGGGGGATAAGCTCCCATGGCTAAGTGTAGAGCCACGCCCTCTTTTTACGGGGCGTCAATTGGTTAACGGGGTGTCGTTTGTGGTCGTTGGCTAAGATGTCTTGACAGATTCTTGGACAATGTTTGGGTCCTCCTCAAGGACCCTTGGGGAGTCTTACCTAGATGTTTTGACCCTAAAAATGACCGTCTAGATACTAGGGTCATATCCCATAATTTTAGACTCCAAACGACACTTTAAAACAAGGAAACCATACTAGGACACACTAGCACACAAAAGACTAGTTTGTGGACGTCTTGGTCACCCTTTGACGTTTGACCTTAAAATTCTTTAAACAAGCTATTAAAAGTTGTTTCTCACCTATTAACAAGTTATTAGCTCTTAACACTCATGTGAGGCTCAAGTTTATCCTAGTTCATTTTGAGGGTCGTATCAATATCCCCTACTTGGGAATATTCATCCTCAAATGTCAGTTAAAACACTTTCCAGGACTCAATGACCCAACTAGCAGCTAACATTGCACAACATTAA
The DNA here is from genome assembly GCA_016801875.1 of Solanum sitiens. Lineage (NCBI taxonomy): Eukaryota > Viridiplantae > Streptophyta > Magnoliopsida > Solanales > Solanaceae > Solanum > Solanum sitiens. The sequence continues at coordinate 1,257,942 of JABWTJ010000408.1, forward strand.
TAAAACATAATAGTCAATGCATAAAACTTACAAGGAACACCAACTTCATATCATTATGCAATCAATGCAACACAAGCAAGTAGAAACTTCATTCACCAACTCATAATGCATCAAACACATAAACATTTCTCATGTTCATAGGAGGAACTACCTTCTCCCAATCATGACATGATCTTTACTTTTATCTCATTAAAAGGCCAAATATGCAATAACTTTCAAATCACACATAGGCATGAATATCATAACTCATAAGACAAATAAGTAACTCATACTGAAAATGTACATAAGTCATGAGCAATATAGATCAACTACAATCTTATCATTTAGATATAATACCATCAAGGAAATACATGACATCACCATGTTTACTTATGTTCAAGGAGGAACTACCTTCTTTTTAACATACTCACATGCCACCATAAAGCTCATATACAAGCATTTCACAAAGGTCAATTCATTTAAAGAGAAACTCTAAATTTCTAACCAAATCATGCTCATACTCCCTTCCTCATGAAATCAAAATGGCAGATCATACCAACCACACCACAACATTAGGAAGTTGTTTCACAAAATTTCAATTTCTTCCATAACACTAGTTTCCATGAACATGCATCATTTAGGGAAATTATTACCACTCATAGGCACACATCAATAATATTGGCTAGGTACACCATCACTCCTTAAGAGGGAGCCTATATAAACACTCCCTACCAACATAAAATCACATATCCTTAAAGTGAATTTATCTTTTGTCATTTTAAAGAAAGCTCAACATCTCAATGTGGGGCCAAAATACAAATCAAGCATGTTCATTAAACCATCTCATGAAGTCAAATGTGTATTCACCATAATAAGATGCACAACAACATGAGAAACATGTAATTTACAAAAAATCCCTTTATATGTAATTAAGAATCCTTCAAAACATGCATAAAATAGTGTCACTTAGGACATGCATAACGTATGGAAAATATGCAACTTATACTCATATGCAAGACTCCAAAACATGAACAAGATACTAGGAACTCTTTGGTCTCAAGCTTGAGTAAGAATAGAAGGAAAAGATAGGGATATCAACAAACTTACTACTCAACTCATCATCCCCCACTTAGGGTAAACCCATGTAAGAGCAACTTGTCTCATCCAAGAAAACTTTAACTTACCAACCTTCTAATCAAGCACCACTTCCCCCTCTTAGGATCAAGTTTATGTCAACTATTTTACACATGACCTCATTCCACTCTAAAGGAGGAACCATTTCACACTAAATCTTCAGTACACTCCATTAGGTGAGGATTTCAAGTAATTTAAAATGAGTATCTAAGTCACTCAACTTCATATCAATCACCCAAAGTTATTCTCAACATGGAGAAGTTCATGGATGTTCTATGTAGGAATATTAGGGGATGTCAAAACCTTATCATCTAGGCACATTATCACCCACTTGGGGTTAACTTAATCAACTTTTTATCACTTAATACCTTTAAAATTTTAAGGTCGAATCAATTCAAGACTAAACCTCCATATTCCTTACATAATATGTTTCCACATCATAGACGGTCTTACCTATACCTTCTAAAGAAAGAGTTCATTCACTCAACCTCCTTAGGTACAACTCAAGCACCAATATTCATTAAAGTTAATCTCCCCATAAGGCTTATAAGAAATAGGTTGGGTTTCACTATTAAACCACATGAGGCCTCAACTAAACCCATGAATACTAATGGTAACCCCATAATTTCATCAAATTCTACTACCAACTCATAAAAAGGTAAATAGTTTCAGATTTTATGCTGCAAGGTTTATCACTTTAGGATAGTATTTAGGAAATCTCCCTCCATTTTTAGAACCATGAGAATCCCATATTTTATAAAAGCATAAAGCACACGTTGGAACTCTTAAGATCCACTATCACTTGCTCTAAAGACTTTGGGGTAACCATTCTCTTTATGTAAACCCCTTAGGGGAACTTAGAAGAGTTTTGACCAATAAAACCTCTTTCTTTTCTTCAAAAAATTAGAGAAAGACAACTTCTAAACCATTTCAACCCTTATGATCACTTTTGGTGGAACTCTCCATCCAACCATTCCTAGGTATTATCTAATAACATAATATTAATCCTACAAGATAACTAACCTATTTTCAGTTAGTCAACATTTATTCTCTTCTCCTTCCCATGAACTAAGGTGTACTTGAAACTCTCCAAGTCAGCCTTAGAGAAAAACACAATCCCCACTCATGGAATAAAATCCCTTCTCCCTTTTTCCACCCTTAAGGTAGGTTCATATTTGAACTAATCAATTAGTCATACGGGTTCTCCCATTAACTGGTATACTCCACAATTACTTACACGGTAAGCACACTATCTTCCTTTCTTAGGGGTAAGCCTACACCAGAACTTCAATCCACACAAGGAACCACGAATCATTACTCATATAAAATGGAAACCTTCAACTCTCACTATATACCACATTTCTCCAAAATTCGTCAAGTCTACACCATAAATTTCTACTATCATTGCACATAACCATGAAGTAACCCATTATCCCAAAAAGAATTTCATTCAACCATAACAACTCTTATGATGCTAGAGCTACATCACAACACAACTTCCCAATATAATGCCTCAAATCTCATAGGTCACATATAGTCGTAACTGGCATGACAACGATATCTTCCAAATCCACCTTCACATATACTTATCTAGTCAAAACCATAATAAGCATCAAAACACACATTTTTCTCCCTCAAGCCTTACAACATCACCCCTTTAAACCAATCACATCTAGAAGACCACTATACAAGGCAAATAAAAGAGAGATAATATGGATTTAAGCTCTATGGCATGACACAAGAGTAATGAATAAAGTGAAACTTGTATCGTCCAATAGACTCTCGCTCATGGATGTATCTCAACTCACACCGATGAACAAGACTGTAATAGACACGACATCATGAAACATCAGTCCAAAGACCATTTTTATAACCTCATGCTCTGATACCAAGTTTGTTACGACCTGAGAGTACGCCCTAGGTATAACATGATGTACTTGACCTCTTGGAGGTCTTATATAAGACCTTAACATTAATTCATTGCATAGGTATGAAAATTAGTGCGGAAATAAACTTTTTCATAATATAACACAAGACTAAAAGGTCATCTCTTAAAAATCATAATAAAAAGCTAGGACACTAAGTCTCATCTTTCCATCTTAGACACATGGCCCTTACAATACAAAAGGAACATTACTTATCTATTACATGAACTTAAAGAAACTCTTAACATAAAGGTCCTTGAATCATTAAGGACACACCCGAACTTGGGAATATTAATTCAACATCTTCATTCTAGGAAAAGTCCTTTAGCCATCACCACCTATACTTGGTGTAAAAAGATGAAGAATAATGGTATTAGTACAAGAATGCACTTAACCATGCAAAAACATATTTTAAAGAGGACATTTAGTTAGATACCATAAATCATGTCGTTTTAGGGAAACTCCTTAAGAATTTGATATAATAAGCATAATCTAGTTGACATACATCATAATAGACATAGATACCATTCACAACAACACATAAAGCAATTTATAACATTTAAGACACATTCAATATCTCCAATACATTACCTTTTATTTTTACCTTAACTTATTACCTCAAGAAACCCTTAAGTAATACTTAGTGCAATGCATGAATAGTGTCCCATTCAACCATTCATACAAAATTATCATCTTAAGGTCACCAAGGGTGAGCATTCATACAACCTTCATCAATCCAACCACATAGATTCATAAGGACATAAATATCATGAAACATAACCTTCACATAAGAACCATCACCTAAGACAACCCCAAGTCACACTAGTGCAATGTGCAAGTAGCATCCCATAATACTATTCACAACAAGTGTTCCTATGAAGTCATCCTAAACTAGGCACATCATACTCAATAAGATACAACACATGCATTTAACATTAGACATAAGACCAACATACTTCATAGACCTCATATAAGGACTCATTAATTCATTAGTCATAATCCATTTATTCTTTATGCACATCTCATTAACAATATACAAGTCCATACCATAAGAAACACCATAATGAAACTAAAGTCAACATTGCATATTTGCAGTTCAATTCATCAATACATCACAGGACCATACTCATAACGCTAATCTATGTATGCTAGTGCAATGTATATGTGAAGCCCCATAACCTCACACACACCAAATGAACTAATAAGGAGGTCACAAACATTGTTCTATACCTCATACATCATCATGACAAGTATAGCCAACAACATTCATACTAATTGAGACCAATATCATCTATATCAAATGATACTAACATTATGCATATTATTTATAACAAGTATGTTAACATCATAATGTCATTCATATGATATATACATATAACTAAAGAACCCACCCTAGAACTCAACTCAAGACTTACTTATGCAATGTATAGGCAAAGTCACATTCCTTTACCTACACTAAGTAACATCTCTTGGGTAGTAATATTTAGAGTTCATCATCTTACTTTCATTTGTTCATTTTAACATTCGAGTGAACCTCCCTTCCTTTGTGAAGGAAAACCTCTCATTGTCAAGTTCAGTCGGTGTTAAGTTAAATTTCTCTTTCTTGAAAAGCCTTAAAGTCTTTCTTAGACATTAGTTCATAAGATAGGCTTTAGGGGCTTAACCCCTTATATAACATGTACATATCTCATAGGTTATATGATGAGAATCTCCTTTCATCAAAAACCCACATCATGTGAGATTGTCCTTTCACACAATCATAACATCCATAATATAGTCTAGTTTAGAGTACAATTGAGGAAACTTTTCAAGTGACTATTATTCACTAGATTATAATTAACCTTTTTCATTTTTACGTTCATGTGTGTGTACATATGTGAGAAAGCCTTTCACACAAACACCATTAGACAACAAATGTTCATACTTTACGAGTCATATACTTTTCATGCATAATAAGATTTAAAGGTGCATATGAGAATTATCCTTTCAATCAACACCCTAAATATATCATACTCATAGTTTTGCATGGGGGGTGTACATATTTGTCCTCATGATCGCATAATAGAAACAACATGTTATTAAGGGAACCTCCCTTCAAAGGATCACAACACATTTACAATATCCCGAAGTCACGGACAATTCACATACAATGCATTTAGGGATTATAGACAACACACCCACTTTTATCATAGGAGACAAGAGAACATTCAACTTTTGAATGGACAACTCCTAACATGTATAAGATCACACATTTATATATGCGTCATATAGGTAGGGCTCATTCCACAATATTACTTATCACAATCAAGCATGTTGACCATACCTTATCATAACATACTTATTCATATTATACTTCACATTATTAATACACCCTAATCATGATACTAACATTGAGCACTATATACATGAACTTCATGGAACACCTTCACACTCATGTTCATCATAATAATAATTCATTTTACATCTATTTCCCTCAAGGCCATGATCACAACATGTATGGATAGAAGAAGTAAGCACCACCGCCATAAGTGGAAAACACCATACAACATCAATTCCAATACTATAGACAAGAAGTTAGGTCAACTTACAAATTCTCCAAGACGTGATAATCATAGACCAATACTCAACAATTCAAATCAATAGTTAAAGATAGCAATAATATTCAATAATACATCACAATCTAAGGTTAATTCAATTAACATACAATCAAGATCACAAAACCCACTTTATAGGATAAATTGAGAGTTTAGGGAGATCATGGGTTCTTCAAGGAATTTCATTGAAAATCATGTTAAAAACCTTTATTAAACATTAGTTCGTCATAACAATGTCTTTGAAAATAATTTGACAATGAACCCATGCTTAGATTGGAAATTGGGAAATCATATCATAGAAGCTCTTTGGAAAATCATTCATAGAACTCCTTGATTGAAAATGTATCCAAGGATCAAGAATTACCATACCTTGTAGATTGAAGACCCACGAAAACTAAACAAGAAATCAGTTGAAAACTCATCTCCTAGGTTGATCTTGAGCCTTGCCTCCAATGGGTTTTTTAACTAACTTAAAACACCCTAAAATAGGTAAAATAACCGTCCACCATTTAATTAGAACATGGGGTGAATTTACCAATTTACCCCTTGGTTGGCTGAGACTTTGGCAGTGTTGCAAGTGGCCATTTACATACCATTAATTGATTGACGGTTCCATCTTGGTCATCCATCAATGGTGACTGAGGGTTGTCATTTTGGGGGCTAAGCTCCCACGGAAAAGTGCGGAGCCACACCACCTTTCTACAGGGCGTCAATCGGTTAATGGTGTGGTCGTTGGTCAAGCTGTCTTGACAGCTTCTTGGCCAATGTGTGTTTCTTCCTCAAGGACCCCTAGGGTTGTCCTTTGGGAGTTATACCTGGATGTTTGGACCCTAAACACGACCATCTAGATACTAGGGTCACCTACAATCTTTTTAGACTCCAAACGACACTTCAAAACAAGGCTAGGACACACTTAAACACAAAAGACTGGTTTCTGAATGTTTTGGTCGTCCTTTGACGTTTAACCTTGAAAGTCTTTAAATAAACTATTAAAAGATGCTCTTACTTTATTAATAAGTTATTATATTTTAAAACTCATGTGAGGCTCTACTTCATCCTAGTTTATTTGGAGGGTCGTAACATTATGATTGTGCAAGAGTAAAGCCTCATGTTATCTCAGCTATCCCGCTATGCTCTGGAGATTGTGGCTGATGTGCGGAGCAGGATGCGTTTTCTTGTGTCTTGGATGGCATGTTTAACGAGTAAGGTAGGTAAGGAGGCTATGTTAAAAGGGTACATAGAAATAGCCAGGACCATGACTCATGTACAGTACGTTAAGGAAGAGAATTAGAAAGACAAGGAAGATTTTTGCAGTAAAAGTTCTAAGACAACAAATCATTAGTCTCTCCAAGAGAAGATCGGGAATATAAATTTGTCATCTATGTAGCAAAGGTTATCTGAGCCTGCTCCATTTTCAGCTAGTCCTCAAGCACCAAAGAGAAGGAATGTTTGACGAAAAAGCAACTCCCAGAATTTTAGAGATCATGTCTTCAGTCGGAGGGCAGTATGGAACAAGTGTTCACTCTCAACCTACTTTGTGGTAAGTGTGGTTATCTTTGGTCGGGAAAATTCCATGTTGGTACTGATGGTTGTTACTAGTGTTGAATTAAGGGTCAATTTTCTACGGAATACTTGGTGTGGAACCAGGTAGTGGGGTAGGAGGGCCCAAACTTCTATGACACCCCCACTGGGTGGGACTACACCAAAGAGTGCAACTTCATGAACATATGGAGTTTCAAACCGTTTGTATGCTTTATCAAATTTCCAGGATAAGGAGAGCTCCCTATATTTTTACACTGGTGTTCTTAAACTATTTACTATTGATATAAATACCTTACTTTATCAAAGCGGGAGTTTGTCTATTATGACTCTTTATTTATCCACAAGGTTCGGTGTTTTTCTTGAACAACTTCTTGATCCCTATATTGTTTCTATACATGTGGGCGAGCATGTAACACTTCGAAAATCCAAGACGTGTCTTAAAGACTAACATAAGTGTTATAGGTCCTAGACACTGTTTTAAGAGTCATTTTAATGAATATAGGTCATTTAGGTAGTTTAGAAACCAAAACGTCCATGACGTCCGGAAACTAGCTCATGGAGGTACTAGCGTGCCTTAGCCTCTTTGACTAGATTTTAGAAGTCGGAAAATGATGAAAATTTGTGGAAGGGTGTCTAACATGTGTTTAAGATTATTCATGGTCGAAACGTCCGGGTATGACTCCCCAATGACCAACCAAGGGCCCTTAAGAAAGACCCTTGCTGCACGTTTTCACTTAGGTTATTTAGTTAGTTGGATTAGTTAGGAGTTTAATTAGGGGTTAGGGGAAGGTTAATTAAGTGGATTAACACCCTATATAAATCCCTAATCTAATAAAGACTAACATAAACTCTCACAACTTACAAAACAAACTCTCTTCCTTCTCTCTACTTTCTCTCTCTAGTGAAGAACTCCATTGAAGACCAAGCTAGGGGAGGGTTTTAGGGGCTGTAAAGGGATGATCTCACCATCAAGTCTTCATCAGAAATTAAGGTATGGGATTTAATTCACCTTTGAGATCTCTTTCCTCAAAGGGTTCCTTCAAAGTATTTTCAAAAGTTGAGTTTTCAAGTGGGTTTCATCAAATCTCGAAATTAATGTTATGAATTGATTTGTTTATGATTCTTATGGATATATTGAATAGATTAACATTTATTCTAACTTAATTATGATATACTTTATGGTTTGGTCTAGTTTGTAGAAGATGACCTTCACCCCTTAACCCTAGGTTATGATCTTGATATGAATTAGGTTATATTGGTTCAATTGACTTGATTATTTGGTGAATTACTACTAGATGATGTTTTTATACTAATCATGAATGAATTAGGGTGAATTGTGGTCTTTCATGCTAGTTCTTGAGAAGTGATCTAGGTTATGAAGTGAATTGACCTAAGTATCTTGTCTTAAACTATGATCTAGTATTGAATTGTGATGTAGTGATTCTTCTAGCCTTATAATCATGTTGGTCATTGAATTATGATGATCTTATTCCCTAATTGAGTTGAAGTAAGGGTTTATGGTAATACCTTGATGATGGATGATAAAGGAGACTTGGTAAGTCTAATGATCCCTATTCTTTACTTCAAATTATGGTTAATTGTGATTAAGTCAGGGTATTGTGTTAGAGTATGCCTTGTATTAGGATTGATAGGATGGTATGATATTGAATTAAAATCTCCTATATATGGTTGTGAGGTTGATTAAGATGTAAATGTTATAAGGATGGTGATGACTACCAATGTGCCTTATCGTGAATGAAGATTTAAATGTGCTAACCTCACTTATATGAATTATAGTGAAAGGACTATACTCATTCAATTCCTATAGAGCTATGATGATGATGATTATACAAGGGCTAGACCCTATGACCTACACTAAGTTATGATGATTAATAAAGATATTAAAAACATTTCAAAAGGGTCTCTAGCTTAGCACCGAGTGATCTTGTATGTGAGGGGGTGACACTTTCCCAAATAGGTAAGGTAGGGTTCACTACGGTCCTCATGGGTTGATAGACTCATGACCCATATAGGGTGTAGAGTGATGTTTTCAATATGGCCCCAAGTTCCTTAAACTATGTTTCCAGAATAGTAATACTAGCTAGTGGATCCACCTATATGTTATATTCATGATAGGTTTTAGCTTAGCCGATAGACCACCTTCCATCAGTGTAAAGTTTTACAACACCGGATTCCACATTTAGCTCTTGTGGTCTATGTCGGTTAAGGCAAGTGTTCCCTAAGCTAAAATGAATTTATGAAGTATAAACTAACAAGGGTAACTTAAGAGGTTTGACTTAGCTTAGGTGGGGGTATGGGACTCTACCTATGCCTTGAACTAGGTTTTCTTGAGGGAAGCCTTAGAAGGTTAATATTATGTATGTATATGATAATGAATGCAAATGATGATAATATGTTGACTTTACATGTAAATGATATTATATAATGACGGTTATTCTTATGAACATGTATTTGGTCTATATTGCTGAAGTATGACGTTATGTATCTTTAAAGGTTATGTTATGTGAAGTTGGATATTAGTAATGGGTCTTTTTGGGTCACTTGATTGAGTAAGGTTATGGGGCTTTGCTTCGTCATTGCACATATTGACTTTATGAGGATTGATGAGTAGTTATCTTGCTATATTATGATATGATGAACTCTTATTCATGCTTGTGATATTATTACTTGATAATAGGGTTTTATTAGATTATGGGTTCAAGTATGTTGATATGAATATTACTTGATTTTACTAAATGCACATGTCTTGTTGATTGGTATGGTTTGCTTAATTATGCATTAGACTTTCAAAAGATAAAATAGCATGCTTTAATGAAATATCCCTTTTTTGTATGATTTGATCTTGTATGTGCATATGGTCTCATACTTAGTACAAGTGGTGTACTAACCCCATTTTCACCCTTTTCCCCAACATATAGGTTCTGGTCGTTGAAGGCTCTTTGAGACAACTTGAAGAAGACTTGGACATTCTCAATCATCCAAGTTGGTAGGTCCTCACTTTCCGAGGGTGATGCCTATATCGATCTTATGAAGTTGATTTAGTTTTAAGACTCTTGTGTTCTTTCCCTTTTATTTAAGTACGAATTGTATAAGGCTATATGTGGCTCATTTACATTGATGTATGGGCTATGCCCAAATTGCTATGATTGTATTAGATGGTTATGAGATGAGACTATCTTTAAAGACTATATTCTTATATATATATATATATATATATATATATATATATATATATATATATATGTATATATATATATATATATATATGTATGTGTGTGTGTGTGTGTAATAACAGTAGAAAACTATGTAATCTTCCTATACAAAGGGTATATGTATACTCGATATAAATATATTATGTGTATGTAGAGGTCTATGTAAAACTCCATGTAGAAGTAATTAAAAAGTGTTAAATTTTCCGTATTTTGACCTATGAATATAATGATGAATGCTAAGAGGCTAGTCTTAGTCCTCAAAGAGGACGATGACGCCGGTGACGTCTAGTGGTGCTCTCTAGATGTGACAAACTTGGTATCATAGCATGAGGTTGAATATCCTTGATGTTGAAGTCTCTCTCAACCACGTCTATGTAGATTCGTACTCATAATTGTGAAGAGCTCCACACTTATGAATAGGAATCTATATGATGCTTAGGAAACTCTCTCTCTTTCTTGGAAATCCAATATCGTACCTCTAGAGTATACTGCTGTGTGATTTCACCTAAACCTTGCATTTTTGTTATAGGCAATTAATACTTGAAGGAATGTGGCTCGAAGACTTGAGGAAGAGATTGCCAATGCGGGAGTTCCTCCCCGTGGTGATCAAGTCCCTCATCTTGAAGAATATGCTAATGATGATCAAGCTCCGATGAATCCTCCTCCTTTGACGGATGAGAACATAAGTGCCTCTCCTTTCCAAATGGCCCAAGCCATTACTACTCAAGACCAAGCCTCCAATACTCAATCCCAGCTATAATATCCCAAGCTAATCGGGAGGTTGTACCCCAAGCAAGTCAACAAGTTACTACCATGGCCTCCCGTCTAAGGGATTTCACGAGGATGAATCCTCCTACTTTCTATGGGTCAAAGGTTGAAGAAGACCCCCAAGAGTTTATTGATGAAGTTTGCAAGTTACTCTTTCCTATGGGGTTGACTCCTAGTGAGAAGGCTGAGTTAGCCACTTATCAACTCAAAGATGTGGCTCAAACTTGGTAAGTCCAATGGAGGGACAATAGGCCTCTAAGGGGTGGACCGGTGACTTGGGAGATCTTCAAGAAGGCTTTTCTTGATCGGTTCTTTCCTAGGGAGATGAGGGAAGCCAAAGTGGTGGAGTTCATCAACCTTCATCAGGGAGGTATGAGTGTGCTTGACTACTCGTTGAAATTCACTAAATTGTTCAAGTATGCTCCTTCTTTGGTTTACGATCCCACGGATGAAATGAGCCGCTTTGTGATAGGGGTGTCAGAAGACTTATAAGAGGAGTGTCATTTGGATATGCTACATGACAATATAAACATTTCTCGTATCATGGTTCATGCTCAACAAGTGGAGGAGGCAAGGGCTAGGAGGAAGAGTAGATATGCTAAGAGGGCAAGATCTTTTGATGGTGGCTCTTCTAAGGGAAGGTTTGATATCAAAGACAAGCCTAGGTTCAAGAAGAGGTTCTGTAATCAAGTTCCATCCAAGTTCCCAAATTTCGTAGTGATAAGGTTGCAAACCTTAAGCCTCATAAGGGAAGAGGTACTAGTTCACCCAACGACAAGCCAACTTGTGGAGAGTGTGGAAAGAAGCACTATGGTGCTTACCTCATTGGGACGGACAAGTGTTTTAGTTGTGGTAAAATTGGGCACAAGGTTCGAGATTGCCCTAATGTGAAAGGTCAACATAAGAGTTGTCAAGCTCAAGCAAGTGGTTCTAGTGATGCTCCTAAGAAGAACCGCTTGTATGCTCTCCGCACTAGGGTGAGCAAGAGACCTCTCCCGATGTGGTGACCGGTATATTGAAAGTCTTTTCTATTGATGTATATGCTTTACTTGATCCTGATGCTACTTTGTCATTTGTTATACCTCTTCTAGCTAAAAAGTTTGACATTTTACCCGATATCTTGCATGAACCTTTTTTAGTGTCTACCCTGGTGGGTGAGTCGTTTGTTGAAAAGAGGGTATATAGAAATTATCCTATAATGTTGCCCAATAGAGTTTCTTATGTTGAACTAGTAGAACTTGATATGCTTGATTTTGATATCATTTTGGGTATGGATTGGTTGCATGCTTGCTTTGCCCGTATTGATTGTAGAACAAGGGTGGTGAAGTTAACTTTCCAAATAAACCCATTTAGAGAGGAAGGGGGGAAATTCTATTAATAGAGGTCGTATCATCTCTTGTTTAAAAGCACGCAAAATTATCTCTAAAGGTTGTCCATATCATATAGTAAGAGTCCAAGATTTAGACTCCGAAATTCCTCCCATTGAGTCGGTCCCCGTAGTGAGTGAATTTCCAGAGGTCTTTCCTAATGATCTTCCCAATATTCCTCCCGAATGGGAAATTGATTTTGGTATCAATTTGCTACCGGATACAAATCCCATTTCAATTCCTCCTTATCGGATGGCTCCGACCGAATTAAAGGAGTTGAAGGCTCAACTCAAAGATTTACTACACAAATGCTTCATTAGACCTAGTATTTCTCCATGGGTTGCTCTGGTTTTGTTTGTGAAGAAGAAGGATGGGTCCTTAAGAATGTGTATTGATTATTGCCAACTAAATAAAGTCACTATTAAGAACAAGTATCCTCTCCCTTGGATTGAAGACTTGTTTGATCAAATCCAAGGGGCAAGATACTTTTCTAAGATTAACTTGAGATCGGGGTATCACCAACTTAGGGTGAGAGGAGGGTATACCAAAGACGACATTTCGGAGTAGATATGGTCACTATAAGTTCTTAGTAATGTCCTTTGGTATCACTAATGCTCTGGCGGCGTTTATGGACCTAATGAATAGGGTGTTTCGAATTTACATAGATTCATTTGTCATTGTCTTCATTGAAGACATCTTGGTATATTCGCATAATGAGAGTGATCACATGGGTCATTTAAGAGGGGTGTTGCAAGTACTTAAAGAACATCAATTGTTTGCCAAGTATAGCAAATGTGAGTTTTGGATGAGTTCAGAGGTGTTTCTTGGTCATATCATCTCTAGCGATGTAGTTGAGGTTGATCCAAGGAAAACGGAGGCGGGAGAAGTTGGCCTAGACCATTGAGTCCAACCGACTTTAGGTGTTTCTTGGGTCTAGCGGGTTATTATCGAAGGTTTTTGAATGGTTTTGCGTCCATTGCATCTTCCTTGACTACTTTGACCCAAAAGGGTAAGAAGTTTGATTGGTCGAAGGCATGTGAGAATAAATTCCAAATCTTAAAAGATTATCTTACTTCCGCTCCGGTGATGACTTTGCTAGAGAGTACAAAGGGTTTCGTTGTGTATTGTGATACATCTCGAGTGGGTTTGGGATGCGTGCTTATGCAACATGGTAAAGTGATTGCCTATGTTTCTAGACAACTTAAGGTGCATGAGAAGAACTATCCCACTCATGATCTTGAGTTAGCGGCAATGGTATTTGCCTTAAAAATATGGAGGCATTACCTTTATGGTGTTCATGTTGATGTGTATACCGACCACAAGAGTCTCCAATATGTGTTTACTCTGAAGGAGTTGAACCTTCGACAAAGAAGGTGGTTAAAATTGATGAAAGATTACGACATGAGTGTTTTCTATCATCCCAGCAAGGCCAATGTGGTTGTGGATGCTCTAAGTCATATGACCATGGGTAGTGTGTCTCATGTAGAGGAAGCCAAGAAAGACCTAGTGAAGGATGTTCATAGGTTGGCTAGATTGGGGGTTAGATTAGAAGATTCTCCTAATGGTGGTTTTATGGTCCATTATAACTCCGAGTCATCCTTAGTTGTTCAGGTGAAGTCCAAACAACACCTTATCAACCATTGATGGAATTGAAAAGAGTCGGTTCTTAGTAAGCTTAATGAGTCATTCTCCGTAGTACTGGATGGTGTTTTGAGGTATCAATTGAGGTTGTGTCTTCCCAATGTTGATGATTTGAGGAATTGAATTCTTGAGGAAGCTCATGGGTCCCGTTATTCCATTCATTCGGGGTCAACAAAGATAAATGGTCCCGTTATTCCATTCATCCAGGGACAACAAAGATGTATCATGACCTTAGTGAAGTGTATTGGTGGGAAGGTTTTAAAAGGTACATAGCGGAGTTTGTTGCTAAGTGTCCAAATTGCCAACAAGTGAAAGCGAAACATCAAAAGCCAGGTGGTTTACTTCAAGAAATCCAAATTCCTACTTGGAAGTGGGAAGACATCAATATGAATTTTGTGGTAGGTTTGCCTAAGACTCAAAAACAATATGATTCCATATGTGTGGTAGTGGATAGGTTGACCAAGTCCGCTTGTTTTCTTCCGATCAAGTCTACTTATTCGGCGGAAGATTATGCAAAAATCTTCATAGATGAGATTGTGTGTCACCATGGTATTATGTTATCCATCATATCGGATAGGGGTGCACAATTCACATCTAGGTTTTGGAGGTCTTTCCAAGAAGGGTTAGGTCCCAAGGTGAAGTTCAGTACCGCTTTTCATCCCCAAACGGATGGTCATGCGCAGCGTACTATTTAAACCTTTGAGGATATGCTTAGATCTTGTGTCATCGATTTCAAAGGAAGTTGGGATAAGCACTTTCGTTTGGTGGAGTTTGCTTACAATAACAGTTTTCATTCATCCATATCCATGACTTCTTATGAATCCTTGTATGGTAGGAGGTGTAGATCTCCTATTGGGTGGTTTAAAGTCGGTGAGTCTTCGATTCTTGGTCCCGATTTGACATATATGACTTTGGAGAAGGTTCATATTATCAGAAATTGCTTGAAAATAGCCTATAGTCAACAGAAGTCTTATGCCAATCATAGGAGAAGGGATATAGAGTTTGAATAAGGTGATAAAGTGTACTTGAAAATTTCACCTATGAAAGGGGTGGTTAGATATGGCAAGAAAGGGAAGTTAAGTCCTCGTTATGTGGGTCCCTATGAAATCTTGCAAAGGGTTAGTAAGGTTGCCTATGAGTTAATGTTTCCTAGTGAATTGGCTTCGGTTCATCCGGTTTTTCATATTTCTATGTTAAAGAAGTGTATCGGTGATCCCGAGTCCATTCTTCCTATTGAGGGTCTTGGTGTGAAGAATAACCTCTCCTATGAGGAGGTTCCGATTCAAATCCTTTATAGGCAAGTCAAGAAATTGAGGAACAAAGAGGTGGTTTCCGTAAAGGTGTTATGGAAAAATCACCTAGTTGAGAGTGCAACGTGGGAGGCCGAGGCCGAGGCCGACATGAAGTCCTGTTACCCTAATATATTTGATAACTAAGGTTAGTTACTTTTACTAATAATGAAAATAATGATTTGAAATGGAATTTTCTTGATTTTTGGTGAAGTTTTGCAAAGATGTGCATTTTGTTATGTTGTTACAGTAACTTACAGTGAAATTGTGCATTTGAACTTGAAACTTTTCTCGTTGGATTGTTTGACTCATGTTGGGCATTTTGATACGGTGAGTCTTTATGAAATGATATGTAGCATTTTGGTAAGTTGAACTTTGGAAAAAATTGACTCATGTAAAGTATGTTGAGCTCATGTTGTTGTTGTGAGAAGGAAATTAGAGGTAATTGAAGCTTTTGAGTTGCCTTGTTTAAGTAATATGACTTATGTTGTCTTGTATTGTTGTTGTTTGGGCTGCTAGTCTTGAGTCTATTCATTCCTTCAAAAGAGTTTTAGTGTCATTCGGGGACGAATGTTCCTAAGGTGGGTATAATGTAACACTTCGAAAATCAAAGACGTGTCTTAAAGCATAACATAAGTGTCATACGGCCTACACACTGTTTTAAGAGTTATTTTAATAAATATAGGTCATTTAGTAAGTTTATAAACCAAAACGTCCATGACGTCCGAAAACTAGCTTATGAAGGTACTAGCGTCCCTTAGTTTATTTGACTAGCTTTTAGAAGTTGGAAAATGATGAAAATTGGTGGAAGGGTGTCTAACATGTGTTTACGATTATTTATTGTCGAAACATCTGGGTACGACTCCCTAAGGACTAACCAAGGTCCCTTGAGGAGGACCCTTGCACGTGGAGTCAAACACCGCCTAGACAGTGTGCACCCACGAGAGGGCATCGATGAGGCATGTGCGGATTGGTGGGCCATCGATGCCATCAATCGACCAACACTTATCCAAATTGTTGAGGTCCTTATCTTCACAGTATCTGACCAAGAGTACGGATGTGGAGCACGGAAGGAGGTTTGTCCGTCGACTGACCCAGATCCGTCGATCGTGGTGTCATCTATGACACTGGAATTTTGCTGCACATTTTCACTTAGGTTATTTAATTAGTTGGATTAGTTATGAGTTTAATTAGGGGTTAGGGGAAGGTTAATTAAATGGATTAACACACTATATAAATCCCTAACCTAATTAAGGCTAACATAAACTCTCACAACTAACAAAACAAAACTCTCTTCCTTCTCTCTTCTTTCTCTCTCTAGTGAAGAACTCCTGTCACGCCCCGAGCTACCCCAGAGACACGGACACGGAACCTAGGACCACAAGTGATCTCAAGCTAACCCTGATGGCATGATCATGAGCATACTAAAGAATAATAAACTGTTGCGGAAGCTAAATCATACTTAAAATGAAAAGATGGGGAATACCCTTATGCTAAATTTGAGATATATGAAAAATGATGAGTTTAATACAAAGAAAATATCAATTCAATGCTAAGATGAAACTAACTATGTCTGAAATAAGCCTCTAATCTGGACTAGAAATACTGTGACAAGCCCCAGCTAAATCTAGCAAAACTGGAACTAAATGACTAAAAAGACTGAAACGAAACTCATGACTGTTGTCCTCGGAGAATGAGGACTCACCACTGAATCTACTGAACTGGAGATCGGAAATTGATCTATGCATGATCTGGATGATGAGAACCTGAACCTACATCACGAGAAGATGTAGCGCACGCATGCATCAGTACTTGAAGGTATTGAGCATGTAGGATAGAGTAAAGCTGAAATAAAGCATAACTGAACAAGCACAAAAGCAAGTATAATAATTTGTACATGATATACTGAATTCTGAGCTAACTGGATGCAATGACCAATTTATAACATGTTGAAACTGAATACTAAATATACTGATAAATGGTCAATGTAGAGAGTCTGACTGAACTATGGGAGCTACTAATAATCGATCATAAAACCACATTAGCTAAATGTGGAGTCTGATGTATACGCCCCATCGAGATGACCCAATATACCCTTCCACAGGTATAAAGGCATGCTGGCGTGATCACTAAACTGATTGCCCACATAGGGGACTTACAACCTACTTGGCTAGTAGTTTTGGGACTAATTGGGTGCGCTGAACCCTAGTCCAACTCGGTATTATGCTACTCCCAATGAATTTTGTAATTGACTTATTATGACTGAGTTTCTGTAAATACTGGATAGCTCAAAACTAAACATGCAAACTGAGAATGCAACAATTAATCTGGTAATTATGCATTTATAACTGAGGCATGTATATCTGAAATAACTGGAATATCTGACCTACGTGTAATTCAAAAATTAAAGAAATACAAAGCTAGGGTTCTGAAATTCATGCAATAATTTGAATAATAACATGATAATCTGATTTGGAACATAAAAATAATAAATTCATAAAGTTCTGTTGAAGTTATAGAAACCCTAAGTTTAATTATAGTAAGAGAATCAAGAATCTGACTTAAAACTAGGGACCCAATGGGTGAAAGGAACCCACTAGTGAAATCCCACATACCTGGTGATGAAATTCATGGAAAAATACTTAGATTTCTTAGCTGGAACTGGTGGAAACTTGTTGCGTTCTTGAACTATGGTTCTTCAGTTTTTTCTCCTTTCTTGCTTCTAATTTTCTAACTTTTGATTAATGATTTTGACTTAGGTAAGTTTTAGTTATGTTTCTAGGCTTTAACTGAGTAAAATTTGATGATTTAGGGTCAAAATGAAGTATCATAAGGTTTAAACAAACTGGAAAAAGACCAAAAGACCCCTGGGTAAGTTGTTGTCGGACCAAATAACGACCAGGACTGACGGTCTGTCGTTCCATCGATTGTCCGTCGTTTGGTCCATAGTTGGGCCTGTTCGATAGGCCTTTACTAAAATGGGCATAACTTTTTGCTCAGAGGTCTGATGTTAGCAAGGTCGGTGGATATGGAAATCTAATTAAATTATATATCTAATGATATTTCACGGGACACCTAATTCATTTTTTGCTAAGAGTTATGATCATTTGAAATTGACCCTACTGCATTTCCCCCTAACTGGTTGCTAGTTCCCAAATACGGTCAGACCTACGGACCGTGGGTCTACCTACGAACTGTGCTGGTCATCCATGGCTCTTTTCAGAGAGTGGGTGAATGGGGTGTCGATCAACGGACTCAGACTATAGACCGTAGTCTGACCTACGGACCGTAAGTCCGTCCGTTGTTCGACACTTAGTCAAATTTTCTGGATTGAGATTTTGGGTGGTTTCTGACCCAATCGACTGATGTACAGGATGGACCGTGGGTCAGACTATGGTCCGTCGATGTCCACCATCTGTTGCACCTGTAGATTTTATGAAAAACTTGTTTTTGTTCTGTTTTGGATATGAGGTGTTACATTATCTCTCCCTTGGAAACATTCGTCCTCGAATGAAGACTAAACTAGTTGGACTAGAGGGAGAGAGCTGCAAACCCTACTACTAAACAATGAGAACTGAGTTTCTGACTGAATTGAGTTTCGAGAACATGCAAATACGCTGAAAATGCAAGTACAAATTGAGTGAACATGATTCTAAGACTGAATTTACGCATGAATGAATAGAAAACTGAAGAGGAACTATTACCTCAAGAGAAGTGGAATCGGAAGGAAAAAGGTGAGGATACTTAGCTTTCATGGCTGCTTCTGCTTCCCAAGTAGCTCCCTCTACGAACTGACTCCTCCACAAAACCTTGACTGAAGCGACTTCTTTATTTCTCAACCTTTTAACCTGACGGTCAAGAATCTCAACTGGTACATCCTCATAAGAAAGACTATCTTTCACTGCCACACTCTCTAATGGCACTATAAAGGCTGGGTCACCCACACACTTCTTCAAAAGTGAGATGTGAAAAATCGGATGCACTGCTGCTAAGTCTGTTGGTAACTCTCACTCATATGCCACCTTGCCAACCCTTTTCAAGATCTTGTAAGGGCCTACATATCTAGGACTGAGCTTCCCCTTTCTTGCTAAATCTCATCACCCCTTTCATAGGTAAGATTTTTAGAAAAAACCCAATCATCAACTTGGAACTCTAGTTCTCTTCTCCTTACATGTGCATAAGATTTCTGACGACTCTGGGTTGTCTTAAGTCTATATTTAATGAGTTTCACTTTCTCCATAGCATGAAGGACTGAATCTGGCCCTATCAGAGCTGTTTCACCTACTTCAAACCAACCAATAGGAGATCTACATCTACGCCCATACAAAGCCTTATAAGGGGCCATCTGAATGCTGGAATGGTAGCTATTGTTGTAGGTAAACTAAATCAGAGGAAGGTGATCATCCCAACTACCTTTAAAATCGATTACACAAGCTCTCAACATATCCTGTATGGTCTGAATAGTGCGCTCTGCCTGCCCATCCGTTTGCGGATGAAATGTTGTGCTAAGGTTAACTTGAGTACCAAGCCCCTTCTGAAACAACTTCCAGAAATGAGAGGTAAACTGAGGACCTCTATCTGAGATGATAGACAAAGGAACCCCATGCAACCTCACAATTTCATTAATGTAAAGCTTGGCATAGTCCTCTGCCAAATCTGTAGTCTTGACCGCTCAAAAGTGAGAAGACTTAGTCATCCTATCGACTATCACCCAAATGGATTCATGTTGTCTTCGAGTACGTGGTAACCCTGTGATGAAATCCATATTGATCACTTCCCACTTCCAAGTAGGGATGTCGATCTCTTGAGTCATACCCCATGGTTTCTGATGTTCTACCTTAACTTGCTGACAATTGGGGCACTTACTCACAAAATATGTTATATCCCTCTTCATGCCAATCCACCAATAGACTTCCCGCATATCGCAGTACATCTTAGTGGTACCTGGGTGAATATAATATCTGGAGTTATGGGCTTCTGCAAGAATATGTTGTCTCAACTCGCCCTCATCAGGAACACACAATCTACCCTGGTAGCGAAGTACACCATCTGCCCCTTGGGAGAAAACCTCCACTCTCTGATTGTGGACTGCACCTTTTAGTTTAAGCAATACTGGATCACTGTCTTGCTTTTCCTTAACCTCCACTACCAAAGAAGATTATGCCCCATTCTGAACTGTTACACCATTGTCTGATATGCTCATAACGCAAACTCCCAAGCGAGCAAGCCTGTGAACATCCTTCAATAGCTCCTTCCTTTCTTCCCTAACATGGGCTACACTACCCATAGATAATCAACTAAGAGCATCTGCTACTACATTCGCCTTACCAGGATGGTAATATACACTCATATCATAATCCTTCAGGAACTCAAGCCATCTCCTCTGGCGAAGATTCAACTCTTTCTGGGTGAACACATACTGAAGGCTCTTATGGTTAGTGAACAAATCTACATGAACACCATACAAGTAGTGTCTCCAAATCTTGAGTGCAAACACCACTGCTGCAAGCTCTAGGTCATGAGTTGGATTGTTCTTTTCATGCACTTTAAGCTATCTAGAATCATAAGCTCTAAACTTATCTCGCTGCATCAATACACAACCAAGGCCAACTCTGGATGCGTCGCAATAGATCACATAACCATTTGATCCCTCTGGTAGAGTCAAAACAAGAGTTGTAGTCAATCTAGTTTTTAATTGTGCAAAACTTTTCTCACAATCATCTGACCATTGAAACTTGACCATCTTCTGAGTCAGCCTAGTAAATGGTGAGGCTGTGGATGAAAATCCTTCCACGAACCTTTTGTAATAACCTGCTAGACCTAAGAAACTTCTGATATCTGTAGCAGAGGTAGGTTTGGGTCATTGTTTCACTGCTTCTATCTTCTGTGAATCCACTCTGATCCCTTCACTAGATACAATGTGACAAAGGAAAGCAACAGAGTTCAACCAAAACTCACATTTGCTAAACTTAGCGAATAACTGGCGATCCTTGAGATTCTGTAGAACAATTCTCAAATGAATCGCATGTTCTTCCTCATTCCTAGAGTAAATGAGGATATCGTCAATGAAGACAATAACGAACAAGTCCAAGTACTGTTTGAACACTCTGTTCATCAAATCCATGAAAGATGCAAGAGCATTGGTTAGTCCAAACGACATAACTACAAATTCATAATGACCATACCGAGTTCTGAAGGCTGTTTTTGGAATATCTCTATCTCTGACTCTGAGCTGATGATAACGCGATCTGAGGTCTATCTTTGAGAAATGACTAGCACCCTGAAGTTGGTCAAACAAGTCATCAATCCTGGGGATGGGATACTTATTCTTGATTGTGACCTTGTTCAACTGTCTATAGTCAATACACATTCTGAGAGAACAATCTTTCTTTATTACGAACAACACCGATGGACCACATGGTGAAATGCTAGGTCTCATGAAACCCTTATCTAGAAGGTCCTTCAACTTCTCTTTCAGTTCCTTAAGCTTTGTTGGAGCCATTATGTAAGAAGGAATAGAAATAGGCTGGGTATCTGGAAGAAGATAAATTCCAAAGTCGATTTCCCTTTTGGGAGGAACTCCGGGAAGATTTTATGGAAACACTTCTAGAAACTCATTGACTACTGGAACTGACTCAATAGTTTGGGTTTCAGATCTAGAGTCCTTAACCCGAACTAGATGATAGAGATAACCCTTAGAGATCATCTTTTTGGCCTTAAGGTAAGAAATAAATCGACCCATAGGCGCTAAGATACTACCCTTCCATTCTAAGATTGGTTCGTCTGGAAACTGAAAATGAACAATCCTAGTTCTACAATCGACTGAGGCATAACATGAATGTAACCAATCCATGCCTAGAATGACATCGAAATCTACCATTTCTAACTCAACTATATCTGCTGAGGTGACTTTCTAAGAGACTATGACAGGGCAATTTATGTATACCCGTCTAGCTATAACTGGGTCACCAACTAGAGTAGAGACTGAGAAAAGTTCTGAGAGAGTTTCTGGACTGACGTTGAATTGGACTGCTATGTAAGGAGTTATAAAAGAAAGAGTAGCCCCTGGATCTAACAATACATAAACATCAAGGTCAAAGACTCGTAACGTACCAGTGACTACATCAGGAGAACCTTCCTGATCCTGGCGAGCCTGAAGAGCATACAACCTGTTCTGGCGCTGACCGCCACCTGTACTAGATGAGTTACCTTGCTGAGTCAGGCGATTTGCTGGTGCTGATGAAGTTGTAGACTGAGCTCTACCATTTCTACCTCCTTGACTCTGTCTCAAAGGACAATCCCTCAACCTGTGACCAGAGTGACCGCACCCAAAACATCCTTCTTTTCTTGCAAGACACTCGCACGGATGGTTCTTACCACACTTAGGGCAAGCGGGGTAAGTATTGGTGCCTGAAACACTTCCCTGAGACTTAGAGCCTGATGCTCTAACCTTCTAGTCAAACCTGTTCTTGGAGGATGGAACACTAGCTGATGAAGAGGCTGGAGATGAGAATTTTTGCTGACTCTGCAAGCGATTCCACCACCCGATTTCTGCTGAGAATAGTCATAGTTCCTAGTCCTACACTTCTTATTCTCTTTGGCCTGTTCTCGAAGCTTATCACCCTCAACCTGCTGAGCATGAGTCATAAGCCTAGAGATGTTCATATCTCCGAGTAACATAGCATTTCTGTACTCTGTTTTCACCAAATCCGACACTCTATACAAGAAGATATTCATTTGAGCCGTGGAGTCAGCAACCATGTGAGGAGCATACCTGGAGAGTTGGTTAAACTTCAGCCCACACTCTTGGACTTTCATGTTTCCCTACCTCAAGTTCATGAATTCTTGAGCCTTTGCTTCTCTCAACTCAGGAAAAACATGTCGAGAAAAGTCTCACTTAAGCACTCCCAAGTAATAGGACCTTCATTTGCACCCCTATTCTCCTTCCACTAAGTGTACCAGATATGAGCCACGTCTTTCAGCTGGTATGACGCCAACTCAACCCGATCATTCCCAATAACCTGCATCACCTCAAAGATCTTCTTGATTTCATCCAAGAAATTCTGAGGATCCTCATTAGTCTGCGATCCTATGAACTCAGGCAGATTCATCCTAACAAATTCACGGACCCTTGCTGCTGCTGATCCATCATTTTCATTTAGGGGAGCATGAACCCAATTATTCTGGTGGGTCATACTCTGAGCCAATATCTGTATGGCATTCCTGAACTCAGCATTGGAGACTTCTTGATCTGGTACTGGAGGAGCTGCATTTGTATTCCTGGCATTCGCATTCCTAGCGTTAGCTCTACGAGGAGGCACGATCTGAAATGTAGAACGTCAAGTTAGAGTGGAATAAGATCATACCTTACGCACTATAAGAGTAACAAGAAAGTGAAGTTTTCCTAAAACACTTTGTAGCCTCCATCTCATTAAATGTGGTGCACTTCACACCCATGAAAAGGACTCTACTTAGCGCAGCTTTTCAGACATCCTAGAATTCTTAAACCTAGTGCTCTGATACCAAGTTTTGTCACGCCCCGAGCTACCCCCGAGATGCGTACAAGGAACCTAGGACCCCAAGTGATCCCAAGCTAACCCTGCTGGCATGATCATGAGCATACTAAGGAATAATAAACTGTTGCGAAAGCTAAATCATACTTAAAATGAAAAAATGGGGAATACCCATATGCTAAATCTGAGATATATGAAAAATGATGAGTTTAATACAAAGAAAATATCAACTCAACGCTAAGTTGAAACTAATTATGTCTGAAATAAGCCTCTAATCAGGAATAGAAATACTGGGATAAGCCCCAGCTAAATCTAGCAAACTTAGAACTAAATGACTAAAAAGACTGAAATGAAACTCATGACTACTGTCCTCGGAAAATAAGAACTCACCATTGAATCTGTTGAACTGGAGATCAGAAATCGATCTATGCGTGATCTGGATGCTGAGAACCTGAACGTACATCACGAGAAGATATAGCGCACGTATGCGTCAGTACTTGAAGGTACTGAGCATGTAGGATAAAGTAAAGCTGAAATAAAACATAACTGAACAAGCACAAAAGCAAGTATAATAATTTGTACATGATATACTGAATTTTGAACTAACTGGATGCATTGACAAATTTATAACATGCTGAAACTGAATATTGATACACTGATAAATGGTCAATGCAGAGAGTCTT
Source organism: Solanum sitiens (assembly GCA_016801875.1). Taxonomy (NCBI): domain Eukaryota; kingdom Viridiplantae; phylum Streptophyta; class Magnoliopsida; order Solanales; family Solanaceae; genus Solanum; species Solanum sitiens. The sequence continues at coordinate 1,282,610 of JABWTJ010000408.1, forward strand.
ACTGAACTGTGGGAGCTACTAATAACCGATAATAAAACTACATGAGCTAAATATGGAGTCCGATGTATATGCCCTATCGAGAAGACCCAATATACCCTGCCACATGTATAAAGGCATGCTGGCGTGATCACTAAACTGATTGCCCACATAGGGGACTTACAACCTACTTGGCTAGTAGTTCTGGGACTAATTGGGTACGCTAAACCCTAGTCCAACTCGGTATTATGCTACTCCCTATGAATTTTATAATTAACTGATTATGACTGAGTTTCTATAAATACTGGATAGCTCAAAATTAAACATGCAAACTGAGAATGCAACACTTAATCTGGTAATTATGCATTTATAACTGAGGCATGTATATCTGAAACAACTGGAATATCTGACCTAGCATGTGTAATTCAAAAACAAAAGAATAGAAAGCTAGGGTTCTGAAATTCATGCGATAATCTGAATAATAACATGATAATCTGATTTGGAACATAAAACAAATAAATTCATAAAGTTATGTTGAAGTTCTAGAAACCATAAGTTTAATCATAGTAAGAGAATCAAGAATCTGACTGAAAACTAGGGACCCAATGTGTGAAAGAAACCCACTAGTGAAATCCCACATACCTAGTGATCAAATTCATGGAAAAATACTTAGATTTCGTAGCTGGAACTGGTGGAAACTTGTTACGTTCTTGAACTATGGTTCTTCAATTTTTTCTCCTTTCTTGCTTCTAATTTTCTAACTTTTGATTAATGATTTTGACTTAGGTAAGTTTCAGTTATGTTTCTAGGCTTAAACTGACTAAAATTTGATGATTTAGGGTCAAAACGAAGTATCATAAGGTTTAAACAAAGTGGAAAAAGACCAAAAGACCCCTGGGTAAGTTGTTGTCGGACCAAATGACGACCAGGACTGACGGTCTGTCATTTCATCGATTGTCCATCGTTTGGTCCATAGGTTGAGCCTGTTCGATAGGCCTTTACTAAAATGGGGATAACTTTTTGCTCGGAGGTCTGATTTTAGCAAGGTCGGTGGATATGGAAATCTAATTAAATTATATATCTGATGATATTTCACGGGACACCTAATTCATTTTGTGCTAAGAGTTATGATTATTTGAAATTGACCCTACTGCATTTCCCCCCTAACTGGTTGCTAGTTCCCAACTACGGTCAGACCTACGGACCGTGGGTCTACCTACGAATTGTTTTGGTCATCCGTGGCTCTTGTCGGAGAGTGGGTGAATGGGGTGTCGATCAACGGACTCAGACTACGGACCGTAGTCTGACCTACGGACCGTAAGTCCGTCCGGTTTTCAACACTTAGTCAAATCTTCTGGATTGAGATTTTGGATAGTTTCTGACCCAATCGACTGATGTGCAGGATAGACCGTGGGTCAAACTACGGTCCGTCAATGGCCACCGTCTGTTGCACCTGTAGATTTTCTGAAAAACTTGTTTTTTGTTATGTTTTATGGTTTGGTCTAGTTTGTAGAAGATGACTTTCACCCCTTAACCCGAGGTTATGATCTGGATATGAATTAGGTTATATTGGTTCAATTAACTAGAATATCGGGTGAATTACTACTAGATGATGTTGTTATACTAATCATGAATGAATTAGGGTGAATTGTGGTGTTTCATGCTAGTTCTTGAGAAGTGATCTAGGTTATGAAGTGAATTAACCTAAGTATCTTGTCTTAAACTATGATCTAGTATTGAATTGTGATGTAGTGATTCTTCTAGCCTTATTATCATGTCCGTCATTGAATTATGATGATGTTATGCCCTAATTGGTTTGAAGGAAGGGTTATTGTAGGACCTTGATGAAGGATGATTAAGGAGACTTGGTAAGTCTAATGATCCCTATTCTTTATTTCAAATTATGGTTAATTGTGATTAAGTCATGATATTGTGTTGGAGTATTCCTTGAATTAGGATTGATAGGATGGTATGATGTTGAATTGAAATGTCTTGACTATGGTTGTGAGGTTGATTAAGATGTAAATGTTATAAGGATGGTGATGACTACCAATGTGCCTTATCAGGAATGAAGATGTAAATGTGCTAACCTCACTTATATGAATTGTAATGAAAGAACTATACTCATGCAATTCCTATTGAATTATGATGATGATGATTATACAAGGTCTAGACCCTATGACCTACACTAAGTTATGATAATTAATAAAGACATTAAAGACATTTCAAAAGGGACTCTAGCTTAGCACAGAGTGATCTTGTATGTGAGGGGTGACACTTTCCCAAATAGGGAAGGTAAGGTTCACTACGGTCCTCACGGGGTGTATAGCCTTGTGACCCAAATATGGTGTAGAGTGATTTTTCCAAGATGGGCCCAAGTTCCTTAAACTATGTTTCCACCATAGGAATACTAGCTAGTGGATCCACCTAGATGCTATGTTCATGTTAGGTTTTACCTTGGCCGGTAGACCACGTTTCATCGGTGTAAGGTTTTACAACACGGGATTCCACACTTAGCTCTTGTGGTATATGTCGGTTAAGGCAAGTGTTCCCTAAACTAATATGAAGTTATGAAGTATAAACTAACCAGGGTGCTTAAGAGGTTTGACTTAGCTTAGTTAGGGGTATGGGACTCTACCTATGCCTTGCACTAGGTTTCCTTGAGGGAAGCCTTATAAGGTTGATATTATGTATGTATATGATAATGAATGCAAATGATGATAATATATTGACTTTACATGTAAATGATATTATATGATGACTGTTATTCTTATGAACATGTATTTGGTCTATATTTCTAAAGTATGACGTTATGTATCTTTAAAGGTTATGTTATGTTAAGTTGGGTATTAGTAATGGGTCTTTTTGGGTCATTTGATTGAGTAAGGTTATGGGGATTTGCTTGGTCATCACACATATTGACTTTATGAGGATTGATGAGTAGTTGTCTTTCTTTATTATGATATGATGAACTCTTGTTCATGCTTGTGATATTATTACTTGATAATAGGGTTGTATTAGATTATGGGTTCAAGTATGTTGATATGCATATTACTTGATTTGACTTAATGCACATGTCTTGTTGATTGTTATGGTTTGCTTGATTATGAATAAGACTTTCAAAAGATAAAATAGCATGCTTAATTAAATGTCCCTTTTTAGCATGATTTGATCTTATATGTGCATATGGTCTCATATTTTAGATTCCGGTCGTTGAAGGTTCTTTGATGCAACTTGAAGAAGACGTGGACATTCTCAATCATCCAAGAGGGTAGGTCCTCACTTTCCAAGGGTGATGCCAATATCGAACTTATGAAGTTGTTTTAATTTTAAGACTCTTATGTTCTTTCTATTTTCATTTGAGTACGAATTTTATAAGCCTATATGTGGCTCCTTTACATTGATGTATGGGCTATGCCCAAATTGCTATGATTATATTAGATGATTATGATATGAGACAATCTTTGAATACTATACGAAGAGTCTATGTATACTTCTTATATGAAGAGTCTATGTATACTCGATATGAATATATTATGTGTATGTAGATGTCTATGTAAACCTCCATGTAGAAGTAATTAAAAAGTTTTAAATTTTTCGTATTTTGACCTATAAATGAAATGATGAATGCTAAGTGGTTAGTCTTAGTCTTCAAAGAGGACGACGCCGCCGGTTAAGTCTAGGAGGTGCTCCCCAGATGTGATAAAGCCTATCCTAGCTGGAAGAGTGTACCTTGATGTACCATCTCTATCTACTACAAGGACACCATGACCGGCTTAGTTTAGCTTGATATGGTGGACTTTGATTTCGTTCTAGTTATGGACAGGGTCTATGTTTGTTATGGCCCAATTGAATGTAGAGATGGAATGGTCAAGTTTCAATTTCACAATGACCCAGTTTTAGAGTGAAAGATGTAACATATCACAACTAGAACGAACTATAAAGGAGTTTAAAATATGGAAATACTTATTTATGGGAAGTATTAAAAAAATTTGGGAATTTAAGTAAGTTGAAAGTGAGTTTTTGATCAACTTCAAACGGACATAACTCCTAGCTCAGGATGAACTGGGTGTAGTTTCATATATGGTTATAAATGTCTTGTAATGATATTTCTAACACCACTAAGTATGCAAGATTTCAACTTTGTAAGAGTGAGTTATGCCTTTTGTAAGTTAGGCTGTCGAAACAAGGAAATCACCCAAATCCAGATTTGTAAGGGGTAGTTTGGTCTTTTTCTTATACTATTAACATATTTAGTTTTTGGTAATTAAGTTAGGGGTCTAAGTTGAATTAGATCAGTGTACACTTATACAAAAAGAGTTAGGGTTTTGAGAGAACAGAAAAGAAGAGGATAAAGAGGAGAAAGGAGAAGGGCGTTCAAGATTCGTAAAAATCATCTAATTAAATTGTGGATTTTGTCGGGGGTGATCCCTAAAAAGGTATGTGGGTCTATATCAACGTGCGGTTCATTCCCCCACATGCCAAGCATGGTTGATTCAGCGTGTTTTCATTCAAAAAAAATTAGATTTTGAATGTTCTTGAATGTGGTTTCTTGAATTTCTTTCGTTGTTGAACATGGGTTGAGATTTAGGAGTTCTTTGATGATCTAAGTGTTGTTCTTGAATTAATTGGGTTAGATCCTTGTATATATGATGTGGGTACTTGAAATCTAAGTGAATTTGAAAAAAGAAATTGAAAAAGAATGATTTAAGGTCAGAAACAAAGAGATGAAAATTCTTCATGCGTCACCTTGGGGGAGACAGGCGCGGTGCCCCCCATCTGCTCTCGAGGGTCTGGGGTGGTGCGCCTGCAGTGGGCCATTTTGGTGTCTCATTTAGCTGGGGCTGGCGCGGAATCACCATTTTCACCCTGTTTTTGTAATTCAGTCCGATTAAGCCTTTCTAAAGTGTTTTAACACTTCCTAATGATTCTAACTACTCTAAAAGACTTCCAATCATATGGAAATCATCCAAAAACATGAAATCCAACCTTGAATGCATAACTTCAAATTCAAGGAGAGTTTAGAGCCAAGTCTAGAAAATTCTTAGAGTTTTTTCACGCATTCTTTTACAAAGGCTTTTAAACTTTGTTTTAAGACTTAAAGATCAAGTTCAGTGAAGAGAAGAGATAAGGAGAAGAAGTTCATTCCAAGTTTCATAAGTCTTTTACAAACGATTTAACTTCGTTTCTAAGACTTATGTTTGAGTTCAGTTCAGAATAAAGTAAAGCTTTTTCTTCAAAGAAGTATATGGGGACTAAGCATTACCAAATGGGTATAGAATGTTTTCACATTTAAAAAAGAATGGAAACTGAGATATCCAAAGAGCCTTCGGGCTAGTTTTTAGAAAAGAGTAATAGCTTTCTAAATAAAGCAACCATGGTAAACTGAGATTTCCAAAGTAGCCTTTGAACTAATTTTTGAGCACTATTCTCAAATCACAGAAGTAAGTATGTTTTTAAAAAAACATAAGAGCTAATATAATGATATTTTTGGGAGTTGTATTGAGCACCGATATGGGGGAGAGTTCAGATAAGTCCCAGCCCCCATAAACCATCTAGCCACCATGGGTAGAAAAGGGTCATACTTTTTATATGATTGCTTTAGTGTTTTTTAGCATAGACTAGTGGATTAATTAGGCAGTTCAGGTCCTCTATCGATGGCAAGGTGTAGGATGGCCCTGGCAGTGTTAGGCAAAACGTTGTATCATCACCCTAGATCTTAAGTGATGGTTGTTAGGTAGATAAACTCCTACAAAAATTAAATGTATTTATATATATACATCAGTTTATTCATATTTTTACATATATCTCAGAGTTATTTGTATCCCTGTGTACATTCAGAATTTACAGCATGTTTTCAAATAACTTTTCTTTATATTGCACTTGCTTTTAAATTGCTTTATATTGAAATGAGTCGGTATTATTGAATTATGTTATTCATGAGTTGGCAGAGCGAAGGTAAGTAATCCTTATTACTCTTTTCAAGGTTAAGTTGTTTTTAGCATTCCAACTCACATACTCGTACATTAAACGTACTGATGCCAGTTGGACTGCATCATATCTTGATGCAAACGCAGGTACCAAGGATCGACATCCAGTACACCATTTATCCAGTTGAACAATCCAGAGTCAGTTGGTGAGCTTCCTTGCATTCCGGAGGATATTTTTTATTGCTTTCTAGTTAGTTCATTAGGATGTTGTGGGGTTTGTCCCAACATCCATCTAATACATTTTAGATACTTCAGATAGTTAGTAGTTCAGTAGTCTTTACAGTGTTATTTCAAACATTGTTTATATATATATATATATATATATATATCACTCGAGGAAACTAATGGTGATTGAGTGCCGGACACGCCCCGGGTGTCGTATCGGGGCATGACAAAACATTAGTTCACCAGTGTGTAAGGGTAATTTCATTTCATACCTTAAGGCCATAAAGTTATTTTCTAAGGGTTGTATCTAGGCATAATTGTATAGAATGACAAACTAATAATATAAACTAAATATAATAGCTACCGTTTGATTTATTTGTGCTCCATAGCAAACTATTTGCCAGTCCCTCTCTCCCTAATATTCTCGCTCGCCACTCTCCATCTCTCGCTCACATCCTTCGCTCACCTCTCTCGCTTTATACAGTAGAATTGTATAAGTTGTGTTTCTAATTGTATATACACATGCAAATATATATATCTCCGTCTTATACACTTATAATTGTACAATAAAAGTACTTCCCTGCCAAGTCTCTTTTGTCTTTCTCTCTTTCTCATTTTATACAAATTCAAATTGTATATAACTTCTCTTTTTCTCATTTTATACAATTCGATTCAATTGTATATTCCCTATCCAAGTCTCTTTTGCCTTTCTCCCTTTCACATTTTATACAAATTCAAATTGTATATAATCGTCCTATACACTTATAATTATACAATTCATTTTATATGCTTCGTTTTATACAATTCACTACCCAAGTCTCTTTTTCTTTCTCGTTTTATACACTTCATTTTATAAAATTCACTTCAATTGTATATGTATATGTATAGAGAATTATACATATATATGTTTGTTATGGAGCACTATTATGTAAACTTTTTTAAAGCATACAAATATGAATTTTATGTTTTCTATATGTGAAAGTTGTCCTTCTATCTATCACTTAGTTCGAGTTAATGACTCTAGAGTTGAGAAAACGCACCTATCTAATCAGTTCCAATTTTGAGTGAGTTTCTAAAGGTCTTTCCTGATGATCTTCCTTGAGTACCTCCCGTGAGAGAAATACACTTCAAAATAGATATTGTTCTTGAGACTAGACCGATTTCTTCAATTAGAATGACTCCAACTGACTTAAAATAGTTAAAAGATAGTTGAGATATCTTCTTTATAAGGGTTTCATCTAACCAAATGTCTAACTTTAGGGGCGCTCTAGTATTATTCGTTAGGAAGAAATATAGTTCCCTTAGAATGTATATGAATTACTGCAAGTTGAGATAGGTCACCATAAAAAAGAAACCAAAAATATATGCATAAAGATATCGCCCAAAACCTTGACATCACAAGTACAAATTGTGCTAACAAAAAAGAGTAGAAGTTTTAAAAGTGGACCAAAACAAAGTTGTCTCAAAAAGAATAAGATGAGCTTTACGAGGTCCATAAGGAGAAAAGCATGTGTTCACTCTTGTCTCTAATCCCCGCCTCCAATCAGACTAGTCCTCATGAATTCATATATTAATGCTCAATCTAGTTTTAATAGAATTCGTAGCCTACCATTAGGCCGATCATGCGCGCTCCAGATAACAAGGACATAGCTTATCCTTTTCAAACGATCTCTGAAATCTACCACACTATCAATAATACGATCATAAGATCAATATAGTCATACAGACACTAAAACATATAAAACTTAGATGAAGAAATTTTAGAATCAAACGAGATTTGTGGGACCCATGCTGGAATTTTTTGATTTGACTCAATCAAGAGGACCTATAAAATCCCTTGAATTTATGTCCAGCAATAAAGCCAAGCTAAGGCAAAAACTTTAGCACCAAATTTACCTCAAACAGAGATTTACTGACACAATTCAACCAACCAACCACGTATACTTGAAAATTACAAATGTGTGGGACATTGAATTATTTAAATCGTAGCTCAGACGAGTGAGAAATTATATATTCATTTTAAGAGCAAATATGCCTCCATTTCCATATCATATTAAAATATTGGACACGAATCTTCATCGCAATTATGTAGGACAAGGACCGCGACCAGAACCTCGTTGGTAAGTCGGCCACCCATGAATGCAAAGGGAGATCTAGTGACCATGGAGGTTAGCAGAGTCCAGGTCCCGCGTACACGATTAAGTCCTACAAACGCAAAGGCTCGAGAATGGGGATGAGACTAACGCGAACACAAAAGATACTCCCGCTGGTCTATGAATACAATACTAAAGTATGAAGATAAAAAATAGTCCACACCAGCTAATGCATATAAGCTACATTGTCAAGGTCCAAATTCTCCAACAGGGAGCTGTGAATTCGTTCAGAACTCTATAATTGTAAAATATATATGCAACTCAACCGAATTCGATATTCTAGACTCAATGGAGAAGTCATTATTTCCATACAAAGTCATCTCTAGGAAAAGTGGGTCACACCACAAACTGTGTTTTAAGTGAAAATTCACAAGAAAATTCAGAATCAACCCTGAAGCCCCGTTTCCTAACAAATAGTCATTCTAGACCAAACTCAATATTTTGGAGCTAAAAATGGTGAAATAATTCTCATGTGATCTGGTTTACTCAGAATTTTGACTAAGTTCAAACTTAGGCCTTAAGTTAAAAGTTAAAACATTTTCGCATAGACTCATACAAAAAGCCTTAGGAGGAGTGTCAGCTATGCTACTTCACTAAATTGACCCTTTCATAGGTGATGAATTGTTAGAATTAGATTTGAAGGTCATCTTCTTGAACTTCTGATAAAAATAACTATTCAAGGTTCAAAAGCTCCAAAATACTAAAACTTGCATAAAACTAAACGAACAATTAAATGAACAAACTATAAGTCTCAGCTACGAAAACATTAAATGATGAATAAGAGGCATAAACACATTAATTACATGGAGTTCATTAAATTTTAGAGTTTTAGTACTATAGTATTCATATTACATGGAGTTAATTCCACAATTGTTTTTGATAATTCATTGAGTTTATAAGAACTTGATTTGTGATTGTTTTAATAAGTATTTTCATATTATTTATGTAATGATTTTGCTTCTAAAAAATTATTGATGGGTTTTATTGGGTTACGTAATTGTTATCCACCTGGCAGCTAGTGTAGGTCTCATTCATGATGGTTTGGGTTGTGACAATCAACCTAAATGTTAAAGGGTTTTATGTGACCAAAAGGTATAGTGTATCTAATGTGAATATTGTGAAGTTAACACATATGATATACTTTAAGTTTCACTTCAAAAATTAGATTACTATTAATCAAAAAAATGGACAACAAGTAAATTGTAGCTTCACCTCTAAATTGCGTTCACATGAAAAGATAAATAGACAGAGTATGTACATGCTAATGTAATAAATACTGATTGACCAGATTTTAAATTGGAAAAATGTCCAAATATGGGGAATACAATTATCATATTTTCAAAAGGGTAAATTCAACATTAATGATCATATTAAATGTTTCAACACCTATATTCAATAATATTTTCCCCCTTTTAAATTTATTTTTCTATATATATGCCTCAACATTTTATCCTTTAAGATGAATTTCGTCTTTACTCTCATTCGGGAGATTCTTGTTGAGTAAATATATTTTCTTTATATCTTCATATAAAGTTATATACATGGCGTCCTTAGATCTTGAATTAAACACTTGTCATGAAATAGTGTCGTCTATGCCTATAATTAGTAGTGCTCAAATTGCGGTATGTCATCTTCTAACAAAGTTTAATTTCTCAATAGTTTTTATTGTTACTTAGAGATGCATGAATCATTTGAGAAATTTTGGGGTAAAGTTTTTGATATTTGGTTTTTTGGGAACTACACCCATCCTTATTATAATATAAAAAATTGTTCACCAATTATTATGTTTCTACTAATATTTTTTTACTTGATTGTTTCTTTATCATTGCTAACCTCTAAAACCATTTGGTATGAACAATTTCTGAAAGCAAAAGAAATTATGAAATTTATGAAAAGACTCTATACTCCATTTCTTTTAATTGGATAAATCAAAATTACAAAATTAATGCAAAAGGAGAATATTCTTTACCTTTTTTCAATATGATATTATTAAAAACCATAGGTTTCATTGATAGGTTCTAAAAAACCAACTGTATAACACAAAATTTATACTAGCACCCGCTCCAATATCAAGTCATCCAATAAAAGTAATATTCCTAGAACTTCATTCCTTATTTTCCCCTGTATAGTGCTTTAATTTTCATGATATTTTAAATTTCTAGTTTTAGTAAAAAATTTAGGGGTATTTAATAATAGTTGATGTTCGTGTTGTTTGACTTTTTTCCTCACATAGGTTTTTTTTTTTAAAAAAAATATACATATAACAATCCAATATATTAGGGGTATGGGGAATGGTTAAACCATATTTGGCCTTATGTATGTACTCTTGCCATAATTATCTCTACAACAAATTGTTTTCATAGCTTGAACTTTACTATAATCTTGAGTACACCATAGTAACAATTATCCTCATTTCAAGGCTCTATGAAAATTATATTATTTTTATCAAGCTTTTCTTATTAAATTTTAAGGTTGGGGTTGGAGAAAAAAAAACTAAGAAAAGAGAAAGAGAATCTTCAATCTCAGAGAGAGAATCTGCAAAAAAGAAACACAAAAGAAATGGACACCACAATCATGGCACTAGCGAGGCTGAAAATTTTCTCGATGATGCATTGAACAACCTTATGAACTGAGATGACATACAGAAAAATGAGGTCACACATGTTAAGGAACCTATTAGATAATAACAATCATACAAAAATTATACAAAAAAGAAATAAATATAGACATTCGTGACATTATTTTGTTGCTAAAGTTAAATTGTCGCAAATCATCCTATTTAATGAAGGAAATTTGTTCAGAATGTTGAGTCTATTTTTCTATTAGTTGTCAATTGTATTTACAAATGTAAACATATGTCTCTGTTGAAACATTGATAAATTTAACAATATCACTTGTTTCAACAGATGATGGGTTTCATCCACAAAATAAAGTACACAAAATAATGCATGGAAACATGATGAAAAAGAGACTTTTCAGGACCGTGGTGGATCAAGGATTTTACGGCTATGGGTGCTCAATATTTTTAACATAAACTTGTATCAATCAAAGAACGTAATTGCGAGCTAAAATTCTTCAACGTAGGCGTTATTTTCTTTTCAATTCAATGAAATAGACAATCAGAATCTTTGGATGGTTTAAAAAGGAGGAGAAATAATATTACCTTCACATACAATTGTAATTACCAAAAGGCAAACAAGAGAGGATGATATTTTTTTTGCTTCTAAATTACAGTACTTAAATGAATGCGCTAGAACAAATTATTTTTTTCCTAATAAAACTGATGAGAAAGAAAGAGTTAAAAAACATGGAAGATAATGAGTGTTTATATTTTTTGGGAGATTAAGGTTGCACAATAGACATGAGTCTTGACATGGTTACTTTTTAAGATATAAATCATAAACTATAGATGTACAAATCGAACAATTGTCATAGAAAGACAATTATATCAAAATATGATAAGAAAAAAAATAACAAGAAAAACTAAAACACAAATTATCTTGACAAAGGAATTTTGTTTAAGAAAAGTTAGCAAAGGGACTGTTAGTGAAAAGGATAAAAAGAAAAGGTAGAAACAATAGAGGTGGGTTTTAAAATAAAACTATTGCTGCAGCGGGGAATTAAGCTTGGGCATACAAGACATAAATAACCTTCAACAACCACTTATAACAACTACACCAACTAAACCATTTTTCATTCGATGCTTGCCTTTTATTTTATACCATATTTTCTTAATATTGATATAAGTATATAAAGTTCGATAAGATGTTAATGGATGTTGGAGCACTAGGATAGCCCCATGTGGGTCCGCCCCTTGTTCTATACATGCATAAATATTCTTATTGATGAAGAAAATGGTGAAAATTCAAGACAACAATGAAAATGTGATTGTCAACTTGCAACAAAAAGAAATTGGCTATAAGATTTTCATATTATGAAGACCTCACCCTCCACTAACACATTAAAAATCTCATTAGATGTCATGCTCAAATCCTACACCGTGGGTGTACCTAGCACTCAAGAACCATTTCTGATCCCCGAGCATACCCGTGGCCAGACTACATGACAGACATGACACTAAACCATACGCGGAAGCTTAAAATGGGTGAACACTTAGATATTTGAAAGAAGTCTTCAAACATAGTCTTATAAAAATACTTAACATGAGTTATAAAATGACAAAACATCATTAGAAAACAATGAAAAACATTTAAGTCCATTTGCCTATGAAGCCTCTAACAACTTACAATAGGTGTTGGGGCAAGACCCAAGATACTTCCTAAACTACTAAACTGAAAGGAAATGGAGTCTCTTGGAGCAAGGAGGCCTCACCAAAATCTATCTATGAATTGAAAGGATATCAACGAAGTGCTTGTTCATAATCCTAAGTACATGTATCTTCATTATGAAAAGATGCAGGTTCAATGACTTCAGTACATTTGTTGGTTTTTTATAAAGAAATTAAGAAAATAATAGAGAATGACTTTGAGGGAGCAAAATATTGCAGATTTGTCAAAGGGAATTGTTTTATTAACAATACAAAGACTTACATTTAAAGGTATAATTTCTAACTAAAAATAGAAAAATATGCTACTAACTTATCAGGAATGTTCAAATAACAAAGACTTATGGGTGCATGAGTGGAAGAAGAATGGGTATTGCACATCAAACATCGTCCCAAATGTTGACTATTTTAATGGACCAATGAAATTTGCGAGAAAAATATTGTTAGGTATGCTTGTAAAGTTTGAGAGTGGTGGAATGTGTCCGAGTAATAATCGTGCTCACACTGTAACGGGTATGAAGACATTTATCTCTCGGCAAGTGTTAATAGATAAAAATATTGATGTTGATATAATTTAAAAATCCTAAAATAGCTAACTAATTTATTTTCTACAATATCCTGAGACATATTCTCACCACTCCTTCTTGGATCAACAATTGTAGATTGTATCCTCATCTCATATTGACCTTGTGAACAAATCTGCTAATGTATCGTTTGTCTTACAAGGCTTGTGTGTAAGACCTCGAAAATGACTTAGGTTATCTAGAGCCTAACATTTTGGTAATGATGTTCTATGGTCCTAATGTGTTCTATAATATTGTATAGAGGCATTATCTAAAGTATTAGGTTTGTTGGAAGTCAAACGTCAAGGGATGACTAAGACGTTCGACGACTAAGTCACCTAAATCCTCATATGTGGTTTTATATGTTTATGTGTGATTCATGAGGTTGTAAGGTCCTTAAATGAGTTATTATAGCATTTATAGGAAGTGTGTCAAGTTTCGTGAAGTTTGTAGGTCAAACGTCCAAGAACGTTCATGTCGTTCGAAAGATATGCCTTGAATCGACCTTGTGTGTGTAGGTGTGTTTCGTCGAGTTTTACGTGTTTGTTTTGGATGAAATTTATGTGAGAGGTTTTAAACTCATAGACAATTGTATTGGGGTTGGAAACATCCTGGAAATTATCCCCAAGGACCATCCAAGGGTCCTTGAGGAAGGACCCAAACCTGTTGGCAAGTCTGTCCCAGGCAGACTCCAAACGACGGAGCAGTTGACGGCTCGTAGGCCTGTTGACGCCCCGTAAATGGGTGTCGTCGATGGGTACTTTGCCTGGGGGAAGGATGAGAGACTTCGCAAGTCTCTGAATCCACCGACGGTTGCCAGCACGGCCCGTCAGTGAGGTGACGCCCCGTCGAGGGCAGTCGTCAATGAAGACTGTCTCTGCGCACAAGTCTGCTGCCAAGTTAGTGGTGAAAATGTAAATTCACCCCACTTCCAAATAAGTGTTTAGGCGCTTTGTTAAGGGTCTTTTGGGTATTTTAAATGAGTATATAAGTGTTAAACACTTAGGGGCCGTTTGGTTACTGGTTAGAGTTATGCAAGTATTAGTTATGCAGGGTTAAGTTATGCAGGTATTAGTTATGCAGGTTTAAGTTATGCAAGTATTAGTTATGCAGGGTTTAGTTATGTAGGTATTAGTTATGTAGGTATTAGTTATGCAGGGTTTAGTTATATTGTATTTAATTATGCGGGTATTAGTTATCTAGGTATTATTTTGCTATGTAGAGATTATAATACATAAATTATTAACTATTGAAATTAAACTTGTTGTAAATTACTAATATATATTATTTACAAAATAATAATACATGCTAATAATATGTGAAATATATTTAATAATATATAATGCTAATATTTGATTAGCATATGTACCGTCAAAAAATATAAAATCAAATTTTTAATATTAAAAAATATTTATATTTACATAAATAAATAAAAATGGTAAGTATATAAAAAGAAATGAAAATAGTCTATATATAATAGGAAAATAGTAAAGTTTCCAATTAATTTTTTTAAAAAGAAATGAAAATGGTCTATATATAAAAAATAAATAAAAAAACATATATAGGAAAAAAGTAAAGTTGCCAATTAAAAAAAATAAAATAAATTTATAGGGTAAATCTATAATTTATCAATTTAATACATGTATAACTAATACCCACATAACTTATTTCACCTTCTACCCTGCATAACTTTATACATAGATTCCCTCATAAGTTATGTTGGTATTAATTATGTAGGACTACAAAAATGCAACCAAACACCGTATAAATTAATACATGAATAACTTTATACAATATTTAAATTCTTACCAACCAAACATGGTATAAGTTATGTTAACTTTTATACCTAACACAAAACTTCTACCAAACATTGTAAAACTAATGTAACTTTTAATACATGTATAAGATGTTTCTTATACAATAACCAAACGGCTCCTTAAAATATTTCATTCTTCCAAAAACAAAACCCCAAAATCCCTTAAAATCCCAAAGACTCCATTGAAGTCCAAAATCAAGGAAGAGCTTGGTGTGACGTTTTGAGTGGAGATTCTTCATCAAACTGAAGAATTAGCTTCGTTGAGGTATGGATTTTGATCCTTGAAACTCGTTTCATCAAGGAGACCAACTTTCAAAGATGTTTTCAAGGTTGTTAAAGAGAAATTTGTCCAATTTCATGATTCTACCATGGGTTCTTGCATTAATGGTTTTCAAACGTCTATTATGGCTTAGATTGATGCTGTATTGATGATTTTAACCTAAATTACCTATGAAACCATGAAATTGATGAACCTAAGATTTTTACTAAATTATGGGCTACTTGATATTGGCTTAAAGTTGATGAATTCATGTGTAGTATCTTATGGGCTTTCTATTGATGTAAGAATTGTATCCAATTGTTGTAGAATTGATCTTAGATTGTTGAATCTATATTGAACTGGTTTAGATTTCATTGATTTGTATAATTGTGTATTGAATTGGTGTTCATGGCCATGGGTAAGGGCCTTATGATGTTGAATTGGTGATTTGGTATTGTCTTGAAGAGATGATGATGAAGTGGTGGTACGCTGCCCTATTTCTTCTTATTCAATGTTAATTTTACTTCAATTATGTTATGATTGGTTTGGTCCACCTTTGGTAGCGGTGTTATGTGAATTGATGTGGCCTTGTCGGCATTACTTTCTAGTATATTAATGATCATGGCGTTGTCGGCACTACTTAAACTTATATGGTTATTTGTGTAGTTGATTTGATGATGTATATGTCGAAGTATGTGCTAGCCTATTGCTACTATCTAGTGAATCATGTTGTGCTTTGACTATGTGTTATTGTGTAGTCTTAGAGTTGAAACATGGTTATTCCTAAATTGGTTAGATGAGTCTAAAATGGTTAAATTGATGATGTTAAGGTAATGAATATGTTGACTTGATAAGGTTAAGGGTCATTCCTAAGAGTCTAAAGGAGGATAGGCTATATGTGATAAATGGAAGTATGTGGTGTCTTGTTTAGGTAGACTTGTGTTCCTTACTTGATGCTTATGTGAATATGTGATATCTTGACTTAGGAACCTAAAGGGTCTTAGTCTTGAATAAATGAATATAGGTGAGACCTTGAATGATGATAAAAGGGTCATTTGTGTGGAACCTTAAACCAAGTGGTAAGGTTACGAATTGTGAAGTAGTTAGCCGTAATGGTATCCTTCATGTAATGAGTGATGGACTTAAAGTTGATTGGCTGGAACGGCATCATATCATACCTTAGGAAAGTCGCGATGAGCTTCTTGTCGCCATAGTGAGATAGCCCTAATGGACCTTGCTTTGGTAGGGTAAATGTAATTGGGTCATGAACATGATATGGGACCCATTTGTATGAACCTTAATGTAAATTGATCTATGATAACTAAGGCTAGCACCGAGTGAGTATGGTAAAGGGAAGTAGTTCTAGTTAAGTAGGAGACTAGAATACAAAGCACGCCCTTCATATTCCTTAACCATGTGCCTACATGTGATCTTTATGTTCTACCATTGGCAAGTAAACACCTCATCGAAGTAGGATAGAACTTCGGATTCCATGCTTTGCTACCATGGTCTATGTCGGTTATTGCCTATTCTAATCATATGGAATACCTATTAGCATTAGAGAAGTTTATGAGGTTTAGGTAGTGGTATGGGACGCTACTTAGACATTGTACAATAGACTTTGATGGTGTTATTTGGAGTTCCTAGGTCTTGTCAAAGACCATTACTTGAATGTCCTTTATGTGATGTATGTCTTCTAAATGAACTAATGAACTAATGACAAATGTTAGAAAGTATGTAACTGAATAAGTACCTAATCTAATGTAACTTAAAGACTCCTTAGTTAAAGAGTGAAAAGGGCATATGTGATGATCTCTTTATGTCTTATCTTTGGAAGCCTTGAGTATGACTATAGTTAGGGAAGATGTTTGGTGTTGTGGACATGATATAAGCCTTAGTTAGTCTGAAGGACTATTTACGTAATCTTGAAGAGGTCAATCATGGACGTTATCTTCTTGATTTACTTAAGTAGGTCTTGTGATAGCCTTTGGAAAGAGAATGTCATATCATCTATGTGTTGGTGTGTTTAGTGAGAATGATTCTATCCTAGGGAGTCTATCGATCTCTTGAGTGTGTGTGTAAGGGATTGTATGGGCGGTTGCTTCACAACTTACTCAAGTGAGACTTGGAATCACCTTTGGTAGAAGAATCATACCTTGATGATTATGATACTTTGTAAGTGTGTATGTGACTCATTATAAGTAATCTTAAGGGTCGTTTAGGAACATCTAGAGAGGGTGTATGGGCGGTCTCTCTTTGTGTGACTTAAGTGAATCTTAGAATGACTTTAAGTCAGGAAATTACATGCTAGAAGTCGTTAAAAGGGGAAGTGAAAGTATTTCACTGTAACAGTGAATAATTCACTGCACAGTGAATATAGTTCACTGTAGGTGTTCTTTGAAATTGACTGTAACAACCCTAAAAAAATGAATAAGCTAAATGTTTAAGGTGTCAAGAATGCTTGCGATTAGACCAAGGTTCACACGGATTGATACGCATTGAAACAGACCTTAGAACCCTTACTACGACCAAGCCAACTAACTTGGGGAGTTAGTTGAGCTTGGAAAGGTTGTAACCAACCAAGTACGGCTCTCGAAAATGAAGATTTAATCGAAGGAGTCTTTACCGAACTTAAAAAGAAGAAATTTTAAGTTTTGAGGGTCTAAGGGTAAAATGGTCTTTTACCAGGCTAGGGGTAATATCGTAATTACCCTAAATATATAATTAATTAATTATTTAATAAAGTGGAGGGGCAATTTGGGGAGAGAGAGCCGAAATTGGTCTCTTGAAATGAAGTCTTGCTCCACCCGGGTTCGAACCTAGGTGGGAGCAAGGATTTAATATGATTTTTTTATTATTGGTGAATTAATTTAATAAATTTATAATTAATGGCTGATGTAAAAAGGAAAATCAAATCTTATTATTATTTATTATTTATTTACTTATTAATTAATGTTTTTTTTAAAAATTGACTAAGTCTTGCCAACTATCCTAGTTTTAAGATGCATATCTCACACTATCTCTCTCCCTCAAGCCTAAATCTCTCTCTATCTCATCCAAATTATTTTTCTTGGATGCAAAAACGGAAGATAAAAACATTAGAAAGCAATCAAAATTTCTCTAAACTCAAAGAACTTACAAAAAAAAATATACAAGAAAGCAAGCTAACTTAAGAAACGAAAACTTTGCATCATCTTCTCGACGGATTTGTGTTGAAGGTTTAGGGGAGGAGTTTGGCAGCACTTGGAAGGTGTGGAAAGCTACAACAAGGTATGGGTTTTCTCTCTTGGAATCCTTTCTCCAAGAGGAATTTCTTTCTATAAAAGTGGACATATGAAACTAGGGCTATCCCCTTGAATGTTGAACTCCTTGTCCCTAGTCTCCTTCCGATTTCAATCCAAATTAGTTTAGAAATCATGTTGTTGGTATGGTTGCTGGTAGCTAAGTGTGAAATATGATGTTCCTTGTGATTTTATGTTTGGAAATTGTCACGACTGGAATCTAGACCCCAGATGAGATCGGCGTCGTTGACCTCTCAGAGGTCGCAGACAAGCCTACTTACGTCATTCTTACTTCATCTAGGTTAATTTTAGAGGAAAATTTGAAAATTTTTGATTTCTTAACATACTTATAAAAACATTCTCATTAATACGTAATTGTTCACCATCAACCATCTAACATTAAGAGATAAGCAACTGAAAGAAATAGTTCAATTCTTATTAAGTGTATAATTGCCAAAATGGCACCAATACGTAGTCTGAATAAAAATAGGAAAGAAACACTAGTGGAACATGCTCCACAAGCTCAACTCTAAAACTAAGCTAGAATAGAAAACAGTAGCATCCTCGAAAGCATGAGGACCTACCAAAACCGAATGAATGCTGGACGTCCGGATAACTGCAGCGATGATCCTGTAGCTCTATCGTTCACCTGTGCCTGCACCTAAAATAGTAGAGTTTGTATAGGGTTAGTACACACTTGTACTAAGTATGGGTATATGCAAGCACACACCAAGGACATGCATGAGAAAGAATAGCTCTTTCCTAACAACATGATTTTTGGAAGTCAAGTCAGTGACTTGCCAAATTGAGATTAGGAAAGTTTCCAAATTTGGATTAGGAAAGTCAGTGGGCTTTCCAGATTTGGAATAGGAAAGTTATGCCATGAGAATAACATACATCATCATACTTTTCACATTTTCACACAACACATAACATTTACACATAGCACATATCATATAGCATACAACACCTTTTGCATGTAGCACATAACTTCTTTATTGTCATTCATTCATATGCCATGAGACCTTGGAATCATGGACTTAACATTAAGACCTCCCAGAAATGAGGGCTCAACAGATGGGACCTCAACTAGGAAGTCTTCATGAGCAAACAAAGAGTCTGCTTCGTTCATTCATACATACTCCATTTCATTTCATTCATAGGCCAGTGTAAACATCAGTTATACCTAGGATGTAGTTTAAGACTTTCATTAGGTTCGTTGTGCAATGACCAAGAATGACCTAATGTCATTACCTGAATCTAACTCACCTTTTGATTATCCTATCCTAACACCTTTGGTATCATTCATTTCATTATGTGCATCATTTGAGGCTGGCCTCATTCATTCATTGGGAACTTTAACTTTAACCGACATAGATCATGTGAGCATCATGAAATCCAGTGTCTCCCCCACACCGAAAAGAGGT
The DNA here is from genome assembly GCA_016801875.1 of Solanum sitiens. Taxonomy (NCBI): domain Eukaryota; kingdom Viridiplantae; phylum Streptophyta; class Magnoliopsida; order Solanales; family Solanaceae; genus Solanum; species Solanum sitiens. The sequence goes on from JABWTJ010000408.1 coordinate 1,302,525, forward strand.
GGAATCACCGGCCAAGGTGACCCAAAAACATTCTAGCGTACATGGGAATTTAACCCCGCCAGATCCTATATTGGCAGTAAGGAGGTTCAAAGACTATAGGAGAATATAAGGAAGACCATAACCCGGCATGGCCGGACAGTCTCATACTATGAGAGTTACGTGAACCTCCCCCTTCCCGAAGAAAGGCATCACCGCTCATGCTGTCTATCGGGGCGTAGTAATAAAGTTCCATTACATGCATCTCAGACGTCATGGAAGCTGGCTTATAGTATGAGGACATCATGCTCATGAGATGATTTTCTCATCTCATCATTCGTATTGAGTGTGTGAAGCTCAATACTCTCCATTAAGGGTTCATAGAGACTGGTCTCTTCATTATCTTACACTCTCATAGGTGAGTACGTATTGGTAACATTTACTTAGGCTCATTTGAGATTGCTCTCATCATTTACATTAGCCTCATATCATGTTGTCACAACATTCATCATCATTAGCACCTTTGCTTTTCATAGTTATTCACCTCTTATTACGTAAATGTTCATTTCATCATCTGCCAATGCACTTGGCCATTTGGTGTGTATCACACCCTTACCTAACCCTTCTAGGGTGTCATTTTTTCATTGTTCATTTCATTGTTCATTTCATCATATGCCAATGCACTTGGCCATTTAGTGTATTTACACTCATACTTAACCCTTCTAGGGTTTCGTCATTTCATTACATACATCTTAGGATCACTTACTTTTAACGTATGTTAGACTTATGTGTCCATACATACAAGCCATGAGGCTTCATTCATATATCGTCTAAGTGATTCATGTTTACCCAAGATTATGTGGTACAAGACTTATGCATCTTGTAGATATGCCAAGATCTCGATTTCGATCTAAGTAGGTGGCATTATTCTTGAACATTTAATTCACGTATGACTTATGTATCAATACGGAAGTTTGGGCAGGGGAACCCTATTTCGAATCCCTTGGACAACACTTAATCTTATTTTAAACTTGATAATTGCATTTTTCAGATTTGGGAGACCCAAGTTTGATTCCCATCAACCCCATAACATTTCCTTTCTTTTTCTCCTCTCCTTTTTCGTTTAAGTCAAGGAGGTTGTGGGTTCAATCCCCCAGAAGATCATTATTTCTATTTTAATTTATCTCTTAACTTTCTCACCTATCCAAGAGGTTGTGGGTTCAATCCCCACTCTCCACATTTATTTTCTCCTTTATTTTTCTCCTAACTCTCTCATCCATTCAAGAGGTTGTGGGTTCAATCCCCACTCTCCACATTTATTTTTCTCCTTTATTTTTCTCCTAACTCTCTCATCCATTCAAGAGGTTGTGGGTTCAATCCCCACTCTCCACATTTATTTTTCTCCTTTATTTTTTCTCCTAACTCTCTCATCCATTCAAGAGATTGGGGGTTCAATCCCCACTCACCACATATATTTTTCCTTGCATTTTTCTCACGAAATTTTTATGAAATTTTCATTTAGTGAGGTCATGGGTTCAATCCCCAATGACCTCACATTTTAAAAACTTTTTAAACGAAGCTCATTTTCTTAAAAATTGACCGAGATTACAATTTCCAGCAGGCTGGAAATTTAGTCTCTTCCAATCTATTTTTGTCTTAATCTTTTGTTGATTTGTTTTTTGTAGCTTTCATGTAATGATGTCTTGGATTCAATCCTTACTGATTTCACTTATTTTACATTCATTTTTCATTGCATTTTGTACCACTTTGTTTGGCTGAACCCAACCTATCAAATGCTGGAAATTTGTTCACTATTTTCAGCTTCTTTTTATCATCATTCATACATTAATTCTTAAGGCATTTCGTGGATCATTTGGTGCATCTTTAATTGTAATATTTTTATGATTATATTCAGCCAAGAATTACCATTACATCCAGCAACATTACACCACATTTACACCTCATGATTTACACAAGCATTCGCACATAAAATTCAACCATAAAAACATATCATTTTTCACATACTTTGGGTTGACATAACTTAACATGCTTACAATTCTAAACACATAATAATGACCACATTATCATGAACATCAATCTTCATAGTTAAACTACCAGCAAACATACCCAACCTACGATTCATTGGGAGCTAGTGACAGGGACATGCAACGGGAACAATCCTAGTTTTCGGATTAGAATTTACTGAATCTTAAGGGGTCTCTTGGGAAAGGGACCAAGAGAGAATAAAACCCATACCTTATTTGATTGTTCGAACTTTGAAGTTGCTGCCCAAAACCCTCTCCAAAATCACGTCCAAATCCCCTCAACTTCAACACCAATTCGACGGAATAATCCTCCCTCTTGCGTAACGTTTTTCATTAGTTGATTGTTTGTAATTTTTGTTGTGAGTTCTTCAAGTGTGAAGCACTTTGGTTTACCAACTTTTTTTGAAGTTATTTTGGCAGAGAAAAACGTGAGTGAAAGAATAGGAGAGTTTGAGCGTGAGAGTTGAGAGATAGACGTGAGAGAGAGGGAGTCATATTAGGCTTAGGAGTCTAGTTTAGGACTTAGTCAAATAAGGTTTAGTTAATTATTAAAAATCTGATTTTTATTTTTATTTTAAGTCAGCTAATGAATAATAATTATTAATTAATTACATTAATTCAATAGCTTAAATAAAAATCACATAAATTCATTGCTTCCACCTAGGTTCGAACCCGGGTGGAGCAAGACTTAACTTCAAGAGCTCCATTTCGTCTCTCTCTCCAATTTGCCCCTCCACCTTATTAAATAATTAATTAAATATATATTTAGGGTAATTACTATATTACCCTTAGCTTGGTCAAAGACCATTTTACCCCTAGACCCTCAAAACTTAAGATTTCCTCTCTTTAAGTCCGGTAAAGACTCCTTCAAGTAAATCTTCGTATTCGAGAGCCCTACATGGTTGGTCCCAACCTTTCCAAATGCTCAATTAACTCCCCAAGTTAGTTGGCTTGGTTTTACCAAGGGTTCCGAGGTCTGGTTTTACGCGCATCAATCCGTGTAAACCCTGGTCTAATCATAGGCATTCTTGACACACTAAGCATTTCTTATCTTATCCATTTTCAGGGTTGTTACAGAAATAGCAAGCATGTTCAATGATGTCAACCGAAAATGATGTGGTGCAATGTGTAAAATGTTTGTTGTTGTTCTCCATTTTGAAGTCTTAAAATGGCTTGTTTGATGATTGGAATTATTGTGCATAAGGTGTGTAAATTGTGATGTTAAATGAAGTGTAAGGTGGCTGATCATAAGTGGAAAAATCTAACCTAAAACAACAATGAATCTACACCTAAGAATGTGTTAAACGAATCGTGAAAGTACCTCAAAACGAACGTATGAATGTTGTTAAATAAAGGCTAGAAAATTTAATAAAATTTCCAGCACTTGGTGATGGAATTTTTGGCCAGAATACTTGAGGTTGAGAGGTTTAAAAATATATTTAAAATATGTGAGGCCAGTGGGGATTGAACCCAAGACCTCACTACATGAAAGGTGGAAACAAAGATGAGAGGTGTGGGATTCGAACCCACAACCTCTCGGCCAAACAAGAGAGTAAGAGAGGAATTTTAAATTAATAAAAATAATGGGAGGAGTGGGATTCGAACCCACCACCTCTTGGCTGAAGGAGGAGACAAAGAGAGAAATTAAAAATAAAATAAAGTGAGGCTGTGGGGGCTCGATCCCACAACCTCACTGCCAAACGCCTAACTTAGTGGATTTTTAATTAAAAATAAAGATAGGAGGCTGTGGGGGTTCGAACCCACAACCTCACAGACTAGCAAAATTAAAATTAAAATAAGGAGGCTGTGGGGGTTCGAACCCACAACCTCCCCATTTCCCAGCAAAAATTTAGAATAAATAAAAGAGGCTGTGGGGGTTTGATCCCACAACCTCTTGGTTTGGGCGAAAAGGGCAAGGAGATTTTAGTTAAAAATAAAAAGGGGTTGTGGGGGTTCGAACCCACAACCCTTCGACCATCTTAAGGAAAAAATTAAGTAGAATATTAATGATACGATGTTAATGTTGGGATTTAATCTAGAGCTATAATGTTATGAATATTAAAAATAAAATCAATGAAAAATGTAAATGATATCCAAATAAATTGAAATTGGGTTCCCTTGGCCAAACTTCTGTATTGATACATAAGTCATACGTGAACAAAATATCCAAGAATAATGCCACCTACTTAGATCAAAATCAAGATCTTGGCATATATACAAGATACATAAGTCTTGTACTACTTAATCTTAGGAATGTAAGAATCACTTAACGAACTATGAATGAAGCCCCATGGCTTGTATGTATAGACACATAAGTCTAACATACATTCAAAAGTAAGTGAACCTAAGATGTATGAAATGAAATGATGAACCCTAGAAGGGTTAAGTATGAGTGTAAGATCCACTAAATGGCCAAGTGCATTGGCATATGATGATATGAACAATGAAATGATGAAATGAACAATGAAATAATGAAACCCTAGAAGGGTAAAGTAAGGGTGTGAAACACACCTAATGGCCAAGTGCATTGGCATATGATGAAATAAACATTCACGTAATAAGAGGTGAATAAGTATGAAAAGTAAAGGTGCTAATGATGATGAATGTGGTGACAGCATGATATGAGGCTAATGTAAATGATGAGAGTAATCTCAAATGAGCCTAAATAAATGTTACCAATACGTACTTACCTATGAAAGTGTAAGATAATGAAGAGACCAGAATCTATGAACACTCTAATGAAGGTATTGAGCTTAACACACTTAATACTAATGATGAGATGAGAAATCATCTAATGAGCTATGATGTCCTTATACTAGAAGTCAGCTTCCATGACGTATGAGATGAATGAAATGGAACTTTATACTGAGCACCGATAGACTAGCTATGAGCGGTGATGCCTTCTTTCGGGAAGGACGGAGGTTCACATAACTCTCATGAGATGAGACTGTCCGGATTGCCGGGTATGGGTCTCCTTATATCAACTAGTCTTCGAACCTATACTGCCAATATAGGGATCTGGCAGGGTTAATTTCCCATGTACGCTAGCATGTTATTGGATCACTTTGGCCGGTGATTCCACCTTTTTTCGGTGTGGGGTAGACACTAGATTTCATAATGTTCACATGATCTATGTCGGTTAAAGTTAAAGTTCTCAATGAATGAATGAGGCCAGCCTCAAATGATGTACATAATGAAATGAATAATACCAAAGGTGTTAGGATAGGCTAATCAAAGGTGAGTTAGATTCAAGTAATGACATTAGGTCATTCTTGGTCATTGCACAACGAACCTAATGAAAGTCTTAAACCACATCCTACGTATAGTTGGTGGTTACACTGGCCTATGAATGAAATGAAATGAAGTACGTATGAATGAATGAGGTAGACTCTATGTCTGCTAATGAAGATTCCCTAGTTGAGGTCCCATCTGTTGAGCCCTCATTTCTGGGATGTCTTAATGTCAAGTCCTTATTCCAAGGTCTCATGGCATATGAATGAATGATATGAAAGAAGTTATGTGCTACATGCAAAATGTAATGTATGCTATATGATATGTGCTATGTGTAAATGTTATGTGCTGTGTGCAAATGTGAAAAGTATGATGAGGTATGTTATTCTCATGGCATCACTTTCCTATTCCAAATCTGGAAAGCTCACTGACTTTCCTAATCCAAATTTGGAAAGTTCATTTACTTTCCTAATCCAAATTTGGAAACTTTCCTAATCCCAATTTGACAAGTCTACTGACTTGACTTCCAAAAATCACATTGTTAGGAAAGAGCTATTCTTTCTCATGCATGTCCTTGGTGTGTGCTTGCATATACCCATACTTAGTACAAGTGTGTACTAACCCTATACAAACTCTACTATTTTAGGTGCAGGCACAGGTGGACGATAGAGCTACAGGATTATCGTTGCAGTTATCCGGACGGCCAGCATTCATCCGGAGTTGGTAAGTCCTCATACTTTCGAGGATGCTACTGTTCTATATTCTAGCTTAGTTTTAGAGTTGAGCTAGTGGAGCATGTTCCACTAGCGTTTCTTTCCTGTTTTTATTCAGACTATGTATTGGTGCCATTATGGCAATTATACGCTTAATAAGAATTAAACTATTTCTTTCAGTTACTTATCTCTTAATGTTAGATGGTTGATGGTGAACAATTACGTATTAATGATAATGTTTTTATAAGTATGTTAGGAAACAAAAAGTTTCAAATTTTCCGCTAAAATTAACCTATGTAAAGTAAGAATGACGTAAGTAGGCTTGTCTGCGACCTCTGAGAGGTCAACGACGCCGGTCTCGTCTGGGGTCTAGATTCCAGTCGTGACAAAGTTGGTATCAGAGCACTAGGTTAAATTCCTAGAATAATGAGTTCACATCAACCACATTGAGTAGTTTCTAAGTCATGGTAGTGAAGTGCACCACTATCCTGAATTAGAGACTGCATGATGTGTAGTAAAATTTCCCTTCTTCAGATCTTATCGTGCTTTTCTGAATGTCTGATTTCTTGGTGTTATGAGCGTATCTAACATCAATCTTTGTTGTTTTCAGAGAATGGACCCTAGGAGAGCTTATGGTCAGAGGAGAGGAGGAGCAGCTGCTAGGGGTAATCAGGATCCACCTCAGGCTCCAGCTGTAGGAGTGGCCATGCCAGTTAACCCAGCTGGGTTGACCGATGCTGAGGTGAGGGCATCTTTGGCCCAGATGGCACAGGCCATCACGATGCAGGATCAGGCTATGACTGCCCAAGTCAACCGGCAGGATGTTCAGAGGGAGAACCCACCGGTTTGCAGCATGGCTGACAGACTGCGAGATTTCACGAGTATGAACCCTCCCATATTCACAGGGGCTAAGACATCGGAGGATCCTCAAGAGTTTGTAGATGAGGTGCATAAGATCCTGGTGGATATGGGGGCCACTGATATTAAAAAGGCTGAGCTGGCTTACTATCAGCTCAAGGATGTTGCACATACTTGGTTCAAGATGTGGCAAGATAGTCGTGTCTTAGGTGGAGTGCCAGTCACTTGGGAGCTGTTCAAGACAACATTTCTGGAGAGGTTCTTTCCCATAGAGATGAGGGAATCCAAGGTTGAAGAGTTCATCAACCTTAAACAAGGATCCATGATAGTCAGGGAGTATTCCCTGAAGTTTGTTAAGCTATCCAGGTATATTACTTTCCTTAGAATTTAATAGCAAGATTGAGGAGAGTACTGAGGCTTGTTGAATTATCCAGGTATGCTACTTCCCTGGTTTCGAACAGCAGGGATGAAATGTGTAGGTGCCTCACAGGAATCAATAGAGACCTGGAGGAGGAATGTCGGTCTACGATGCTCCATGATAATATGGACCTTTCCAGGTTGATGGTGCATGTACAGCAGGTGGAGGAGAGCCGTAGAAAGAGGGGTATTCGTGATGTTAGGAGGCCTAGGCCTCACGATCAGGCAGGTCCCAGCCACGGAGGCCACATAAAAAACTTTGGCGTTCGTGAACAGCCAAGGTTTAAGAAGGGACTCTCCCACCAAAAGGAGTCAAGTTCATCCAGTAGTCTCTATGATAGGGATTCCGAGTCCAGAGATAAGAGAAACAAGGAAGTATATACGCCTAAGGAAAGGAAACCTTGCAGGAAGTGTGGCAGACAGCATGGAGGAGAGTGTATGATGGGCTCTAACGCTTGTTACAGCTGTGGAAACCCGAGACACATGGTGAAGGATTGTCCGAATAGAAGAAGTCAAGAACAAGGGAAGGAGAGAGTTCAGACTAATGGCCCAAATGAAGAGGCTCCAAGGAGGCAACGATTCTTCGCATTCAAGTCTAGGGGTGCAGGGGAAGGCACTTCTGATGAAGCCTCGGGTGCGTAGCCTTAATTAGCCTTTCATATATTTGACTGTGTATGGTGTTTATGCCCTAGTATGAGGTTAATATGTTTGAAGTCATCATGTTTGTTGCTGATTTATATGACTTTTATGTTGACTTGTGTTGTATGCTTTGATGAGACTAGTTTAGGGAAGAATTTCTTAGTCTATTAATGTGAAGCTAATAGTAGGTTTCAAGGATGTGTACCATCATGTTAAGATGTGAATTAGATATTCACCCATGGAAGTATTGAAGTACCTACGTATGTGTACGTTCTATAGATGACATACTTATTGTCAGTAAAGAGTAGTGTCATTCGGGGACGAATGTTCCTAAGGGGGGGATAATGTAACAACCCTAAAAAAACGAATAAGCTAAATGTTTAAGGTGTCAAGAATGCTTGCGATTAGACCAAGGTTCACACGGATTGATACGCGTAGAACCAGACCTTAGAACCCTTACTACGACCAAGCCAACTAACTTGGGGAGTTATTTGAGCTTGGAAAGGTTGTAACCAACCAAGTACGGCTCTCGAAAATGAAGATTTAATCGAAGGAGTCTTTACCGAACTTAAAAAGAAGAAATTTTAAGTTTTGAGGGTCTAAGGGTAAAATGGTCTTTTACCAGGCTAGGGGTAATATCGTAATTACCCTAAATATATAATTAATTAATTATTTAATAAAGTGGAGGGACATTTTGGGGAGAGAGAGCCGAAATTGGTCTCTTGAAATGAAGTCTTGCTCCACCCGGGTTCGAACCTAAGTGGGAGCAAGGATTTAATATAATTTTTTTATTATTGGTGAATTAATTTAATAAATTTATAATTAATGGCTGATGTAAAAAGGAAAATCAGATCTTATTATTATTTATTATTTATTTACTTATTAATTAATGTTTTTTTAAATTGACTAAGTCTTGCCAACTATCCTAGTTTTAAGAGCACTATCTCACACTATCTCTCTCCCTCAAGCCTAAATCTCTCTCTCTCTCATCCAAATTATTTTTCTTGGCTGCAAAAACGGAAGATAAAAACATTTGAAAGCAATCAAAAGTTCTCTAAACTCAAAGAACTTACAAAAAAAAATATACAAGCAAGCAAGCTAACTTAAGAAACGAAAACTTTGCATCATCTTCTCGACGGGTTTGTGTTGAAGGTTTAGGGGAGGAGTTTGGCAGCACTTGGAAGGTGTGGAAAGCTACAACAAGGTATGGGTTTTCTCTCTTGGAATCCTTTCTCCAATAGGAATTTCTTTCTACAAAAGTGGACATATGAAACTAGGGCTGTCCCCTTGAATGTTGAACTCCTTGTCCCTAGTCTCCTTCCGATTTCAATCTAAATTAGTTTAGAAATCATGTTGTTGGTATGGTTGCTGGTAGCTAAGTGTGAAATATGATGTTCCTTGTGATTTTATGTTTGGAAATAGCAAGCATGTTCAATGATGTCAACCGAAAATGATGTGGTGCAACGTGTAAAATGTTTGTTGTTGTTCTCCATTTTGAAGTCTTAAAATGGCTTGTTTGATGATTGGAATTATTGTGCATAAGGTGTGTAAATTGTGATGTTAAATGAAGTGTAAGGTGGCTGATCATAAGTGGAAAAATCTAACCTAAAACAACAATGAATCTACACCTAAGAATGTGTTAAACGAATCATGAAAGTACCTCAAAACGAACGTATGAATGTTGTTAAATAAAGGCTAGAAAATTTAATAAAATTTCCAGCACTTGGTGATGGAATTTTCGGCCAGAATACTTGAGGTTGAGAGGTTTAAAAATATATTTAAAAGATGAGCTTCTTGTCGCCATAGTGAGATAGCCCTAATGGACCTTGCTTTGGTAGGGTAAATGTAATTGGGTCATGAACATGATATGGGACCCATTTGTATGAACCTTAATGTAAATTGATCTATGAGAACTAAGGCTTGCACCGAGTGAGTATGGTAAAGGGAAGTAGTTATAGTTAAGTGTGCGACTAGAATACAAAGCACGCCCTTCATATTCCTTAACCATGTGCCTACATGGGATCTTTATGTTCTACCATTGGCAAGTAGAACACCTCATCGAAGTAGGATAGAACTTCGGATTCCATGCTTTGCTACCATGGTCTATGTCGTTTATTGCCTATTCTCATCATATGGAATACCTATTAGCATTAGAGAAGTTTATGAGGTTTAGGTAGTGATAGGAGACGCTACTTAGACATTGCACACTAGACTTTGATGGTGTTATTTGTAGTTCCTAGGTCTTGTCTAAGACCGTTACTTGAATGTCCTTTATGTGATGTACTAAATGAACTAATGAACTAATGACTTATGTTAGAAAGTATGTAAATGAATAAGTACCTAATCTAAAGTAACTTAAGGACTCCTTAGTTAAAGAGTGAAGAGGGCATATGGGATGATCTCTTTATGTCTTATCTTTGGAAGCCGTGAGTATGACTATAGTTGAGGAAGATGTTTGGTGTTGTGGACATGATCTAAGCCTTAGGTAGTCTCAAGGACTATTTAGGTAATCTTGAAGAGGTCAATCATGGACGTTACCTTCTTGATTTACTTAAGTATGTCTTGTGATAGCCTTTGGAAAGAGAATGTCATATCATCTATGTGTTGGTGTGTTTAGTGAGAAATATTCTATCCTAGGGAGTCTATTGGATCTCTTGAGTGTGTGTGTAAGGGATTGTATGGGCGGTTGTTTCACAACTCACTCAAGTGAGACTTGAAATCACCTTTGGTAGAAGAATCTTACCTTGATGATTATGATACTTTGTAAGTGTGTATGTGACTCATTATAAGTAATCTTAAGGGTCGTTTAGGAACATCTAGAGAGGGTGTATGGGCGGTCTCTCTTTGTGTGACTTAAGTGAATCTTAGGATGACTTTAAGTGAGGAAATTACATGCTAGAAGTCGTTAAAAGGAGAAGTGAAAGTATTTCACTGTAACAGTGAATAATTCACTGTACAGTGAATATAGTTCACTGTAAGGTTTTCTCTGAAATTGACATTTTTGGTTTAATGTTATCTTATGTGTTTCTATGTTGATACTTGATGTTGTGATGATAAAAATATGATTTATAAAAGGAAAAGATGCATATTTCCAATAAAGTCCGTTTTCATGATTTTTATGCATAATGCTATACTTAGTACATGTGGTTGTACTAATTTCATGCTTTATTTTCTATCTATAGTTCTTAATAGGTGAAGATCTTTGGGAAGTGAAGACTTGGACAAGGAGATCGTTCAAGAAGAGTTGAAGTATGTGCTCACTTGACTCGAGGGAATATATGTCATTTTATGTTTCTTTAATGAAGTATTGTAATAGACTATTAGTAGTATGTTTTAAATTCGTATGGGTCGCGTCCCAATTATTTTCGTATCTTAAGATGATGATCGAGACTTAGTGTTATCCTATTTCTACTTATATGAAAGAGTTTAAAGACTTCTATATTGTTTTTACGAAAAGTTTTAATTCCATAATACTTTCGTTATGTATATGCGATGAATGATACGAGAGGCTTGTATGAGACCTCCGAGAGGTCGAATACGCCGGTCGCAATCCAAGATTGCACCCTAACTTCTAGGGTGTAGTTTGGGGATGTGACATTGTGTGCATCTTTTGTTGGATTAAATGAGAAGTTCATACCTCTCATTTTCAACTTTTAAGATCTCTTGCTTAGTAGAATCAAAGATTCGACTATATTTGTCTCCAAATAATAATTTAAATCATTTTTCTATTAACTGACCAACACTAAATAAACTTTTATCAATATTTGGAACATGAAGCACATCTGAAATTCTTTTTGTACCTAAATTTGTTTTAATTGAAACAAATCCTCTTTCCTTTTACAGGAATACAATCACTATTTCAGATTCTGACTCTCTTATTTTCCATAGGAATGAACTCTTTAAAAATATTTCTTTCATATGTCATGTGGTTTGTACAACCACTATCAATCATCCAAAAATGAGATTTTTTTGTCGAAAAACAATTTTCCACAATTAAGTAGTCTTCTTCTTCTTGAGTAGTGACTTGGGCAATTTTTTTCTATTAGAAAACTGGAAAGAAATCAAAATAAATGCAGAAGAGTTTGGGTGGTGAACTTCTCACTAAACACAAACAATGAATGACCTCCATAAAGGCAATAAACATCCTACATTATATCTAACAGCTAAGCCAAAAAAGAAATTAAATTTGACCTACTAAGTCACACGTTTTCAGTAACTTGAAAATAGAAACCATATACCCTTAAAAATAGAAAAGAAGAAACTTAATTAATTAAATATCTAACAACCCCCCCCCCCCTTAAACTGAAAAGTCTAAAACTTCAGTTTAATAACATTATTCACCGTAGCTTTCCCTTAAATTGCAAACTCCAAGTAGCTTCCTTAACATTCTGAATGTTGCCTGCTTGAGGGACTTAGTGAAGATATCAGCAGATTGGTCTTCACTACTACAGTAGACAACATCAATAACTTTCTCCTTTGAGAGATCTCTCAGGAAGTGAAACTTAAAATTTATTTATTTGCGCCGTCCATGCAACAGTAAATTCTTTAAAAGCTTAATCGCTTAGCCACTATCGCAGTAAATAATAATTGGTTCTTTCTGTCGAACATGAAGCTCAGCCAATATCTTCTTCAACCAAATTTCTTGGGTAGCGCACACAGTTGCAGCTACAAACTATGCTTCTGTAATGGACAATGTAACAATTCGTTGCTTCTTGGAGAACCAAGAAACAGCTCCAGATCCAAGCATAAACACATAACATGAAGTGATTTTCCTGACTTCTTTATCTCCAATGGTACCTTGCAAATACCTGAGAATTCTTTTAGCTGCCAACAAATGAATCTCTTTTGGGTGCTCCATTTACCTGCTAACAAGACTAACAGAACACATTATGTTAGGCCTGGTGACTGTTAGATACATCAGACATCCCACGAGTTAATTTGAAAATAGTGTTGTCAATATTATTTCCTATAGGATTCTTTTCCAACTGGAGTCCAAACTCTATTGATGTTGTGACAGAATTGCAACTCTGCATTCCAAACCTCTATAATGTTTCCTGGCCATATTCCTTCTGTGAAATAAAAATTTCACTACTTGATTGCTTTACTTCAATGCCCAGAAAGTAATGCATCAAGCCAAGATCAGACATATCAAACTCAGTCATCATGGATAGCATAAATTTTCAAGAAATACGAGATCACTCTCGGTATAAATCAAATCATCTACATATAAGCATACAATCACAAGTTTCTCGTTCTCAAGTTTTGTATAAAGTGTATTTTCGTATGGACATTTTCTAAAATTTTCTAGATAAAAATATGCATGAATGCGACTATACCAAGCTCGGGGAGCTTGTTTAAGACCATATAAAGCCTTTTTCAATCTATAAACTTTATGGTCACTTTCAACCATCATATAACCAGGAGGTTGATCAGCATATACCTGGTCTTGCAGCTTTCCATGCAGAAAGGCTAATTTTACATCAAGTTGATAAATAGGCAAATTGTTTTGAGCTGCCAATGTCAACACAAATCGGATGGTATACCTCCATGTAATCCACACCATACTCTTGCTTGTATCCTTTCACCAACAAGCGCGCCTTGTACTTATCAACTTCACCAGAATCATTGGGTTTGGTTTAATAAATTCATTTAACTCCAATTGATATTTGGCCTTTTGGAAGATCCGTAAGCTCCCTAGTATTGTTCTTTTAAATTGAGGAAGTCTCAACATCCATTGCTTTCTTCCACTTTACATCTTTATAGGCATCCTCAAATCCTACGGGATCACAACCAGAAAATAAAGCTAAATATGTAGATGAACTTTTATTTTCAGATTGAACATTTCCACTCACAACATAATCTGCCATCCATGTTGGCCTTCTTCAATTTTGTTGAGGTCGAAAGTTGGTGCCTTCTTGATGTACCAATGCAGAAGCACCTTCATCAGCTACTAGTTTCTCTTGCTCCTTATCTCCATAGCCAAGATCCAAAGAAAGCTGTTGGTTATTTGGCTTTTCTTCCCATGAACACAAATTATCTTCATCAAACACCACATCACGATTGACAATCACTATCTTACTGATTGGATTGTACAACTTGTAAGCTTTTGACTCCTTGCCAACACCCATGAAAAAAACACTTATTGGCTTTGTCATAAAGCTTTGTCCTTTTCTAATCCGGAACATGAGCAAATGCAATTCATCCAAATACTCTTAAGTGTTGAACATCTTGTTGTTGTCCACTCCAAGCTTCTTCTGGTGTCATATTCTGAATAGCACAAGAAGTACTTCGATTCAACACATAAATGCTCCAGCAAACTGCTTTAGGCCAATGCTTTTGGAACATGGCTCTTTTGTAAAAGGCTTCACACAACGTTCATGATTGTTTGATTCTTCCTCTCACATACTCCATTTTGTTGAGGAGTATAAGTTGTAGTAAGTTGTTGTTGTATCCCATGAAACTCACAAAAACTTATACATTCTTGTGAAAGACACTCCCCTCCAACATTTGAATGAAGAATCTTAATGGAACATCCTGTCTCCTTCTCAACAGAGCTTGGAAGCTTTTGAAAATGGTAAAAGCTTCAGATTTTTCTTCTACAAAATAAACCCATGTCAAATTTTATAAAGTAACGTTTTCCTCCATTGGATATTGGGTTTATTGGTCCACAAATATCCGAGTGAACTAGCTCTAGCTGCCTTTTTACTCTCCATGATTTTCCTTTTGGAAAGCTCTAGTGATATTGCTTTCCAATGACACAATATTCACAAATATATAAAGGCATATCAAAATTAAGAAGACCCGTAACCATCTTCTTTTGCTGCAACATTTTTAGTCCCCCAAAATTCAAATGCCCATATCTGTTTTCGTGCCAAAACCATGCTTGACTATTCAACTTTGTTGAAAAACAAAAATTGGTAGAGCCAATATTATGCATATCAAGTGAGAAAAGCTTATTTGTCGTCATCTTAGCTTCAGCGATTAATCCAAGATTAGAATCTCGGATCCGACAAATTTCATGCTTGACAGACACCTCATAGCCATTTTCTTGAAGTTGACCCACATTGATAAGATTTGTTTTCAGGTCTGGTGCAAATAAAACATCAAAGATAATCTGCATGGATGAAGACTTTGTTTGGAGTTTCACCTTCCCTTTCCCTCTGACAGCAATATGGGAATCATCCCCAAACTTGACTGTTGTGCGACAACTTTCATCTAGTTCAGAAGATGCAGATTTTTCTCCAGAAAAATGGTTCCTACAGCCCTTGTACAAATACGACAAACTTTTGTGTTATTGTTCTGAGGATTGGCTCACCATTAACAAAGGTAGAAACTCCTCCTCAGTTACTTCTGCAAAATTAGACTTTTCCCCACGTACCTTTTTCAAATTTGTACGACATTCAGAACGATAATGACCATACCTATGACATCTATAACACTCGATATAAGACTTATCTACAAACCTTGCCTTCTCATTGGAAGATTGTTGTTGATCACGATCATGCTGACAATTCTATTTTTTGTTTCCCTCTTCAGTTTTCTCTGAGTTTCTTCCCTTCCACTTGCTCCTTCTGCGCCCAGAATCTTTGGAGGTTGTGGTTACTTGTAATGATTTCTATTCTACATCCTGTTGATCAATCTTCTGCTCATCAACCATCAAATAATTTTGTAATTCATCAAGTGAAAGAGTATCCAGATCTTTAGACTCTTCAATGGAGAACATAACAAAATTTAATTTGGGCAACATGACCGTAGGATCTTCTTAACAATGGTGACGCCTTCAACCCTGTCTCCATGAATCCGCATCTTGTTGGCAATTGTAATAGTCAGTGAGAAGTACACTGACACCGACTCTCCCGGCTTCATACGCATGGTCTCAAACTCACCTTGTAGAGTTTGAGGCCTTGCTCTCTTTGCCCTTCCATTTCCCTGGTACTTCTTCTTCATGGAATCCCAAATTTTCTTTGACATATCGTTTCGAAAAATTGTTTCCAATATTGAACGATCAATGTCTTGGAAAAGATAAGTCTTCGCCTTCAAATATTTCAACTTCAGTTCTTTAAGCTCTGTCTGGTGAGTATTTGTTTGAACAACACCAGCCTCAGGTTCTTGGAATCCACCATCAATGACTGCGCAAAACACTTTGGACCTCAAAAAGTTTTCCATTAACATGCTCTAATGGTCATAATGACCATCAAAGCGTGGAATATCGGGTTGAAAAAAAATCTCTGAAGACATGGAGCACTCACAATTAAAGAACGTTCACCCTCACTGGTTCTTGATACCACTATTAGAAAACTGGAAATAAAAAAACCATAAGAGTTTGGGAGGTGGTGAACTTCTCGCTAAACTGAAACAATGAACAACTTTTATAAAGGCAATACACATCCTACATTATATCAACTAATAAGCCATAAAATATATTAAAATTGACCTGCTAAGTCACACTATTCCAGTAACTTGGAAATAGAACCATATACCCTTAAAACTAGGAAACAAGAAAATTAATTAATTAAAATATCTAACAGTTTCATCTTTTTGAAATTTGCTTTTGCAAATCACAGCTTCATGACCAAGTTATTTGAAGATCTTTAACTGTGCATCTGCATTTTCCAACATTTATATGGAGGATGTCCATTTTTTCCACAGTGCTGACAAGGTGGGTAATTTTTCAAACGTTTACCCTTGCTTTGAGTTTTGTGTATGTCTATTAATGCTCCTTCAACCATGTCATCTTGCCTCATAAGCCTCGTTTGTTCCTATGCCAGCAAAGAATTTAATAATTCTGCCAAGGTAATTTGGGATAGATCTTTTGTGTTTTCCAAGGTTGTAATACATGCTTCATATCTTTCGGGAACGGTAACAAGAAACTTTTCAACAATCCTTGTATCTTTAAATTCAGTGCCTAATAATCATACCTTGTTGACAATATCAAGCAACGTGTTAGAGTATTTCGTGACTGTTTCTGACTCTTTCATTCTCTGTAATTCGAATTCCCTCATTAAGTTTAATACTTTCATTCCTCATATTCTTTCATCTCCAGCATATTCTTTCTTGAAATAATTCCAAATATCTTTTGGTGATGTGACAGTCATGATTTTGTGAAAACAATTGTCGAAATAGCAGCAAACAAAGTTTCTTTTGCCTTCAACTTAATAGTTTTCTTTTCCTTGTGACTCTCTATTTGGGGAACGATGGGATTATTATGCAGCAAATAGATTTCATAATCCTTTTCCACGGCTTCCCAAAGATCAAGAGCCTCCAATAAAGTTTCTATTTGCACGGTCCATAATTGATAGTTCTGACCATAAAAATAGGAGGAGCCGTTCGTGAAAAACTATTTTCGGAAACCATTTTTCTACTCACTGTCCCTCAAGAAGAAGGCTCTAGATACCAGTTGTTGATTTTTAAATAATAAATTAAGAAAATAACAGAGAAAGACTTTTTAGAGAAAAAATACTGCAGAATTGTCAAAGGGAATTATTTTATTAATAATCCAAATACTTACATTTATAGATAAGATTTCTAACTTAAAATAGAAAAATATGCTACTAATTTATCAAGAAACTTAAAATAACAAATAAAAGAACTAACTCCTAAATATAAGTCAAATAGGACTCTAACATAATTTAAAAATCCTAAAAATAACTAAATAATTTGTTACTGCAATATCCTGAGACATATTCTCAACAACATTGAATGTACTGGTAAGTGAAAACTTAGAGTAAACAACCTACCGACAACCATAACCATGAGCCTAGAATTAAAATTGTAAGTTCTAACTTAGAGTAAGTAACTTACCGATAACCATTACCATAAGCCTATATAGCTCAGTTGGTAGAGCTCCGCTCTTGCAATTGGGTCGTTGCGATTACGGGTTGGATGTCTAATTGTCCAGTCGGTAATGACAGTATCTTGTACCTGAACCGGAATTGGTACAACATCCCGCCGCACATTGCAAGGGCCCATCCTATACTTTTTCGGGGGTATAGGATGATACTGTGACTATGGGTACAACTATATGCCTTCTCAGAGGCGGTGTTGAGTCGCATAAAGAATCAACGCTATCCTATCCTAGGCTGCCTAGTAGTTTTATGGGACTTCTGAGTTATGAAATACTCTAACTCAATTCGGTGCTCGATACTACTCCCGAAAGTTCTGCTATAACTTTATGCTTAAGTTTACACCTTTCAAAGAAGGGACTTGTTACTTGGTGAAATACTTAACACCATAGACATACAAGCATATACTTGTGAACTTATATTTCAAGTTCAATGATCAACATACATACTTATATATATATATATATATATATATATATATATATATATATATATATATATATATATAACATTCAGACACTTTTAACATTTTATATGAAATAAGCCTTTAGACTTTTTCTCAAAACTCAGTTTGAAACAATATGATTGTCTTCCAAAGACATTGAAGACTTACGTATCAAGTCAGAGGGTTCATGTGGAATTATGTACATGACTGACTCAACCCGAGGACCTCAATAATCATATGGAAACTGATTAATACAACACTTCTGAAGACTTGGTTCGAAACTATAATCAATTTGAAAAGAACTCTCAAATTTGACTCAAAGGAACTCTTGAACTTTTCCTCTTAACTTTACTTTGATTTGGAAAAGGAACAAAACATAATTTAAGACATTTGATTAGGATATGAAGCACCTCTCAACGATTTAGGAAAACTCTAAGGATAAATATCAAGAATAGAGCGAAGACATGAGTTGAAAGAACCCACACTAAAAAACCTAAGACATGGTAGACTGTATTTTCTCCACGACGCGGAGAGAGAATTTAAACATTGTTCGTAAAATCTTGAGGCAGAGGACTCCATATCTTCTCCGCGACGCAGAGAGGGATCCTTCGTCGTCCCACCCAAAAACCTAGAATTTCCTATGATATATAAGGTCCCAATTTGTTTGTTTTATTCAAATTCCTTTTTGATTCAATAACCCAACACAATTTCATGAAATTTCACTAAAAAAACTGGAAAGAAACAACCCTCATCCTTAAGATCATCACTTCAAGAACTTGAAACCACCATTATTAAAGGACGAACTTAAAACTCAAGAATTCATCAAGAACCTCTACATAAACTATTTCATCAATGAATTTAATGGAACGAATCTACGATTGGCGTGCGGAAGAACAATTCCATCACTATAACAAACCTCACATACCTGTAAGAACGACGCGCTTGACGAAAGCTGAAGGGAAATATTGGAATAAGAACCCTAGACTTAGCGTTTTCTTAAAATTCTTGAGTGTAGAAATTTAGGAGTGAATGAGAGTGTTTGATTAATGAAATTGATTTTTCTACACATTTAGGGTAATTTAGATGACTTCATAAGGTTTTTAGGACTAAAATACCCTTAAAATAAATAAAATGAGCTGGAAGTCGACATTATTTTCCAGTAAACAATGAGGTCCGTATTGGCCCCCTAATGTGGAGACATTGCGGACCTGCTGCCAGACTCGTGCGTCTCTACATTAAATCAGTCATAATATTTCATTCAAAGCTTTGATTAAGGCAAACTTTGTGACGCAGGAAAGAGGACTTTAAGACCTTTGATTTTATAGGCTACGAGCAACCTAGTTATTTATGTTCTAAAAGATATGGTCATTTGAAGTTTACCCAAAGCTTAAGAAAATTGATGGGTGACTTGAGTGAATTTATTTTCAGTTCTTTTTAAAATTTGAGGTGTTTTATGTAGTGACCTAAACACCTAACAAAATTTAAAATCACTCGGAAAAATATCGTTCACCAATAAAGAATTGTTGGAGTCATAACTTAAAAAATTTCGGGGTTGTACACTAGATTTCTTTATTTAGTACTTGCACATTTATGGGTTTTTTTAACTAATAGAATATCAATATTTATCTTTAATTTCAAAGTCCAATTGAAATCTTGTTTATTAAACAGTGGATTAGTTTCATCTTGATATAATAAAGTTTTTAATGCATGATTTATGTAGTTTTATCTTGTTGTAAGATACGTATGCATTTCTATTCATTTTTATGTAACCTAGAACTCATATCTTTTTTTTGTTGTTGTTGAAATATTTTTTCAATGTTTCTATTAGAAGTACCTATTCTTGATCTCTACTTTAAAGTAAGTAAACTTGTTTTTCTTTAAAAAAAATTAAACGTAATTAAGACATCCATTTTTGGCTTAAACTTAAATTACTATTCATAGATGTGACACCTCAGACTTCGGAAAAAGGCTAAACAGGGTTCGTACAAGTCACCTATCAGTTTTATGTTTAAGATCAACTTCAAATCATCATATCATCCAGCACATATATAATTAGGTGGCTCATAACCTATCAAATCAAAGGTCTTTGAGTCCACTTTCCCATTCCACCAAGTTTTCTTCATTTCATATTCAAAGTAAAAATATAAGCATGTTTTAGTGAAGCCTTTTTTTAGGACACCTCAACAATTTTTAGAGGGGTAGTTTTGTCTTTTCCCATACCCTCTAGGCCTAAGCCACGTTTTTTCCCAACTAATTAAGGGTCTAAACAGTGTTAAAAGATTTTTCCACGTTCTTTAACACTTAGAAGAATTAGAGAAAGGTTCCAAGTGGAGAAAAACTAGGCTTCAAGAGTTCTTCAATTTTCCATTGAATTCACCAAAAACCTTTTTTTCTTTCCATATATGGAAGACTATCATGGTGTTGGACTAGTTTTCATCACGCCCTATATCTCAATTCAGTCTTAAGTCATCACATCTAAAGTATCCATTCTTAGTTCTTAATATTGAATACAATTCTTTAACAATTGAGGTTTTGATTTCCTTTGTTTTTTAGAATCTTGTAATATTGTTCATGCTTAGTATCACATGAACCTTATTGATTTTTTAAAGTTTTATTTCGAAAAGGACTTGTATTAAAGTTTTTCATGTATTGATTTTTGGTTTGAAATATCAGTAGAGTTAAGGAAAATTCCCAAATCCAAACAAATTTGGGTCCTAATTTAACTTGAGTTTGTTCGGGATGCTGGGGAGGGGCCTGGGGCGGCGAACCAGGTAGGCCCCAAGTCTGCCTTTAGTGGTTCAGGGCCTTGCATCCTGCGCCAGCAGCACACCACGGGTCGTTAGACCGATTCTTTTCTTTGTTTCACCCCACGTGTGCTCCTTTAAGTTGTGGCTACATTCCCCATCTATGTATATTAGCTCCTATAGATTCCATTTACCTTTGAAAGATCCTGAATAACCCAAGAACATGTTTGAGTGCACATTCATAAATAAAGTTAGATAAAAGGAAAGTTAAAATCATTATTCTAGAAAGGGTTTAAGGAACATAAAGGATTTAGAAGGTATGATTATTCTATTGAAAGAGAGCACTATCTTAGGAAAAGAACAAGACTTTTCTGTTTTTGTATTTTGATGTTGGACTTGAAAGATAAGTCCATAATAATATGTTTTAAATGCATGTTTTGAACAGAATCCTTGAAAGAAGAATCAAATGTTTTCATATGTACCACCTAACAGTTGAAAAAGAGCATAGTTGATGTACTGAAAAAATGTTTTATAAAAGTAAAGTGACATGTAAAGAAATAGTCCTTTTCTTTGTAAGGGTGAATTGAGCATTATTTATATTTATTATTATTTTGGGAGTAGTATCAAGAACCGAATTGGGTAAGAGTCTATTACAACTCAAAAGTCCCAATAAACTACGTACCCAGAAGGTTCATCGAGGGGTTTTCATCTAATTTGTCCTCGTTGACTAAGTTGACCTAGAAAATAACTATGTTTCAATGGTTTGAAGCTTGTCAGAAAAGCTTTAACCATTTGAAAAGTATGTTAAACACTGCTCCAGTATTCACCCTATTAGAGGATATATATGGTTTTGTTTTTTATTGCGATATATCACATGTTAGACTTTGTTGTGTATTGATGCATAAGTGTTAGGTCATAAACTATGCCTCTAGAAAACTTAAGATTCACTAAAGAAACTACATGACTTATGATCTCGAGTTTCCAACAGTAGTTATTGCTTTCAATATATGGTGTCACTTTCTCTATACTATTCATGTGGATGTGTTCTCTGACCACAAGAGACTAAATTATGTTTTCAGTGAGAAGGAGATTAATATCAAACAAAGGAGGTGAATGGGGCTAAATCATCATCAGCATCATAAGTAAAGGAGAAACAAGACAAAGATTCCCTCTTACTTTAACTAAAGGCAAATCTTCATAAGTATAAGGTGATTGGCTTGCCACGACTCACATGCAACATGATTCCATTTGGATGATTATAGATCATATGATTAAATTAGCCATTCCTTACCAGTAAATACTACGAATTGTTTAAAAGATTATGCCAGATTATACATTTGAGAGATAGTCCAACTTCATGAAGTCCATGTTTCTATCATTACAGATATGGTTCTGAATTCACCGCTAAGCTTTTGATGCACTTTAAAAGAGGTTTGGGTTCGAATGTAAAAATTAGTATTGTTTTTTCATCCTTAGAGATATATCCAAGCAGAGCTCACAATTTACACCCTGGAGGATATTTTGATGGCATATGTCATGAATTTCAAAGGTAATTAGGACGGCCACTTGCCTCTTATATAGTTTATGTACAATAATTTTTATCACTCCAGTATCCAGATGGATCCTTATGAGGTTCTTTATGGGTGAAGATGTAGATCTCCTATTGGTTAGTTTGAGGGTGGTTCAGCTGAGTTGATAGGGCCATACTTGGTTCATCAAGCCATGGAGAAGGTGGAAATTATTCAGGAGAGTTTGAAAATAGTGTGAAACAAAGTTGTCAGAAGTCCTACACAGATGTTACAAGGAGAGAGTTGGAGTTTGAGGTTAGTGATTAGGTATATGTCAAGGTCACACCTATGAAGGATAGGATTTTGTAAGAAGGGAAAACTTAATCCTTGATACATTGGTCCTTGTAGGATATCCAAGATATTTGACAATGTATTTTCTAAGTTGGAGCTACCATTGGAGTTAGCAGCAGTCCATCTGGTATTTCACATCCCTATGCTAAAGAAATATTTGTGTGATCCTTCACTTATTATGCCTACCTATAATATTGGTATCATAGAAAACCTATCTTATGACGAGATTCGAGTTCAAATTCTTGAGCGCCATGTTGGCAAGTTGAGAAACAAATAGGTTTATCAGTCAAGGTCTTACGGAGAAATCACTTTGTTGTGGAGGAAACATGAGAAGGTGAGGAGGATATGAAGACTAGATACCCTTTACTCTTTCCCTCTGAATCAATTCAGATCAAGGTACTGAATATTTGTAAATTACTCTTTAAGTTGATATGTTGAGTTTCTGCTAATCGCATGTCTTATGATTGTGTTGGATTGTTAGAAACTTCGCTCCTTGCTGGGATTATTTTGATCTCATTCAAGAAAGAATTTTCCCAAGCGGGAGATATTGTAACATCTAGGTCTTCGAAAAAAGGCGGGCTAAAGAGGGTTTCGTACAAGTCACTCATCAATTAAAGTTTTGTGTCAACTAGTAATGATGATATCTCTCAGAACATAAAGAATTATACAGCCGATGAACTATAAAATTAAAGGTATTTGCTTCCTCTTTTCATCTCCACCAAGTTTGCTTCATTACGAGTTTGGAGTAATAAGGTGTGCCTGTTTTAGTGAAGCCTCTTTTGTAAGGCACCTTAACCATTTTTGAGGGGTACTTTGGTCTTTTCTCATTCCATTAAGCTTAAGCCACATTTTTTCACATTCTTTAACACTTAGAATAATTAGAACAAGGTTCCAAGAGGAGAAAAGTCTAGGGTTCAAGCGTTCTTCAAGTTCCCATCGATTCGCCAAGAGCCTTTATTCTTTCAAGGTATGTAAGACTAGTCATAGTTTTGGAATAGTTTGTCCTCGCACCCTACATCTCAATTAAGTCAAAAAGCATCACATCTAAAGGATCCATTCGTTGTTCTTGATATTAAATTTTTTTCTTCAACAATTGAGTTTTGATTTCCTTTGATTATGAAAACCTTATATTATTGTTCATTCATAGTAGCACATGAACAATATTGATTTAGTAAAGTTATGTTTCCAAAAAGAATTGTATGAACATTTTTCATGTATTTATTTTGGGTTTGTAAGATAAGTAGAGTTTAGGGAAAATTTCCCAAATCCAAACTAATTTGGGGTCCTGATTTAACTTAAGTGTCATGACCGGGGTCTAGACCCTAACCGAGATCGGCGTCGTTGACCTCTCGGAGGTCGCAGACAAGCCTACATACGTCATCATTACATCGTATAGGTTAATTTTAGCGGAAAATTTTAAACTTTTGTTTGCTTTGAAGTATACATAGACTTCATAGTAAGAATTGCGTTATATCATATCAGTTCACCACAACCATCTAATAATGAGATATTCAAATGAAGGAAATAGTTCATAACTGCATTAATATAAGGTTGCCAAAATGGCACCAATATGACGTCTGAAAAATAAGTAAGAAAGAAACGCTAGAGGAACACCCTCCACTAGATCATGCCTACGTCTAAGCTAGAATATAAAAGATAAGCATCCTCGAAAGCATGAGGGCCTACCAAGTCCGGATGAATGCTCCACGTCCGGATAGCTTAAACGTAGTCTCGTAAGCTCAAGCGTCCACCTGCACCTGCACCTAAAGTAACGGTTGTATGGGATTAGTACACACTTGTACTAAGTATGGGTGTATGCAAGTACACACTAAGGATATGCATGATTAAGAAGAGCTCTCTCCTAACGACATGAGTTAGGAAAGCCAATTCAGTTGGACTTGCAAAATCAAATTAGGAAAGTCATGCTATGAGAGTAACATGCATCATCATTCTTTTCATATTGCACATAGCACATAACACACATCATTTAACACATACATATATCATATATCATTCGTTCGTATGCCGTGAGACCTGGGAATCACGGACTTAACATTAGGACTTCCCAAATGAGGGCTCAACATATGGGACCTCAACTAGGGAGCCTTCTTTAGCAAACACAGAGTTTGCTTCATTCATTCATACGTACTTCATTTTTCATTCATTTATATACCTAGGATGTTGTTTAGGACTCTATTCGGGTTCACTGTACAATGACCAAGAATGACCTAGTGTCATTACTTGAGTCTAGTTCACCTCTTGATTATCCTATCCAAACACCTTTGGTATCATTCATTTTATAGTGTGCATTACATGAGGCTGGCCTCATTCTTTCTTTGGGAACTTTAAGTTTAACCGACATAGATGATGTGAGCTCCATGAAATCCAGTGTCTACCCCACACCGAAAAGAGGTAGAATCACAGGCCAAAGTGAAACCAAAACATGCTAGCGTATATAGGGAACTGAACCCTGCTAGAACCCTATGTTGGCTGCATAGGTTCAAAGACTAGGAGATATAAGGAGACCCATACCCGCCTACACGAACAGTCTCATCTCATGAGATTTACACGAACCTCTGCCTTCCCAAAAGAAGGAATCGCGACTCATAGCTAGCCTATCGGTGCTCCGTATAAAATTCCATTACATTAATCTCACACATCATAGAAGCTGTCTTCTAGAATGAGGGCATCATTGCTCATTAGATGATTTCTCATGTCATCATTAGTATTAAGTGTGTATAAATCTCAATACTTTCATTAGAGTGTTTCTTAGAGACGGGTCTCTTTATTAGGTTTACACTCTCATAGGTGAGTACTATTTTTGGTAACACTTATTAGGCTCATTTGAGATTGACCTCGTCTTTCATATTAGTCTCTTATCATGTTGTCACCACATTCATTAACTTTAGCATATTAGCTCTTCATAATTACTCACCCCATTACGTGAATGTTCATTTCATCATATGCCAATGCACTTGGCCTTTTAGTGTATTTCTCACTCTTACTTAACCCTCTTGGGATCACATCATTTCATCATATACGTCTTAGTTTCACTTATTTTGAAACGTACGCTGGACTGATGAACCCATATGTACAAGCCATGAGGCTTCATTCATAATTCGTCTAAGTGACTTATACTTACCCAAGATTATATGGTACAAGACTTATGCATCTTGTAAATATGCCAAGGTCTCGATTTCGATTCCTTCATGCAACATTCATTAAATATTTATTCACGTAAGACTTATGTATCAATACGGAATTCGGCAAGGGAACCCGATTTCGAATCCCTTGAGCAACACTTAGTCTCATATTTAATTTTTTTTTTGGTTTACATTTTCAGCTAGGGGACCCGAGGTTGATCCCCAACGCCCACACTCCTTTTTCCTTTCTTTTCTTTCCTCTCTATTTTCGTTTGAGACCAAGAGGATGTGGGATCGATCCCCTACAACCTCATTTTATTTTTCTTTAGTTTTTCTCCTACTTTTCTCACCTATCCGATGGGTTGTGGGTTCGATCCTCACACTCCCCATTTTGTTTATTTTCCCTTTTTCTTTTGTTTCTTCACCCAGCCTTACCCCATTTTGAATCCCCCTCACCTCACATTAAATATTAAATTTTTCAGCAGTCTACATATAGTGAGGTCTCGGGTTCAATCCTTGATGACCTCACATATTTTAAAGCAATTTTTGAAACTCCAATTCTTCAAGTTGTATAGCCGAAACCAAATCTCCAGCATTTTGGAAATTTGATCACGTTTTCCAGTCCACTTTCTCAACATTTTATACGATAGATTTTAGGACAATTCGAAGAGCATTTCATATATTTTTAGGTGCATTTCCGTGGTTACATTTAGCCAAGAGTTTTCACTCAATTCAACAACATCACACCTCATATGAACATCACGATTTTTACAATCATTTGCACATAAAATCCAAGGATTCAACATACCTTTTTCACATTTCAATTTATGACCAAGAGTTACGGCATACATAATGCACACACATACTTTATCACATAATTTCGGAAAGACATAATTATCAGTCACATAAATCCGAACATACATACATGAACATAATCATCACGAAAACACGTTACATCCCTAATTTTTACCAGCAAACATACCCAACCTACTACAATCGATGGGAGCTAGTGACAAGGACATGCAACGGGGAAACATTCCTAGTTTTTGGATTAGAATTGACTGAATCTTAGGGGTCTCTTTGGAAAGGGACCAAGAGGAAGAAAACCCATACCTTTTCTGTCGTTCAACACCTTCCAAAACTTCTCCAATGGGCAGCCAACCCCCACGACACCAAAGCCTCACCACCGAAACTTCAAGCACAACCCGTCATGAACAATGTTTTTGCTTTTCGTTTTTAGTTTAGTTTTTCTTTTGAGTTTTAGCGTACAAGTTCTTCAAGAGTGATGAACTTTTGATTTTTTTGTTCTTTTACTGATGAAGAAACGTGAGAATGAGAGTGGAGAGACGTGATAATGAGAGTGGAGAGATGTGAGAGTAAGCTTAGTAGTAGGAGTTTTAGGTAAGGACTTAGTCAAACTAGGACTCTTTGTTATTTTAAATAAAAATCTGATTTTCTAAGGGTTAAGTGACAAGACTAAAATGCCCTTACTTAAATCAGATAATTAAATACCAATTAATTCAAGTTAAATATTGCTTCCACCAAGGATCGAACCCGGGTGAAGCCCTTCTCGCGAAAATGGGTCAATTCGGGTCAACCCTACCCGAATTGTCCACTTTTTATATTAATTAATTAATTAAATTAATATTTAGGGTAATTACTATACTACCCTTAGCCTGAAAAAGACCATTTTACCCCTAGACCCTCCAAACCTAAGATTACCCCTTTCAAGTCCGGTTAAGACTCATCCGGGTAAATCTTACTATTCGGGTGCCCTACATGGCTGGACCCAACCTTGCCTAGCTCAACTAACTCACCAAGTTGGTTGGCTTGGCTGGTGCATAGGTTCTGAGGTCTGGTTCCACGCGCATCAAGCCGTGTGAACCCGGTTTAATCTAGACATTCTAGGTACATTTAGACATTACATAGTATAGTCATTTTCGGGTTGAAGGTGCTTGGGGCGGCGCGCTAGTTAGGCACCAATGTCACATCCCGAGACCACACCCTAGAAGTTAGGGCAAAATCTCGGATTGCGACCGGCGTACTCGACCTCTCATAGGTCTTATATAAGATCTTTCATATCATTCATTGCATATACATAGTGAAAAGTAGTGCGGAATTAAAACTTTTCACAAAACATAACATAGTCTTAAAAAATCTCTTTCATATAAAAGTAATAGGAAATGCTAAGTCTCAATATAATCATCTTAGACACAACAGTACTTGGGACACGGCCCATACGAATATAGAAATTATAGTACTAATAAGTCTATTACAAAACTTCATTAGAAACATAAAAGACATATATGCCCTCGAGTCAAGTGAGTACATACTTCAACTTCTCTTGAACGATCTTCTAAGTCCAAGTCTTCTTCCCAAAAGCTCTTCACCTACCAAGCACTATATAGATAAAAGCATGGATTAGTACAACCACATGTACTAAGTATGGCTTATGCATAAAAATCATGAAAACAGACATTTTATTGAAAATATGCATATTTTCACTTAAATATCATATGATAATCATAAGAACAACATTTATCAACTTAGAAACACATAAGATAACATTTAGCCAAAAATCACATTTATAGAACTCACATTACAGTGAGTTCAATTCACTGTACAGTGAAGTCCTTCACTGTTACAGTGAATTCTCTTGTCTTCCCTTTTAACACTTCCTAGAATGTAATTCCCTCACTAAAAGTTATCCTAAGATTCACTTAATTCACACAAAGAGAGACCGCCCATACACCCTCTCTAGATGTGCCGGAACGACCCTCAAGATTACCTATAATGAGTCACATACACACTTACAAGCATCATAAACATAAATGTAGGATTCTTCTACCAAAGGTGAATTCTAAGTCTCACTTGAGTGAGTTGTGAAGAAACCGCCCATACAATCCCTTGTACACACACTCAAGAGATACAATAGACTCCCTAGGATAGAATCATTCTCACTAAACACACCAACACATAGACGATAGGACACTTCTCCTTCCATAGGCTATCAAAAGACCTACTTAAGTAAATCAAGAACATAACGTCCATGATTGACCTCTTCAAGATTACCTAAATATTCCTTAAGACTACCTAAATATTAGATCATGTCTACAACACCAAACATCTTCCCTAACTAGAGTCATTCTCAAGACTTCCAAAGATAAGACATGAAGAGATCATCCCATATGCCCTCTTCACACTTTAGCTAAGGAATCCTTAAGTTACTTTAGATTAGGTACTTATTCATTTACATACTTTCTAACATGAGTCATTAGTTCATTAGTTCATTTTAAGAGACATACATTACATAAAGGATATTCAAATAATGGTCTTGGACAAGACCTAGGGACTCTTACTAACATCTACAAAGCGTATTGTGCAATATCTAGATAGCGTCCCATACCACCACCTAAACCTCATAGAACTTCTCTAATGCTAATATGTATTCCATATGATGAGAATAGGCAATAACCGACATAGACCATGGTAGCAAAGCATGGAATCCGGAGTTTTATCCTACTCCGATGAGGTTATTCTATTGCCAATAGTAGAACTTAGACACATCCCATGTAGGCACATGGTTAAGGAAATATGAAGGGCTTCTTCTATCCTAGTCTCACTCTTTAACTAGAACTATTTCCCTTACCATACTCACTCGGTGCTAGCCTAGTTCTCATAGATTAATTCACATTAAGGTTCATACAAATGCGTCCCATATCAAGTTCTTGATCCAATTACATTTACCCTACCAAAGCAAGGTCCACTAGGGCTCTCTCACTATGGCGACACGAAGCTCATCATGACTTTCCTAAGGATTGATGTGATGCCGTTCCAGCCAATCAAACTTAAGTCCATCATTTATTACATGAAGGATACCATTACGGCTTTCGACTTCAAGTTTCATAACCTTACCACTTGGTTCAAGGTTTCATATAAAGGACCCTCTTATCATCATTCAAGGTCTCACCTAATATTCATTAATTCAAGACTAAGACACTTTAGGTTCCTAAGTCAAGACATCACATATTCATACTCATACAAGCATCAAGTAAGGGACACAAGTCTACCTAAACAAGACACCACATTACATCAATTTAGCACATATAGCACATCTTTTAGAAACTTAGGAATGACCTTTAACATCATTTATGTCAAACTATTCCCTAATTTAACATCATCAACATAACCATTATAGACTCATATAACCAAATTAGGAACAGCCATGTAACAACTCTAAGACTACACACTTAACACATAGCCATAGCATAACATGATTACCTAATATCATAAATAGACTAACACATACTTTCACATATAGATATATATAATCATACATCACCAAATCAACTACAAAAATAGCCATATAACTTCAAGTAGTGCCGACAAGTCCATGATTATCAATATACTTAAAATAACGTCGACAAGGCCACATCAATTCACATAACACCGCCATCATAAGTGGACCAAAACAATCACAACATAATTGAAGTCTAAAGTAACATTAAATAAGAAGAAATAGGGCAGCATACCACCTCTTTATCCTCAACACTTCAAGCCAATACCAAATCATCTGATTCAACCTCATAAGGCCCTTACTCATGGCTATGAACATCAATTCAATACATAAACTATAATAAACAATGAAATATAAAAAAATTCAATATAGATTCAAAAATCTAAGACCAATTAAACATCAATTGAATACAATTCTTATATCATTAGAAAGCCCATAAGAAACAACACATGAATTCATAAACATTAGACCAATATCAAGTAATCCATAAATTAGTCAAAACTAAGGTTCATAAATTACATGGGTTCATAGGTAGATTGAGTTAAAATAATCTAAATAACAACAATTCAATCACTATTCAATGATTAAAAACCTTTAATGCAAGAACCCATGGTAGAATCATGAAATTGGAAAATTCATCTTTGAAAACTTTAGAAAATATCTTTGAAGTGGGATCCTTAATGAAACGAGTTTCAAGGATCAAAAATCATAACTCAATGAAGCTAATTCTTCAATTTGATGAAGAATCTCCACTCAATTCTTCACACCAAGCTCTTTCTTGAATTTGGACTTCAATGGAGTCTTTGGGAATTCTTAAGGGATTTTGGGGTTTTAATTTTTGAAGAATGAAATCTTCTATGTGTTAATGACTTATAAACACCTTTAAAATAACCAATATACCCCTTTGGAACCTCCAAACCATTTATTTTGGAAGTGGGGTGAATTTACAAGTTCACCCCTTGACTTACAGTGAACCTGCGTGCAGGCCACATTGCCATCGATGGTTGCCCATCGACGGGGTGTAGGTCCACTTACGGGACGTCCTGGACTCCGTCGATGGGTTCAGAGACTTGGTAATGGGATCTTAGATCCCTAGGATAAGTCCCAAATGACGCCCACCACCTACGGGGCGTCGACCAGGCCACTGGCCGTCGATTGCCATCCGTAGGTGGACTGCCTTGGGCAGTTTTGGCCACCATTTTGAGTCCTTCCTCAAGGACCCTTGGTTGGTCCTTGGGGAAAATTTCCCTGATTTTTCCAACCCAAACATGATCGTATATGAGTTTAAGACTTATCACATGAATTTCATCCAAAACGAACACGTAAAACTAGACGAAACATGCCTAGAGACACAAGGTCACTTCAAGGCACATCTTTCGAGCTTCATGAACGTTCTTGGACGTTTGAACTCCAAACTTCTCAAAACTTGACACACTGCCTATACACCATTTTAACTTATTTAATGACCTTACAACGTCTTTAATCACACATAAACATATAGAACCATATACGAGGCACATAGGTGACTTAGTCGTCGAACGTCTTGGTCGTCCCTTGACGTTTGACTTCCAATACACCTAACACTTTAGCTACTGCCTCAGTACCATATTATAGACCACTTAAGTACCTTAGACCAACATTACCAAAATGTTAGGCTCTAGTAAACCTATGTCATTTTCGAGGTCTTACAACCAACGCTGGCGTTCAGCAGTTCATAGCCTAGTGCCCTGTGCTAGCTCTGAGCCCAGGCTTCACTTCTGAAGTTCAAGGACTCGCGTCTTGTGCAAGCAGTGATCTAAGGGTCCTTGGGTCGATTTTTTTCTTTATTTCATCTGGTGTGTGGTTTTTTGTGTTGTGGCCACATTCCCCTTCTTTTTATTAGATCTTATAGACTCCATTTACCTTTTAATGTTCCTGCACAATCTAATAACTTGTGTGTAAGAGGAAATTTAAAAACATTATTTTGAGAAATGGTTTAATGGAACATAAAGGGTTCCAAATGTATCAATATTATATTGAATGAGAGAACTAGTTTGAGGAAAGTACAAGAATTTTCAGTTTTAATATATCTATCTTGGATTGAAAAGATAAGTTCACTAGCATATGTTTTAATTGTAAGTTTTGAACATAAACCTTGAAAGAAGAATTAGTTGTTTTCATATGTGTTGTCTGACGGCTGAGAAAGAACATAATTGTCATGAAAAATGTTTCAGAAAAGTAAGTGGGATGTAACAAAATATTTCCTTTCTTTCTAAGGGTGAATTGAGCATAATTGACATTTATTATTATTTTAAGAGTAGTATCGAACACCGAATTGAATAAGAGTCTATTATAACTCAAAAGTCTCAATAAAATACATAGCCAGCGAAATATAGGATAGCACCAATTCTTCATGCGACTCCTCGCTACCTGTGAGAAGGCCTATTGGATGGATCCATAGTTACAGTATTATCCTATACACCAACAAAGAATAGGATGACCCTAGAAATATGGGCGAAATGTTATATCGTTGCTAGACTCATAGTAATGGTTTTCAGATAGTGAACTCCCCTCAAGTAAAGTACATTATTTTCATATTACTTTTCTTGCATATCTTATTGTAAAAGTTAAAGGGTTTTCACTTCATATCCATATATTGATTTAGTGTTGAGTTACTTTGAGTCCCTCTATTCAGTTATTATTTTATTCAGCAATTTCCATACTCGTCAATTCAAATATGCTAATATTATTCGGCATGCATCTTATTATGAATATTCAAGATCATTACATGCATTTCATTGAGATCACTTTGTTCTTCAGATAACTTTGGTAAGTTTCCTTGCTTTCCGGAGGATTTCACATTTATTTTTATGTTATTGTTAACTTTTTGTGGGTTTTGTCCTGACATATATCCTAGTATTAGAGGCTTTGTAGATAGTTATAGTTGAGGAATTTCTCAGTACGTTCTTTCCTTTAAAGATTGTTTTGCAATGTATTATTATTATTGGAATGAAGTATTTTCAGACATTGCAATGGAGTATATATTGATATAAATGTATGTTCTAAACCTATTATCGCTTGAGTCTTTCATTAAGTAGTCAGTCAGATCAAGGGTTCACTTGGCGATCAAAAATTATTCTCGGTGTTGTCCATGTCTAGGGTGTAGGCTCCGGGCGTGACAATAGATTTCATAGACATGCTAGTTTCTCTAGAAAAAGTATCGAAATTGCATCTATAATATTGCAAAAAGTTTTAATGTATTCTTCATCCAATAATTTTTTTAGAAATACTCCTCTAATTACATTTTTGGCTTAGGCATATAACATGACTAACAATCAATATGCATTAAAATTATAAAAATTCCACATGTCTTTTTATTATTGGTCCTATTTTTTTCTCCTACCCAAATTATATAAATTTACTCACCTGATTTTTTGACTTACCGACCAATGCTTTTACCAAAAATTTTTGAAAAAAATTATATTCTTAAAATTTAGTTTTAGTTCAAAAAACCCAAACTCTAGAGGTCAAATTTAAAACAACCACATTATAAGTAATAAGTAAAACCCGACCTGCAGGATTCTTTAAAACTATTTTAAATGAAGTTAATTTTCTTAGTAGTACTTTTGTATTTATCGGGCAAGTTAGTGTTTTGATCAGGTAAGAAAGAAAATTGGTTGGGTTTTTTATTTAATTGGGGTTAGAATTTTTAATTGGAGTTGTACTATAATGACAATAGTAACAACAACAAACTAGGTTTATAAGTGAAACATAACAATAGACGATGATATAAATCAAATTAAAAACCCAACAAGAACAAGGATAATAGTATGACTTATGATTAAAGAACCTAGCCTCCAATTTTTTTTAGAGAACATCCATTTTATGATGAAAACGTAAACAGGTGAAGTTCGTCTTCACTTGATCCTCTAGCGCAATGGCTATCTGATTGTGAATAACCATTCTAAAGCAATAGTAATCCATGGTATCAAGTCTATTAAATAGTTGATCAATGAAGCAAATACTGTAGTGATCTTTTCTCGAGTACTCATTCAATTTTCTATAGTCCATGCATATTGTATGCATCAAGGAATTATATCACTTTTCTCATTTGTCATCACCGTAATCCCTCCTTTCTTAGGGACATATTTTATATGTCAAACCTAATTGTTGTAAAAGATCAGGTAAAAATTATTTGTATGAATCCACTATATCATCTCTTTCCTTAACACATATTTCATGAATTGATTTAGCCTTCTTTTATGTTGAATAATATCCTTCTTAGATATATATCTTGTGCATAAAAAGTTGATCTTGGTCCAGGGATATCAGATTTTTCTAGAGCTCTTTTGCGGTGTTTCAAAACTGTTAGGGCTTCTTAACCTAAAAATTAGTAGATAAAAAAGCAGCCAAAATATTAATAAAGTGTCATCCTCCTCAGCAATCCATCATAGAGGTGATAAGGATGTTTTTTCAACTCTATGTTTAGAGCTTTCTCAATAGACAACATGGGAGAGGGCCTAGAGGTCTCTTCTAAAAATTTCCACTTCTTGTTAACACACTCACAAACATATAAAACAAACCATGTCATGAATTGCTATTTCTTCAATGAAAAATTTGTCCATAATATCTCATTCTATAAAATCTTCTGATAAAAGGGGTATAATTACAAAATTCTGATATAATATTGTGATAGCCGACAACTCCTTATAGACTACATATAGTTTTATCGCATTATCAATATTAAAGACTTTTATGTTGTCATGCACTATCATAGTCACATTCCCAAATGATACATCAATCAAAGATTTTCGATGTCCAAAATGAACGTCCCAAAGAAAATAGGGCTTTTAGATCCGCCCAAAAGTCTAGAATAAAAAAATTCACTAGAAAGGTAAGAGAACCAACTTGCACTAAGAAATTTTCACTAATACCATCTAATCTTTTGAAGCATCTATGTAGTGGCTTAATAAAAATAGGTATTGTTACGATCCGATTCCTTGAGTAATGATGACACCTACTATAACCCACTACTATGTAATCCAAACAACTTAACAACCCAAAAATTAATGTGATGGCATGTTATTAAAAGCAATTATGTCTCAAAATCCTGCACGGGCCTCCATGGTGTCACACCCCGAGCCTACACCTTGGACGTGGGTGGCACTCGAGAACCATTGTTGGCTCCGAGCGAACTCTTTGCTTGGCTCAATACTCAATAGAAGACATACATAGAAATCTCAAAACAAGCTCAACGCATAAGATTGTCATAAATAAAATAGTTTATTACGCACTCAAATGAACATAAGTGTTCAACTCACACTCTTTAAAAAATCAACAAGGGAAGGAGAAAAGACTCTTCAACTACAATTATTTATCTATGGAGCATGTAAATGATGAAGATGGAATTCGGGACAAGTCCCATGATATCCTAAATGAACTGAAAAGTAAATGGAATCCTCATGAAGCAAGGAGAACCGTCAAAGCTAACTCAAACTTCAAGTCATATCAACGAAGTGTATGATGATGATCCTAGTTACCTGTATCTGCATCATGAAAGATGCAGGCCAAATGGCGTCAACACATGGAATGTATGAGCATGTAAGGGGAACTCTAAACCACATACATAATCTTGAACTTTTAAAAAGGAAGAACATACTCACCTCGTATGGACTCAACTCAAATCCACTCAACCCAAGGATGTTCAAACTCAGAAGTACTCCACTCAGTTAAAAATAAAAGTGACAATTAAGATGCATTATAAAGAAAGCTTTTTAAAATTAGATAATAACTTAATGTAATTAAAAATATATAATAAATCTATTACTCTTATTTGGGAGATTTTCTAACCAACAACCATCACTATGAGTAATGTGATAATACAACGTCTCACCCACGCTTCCAGAACTGTCCTATACCTAAACAGAGTTTAATGCATCCTCAACTATGTTGATCTACTAAGATATTCTTAAAAATCAATAAGTAATAGTCTAAAAAGTGTGACCCTTTATGCCCACGTTGGCAGACAAGGTTTATGAGTATCACGAGCCAGGGGTACCCACTAGACGTAACATGGACTATGGGATCCTAGGGACCCTATACAAGCCACACAGTATTCATAACATAAGAAATATAACAACAGAAGTAAAAAAACATTTCAAGTCGAATAGCTTTTCTAAAAGAAAAGCAAAAGTCTAAAACAATTAGTGTAAATAGTCATGTAATACTATAGAATGAAATTGGGCATAGCCCATACATCATATCCAAAACTGAAATACAATAAGGAAACTAGGAACAATTAAAATCCTTCCTCGAAGTATGAGGACTCACCAAATCTCGAGAACCTCAAAATCAACCTCTAGCCACAAAACTGAAAAACCTTAGTGTCGGACCCCACATTCGGGGAAATGTAGGCAAGAGTATGGATTAGTACAAAATAGTGTACCAAGAATGATAGCTATGCATAAAATATTTAAATCATGCTAAAAGGGGACATTTTATAACATGCTATTGAGCCAAAGAATGATATAAAAGGGTTAGAAAACATAAATCATAAAACATGGTCAATGAAATCTAATTATCATTTAAAGACTTTGAACACATATGTGATACTTTTGGAGTAACCTTAGTTCATTATTAATGAAAGAAGTAGTGTTAACCGACATAGAAACCATGTGAGCTATAACATAATCCGATGGTGTTTCCCACACCAAAAAGGGTTTTCAAGGACCATAAACTTATAGCTTAGGTTGATGAACTTGCTAATGTCTATCTAGACAATCATCCTATGAGGTCGAATGCCACATGGAGCGGTACTTGTTTCAGAAGCAATTGGGAAGTATGAATATGGTCAAATCAGTAGTAGGAATAGAAATTATCGAATGAAAACATTCTCCAAATCAACGGTGACACGCATGTCAAATAAATGGGGTTTTGGTTTTAGTTATCAACTACAACAACAACAAACAATACGAAATACAATAGTGAGATAGGTTCTTGGAATGCGATTAGATTACTGGCTAATATAGACAATAAGTAATTGTAACTATTAGGAAATAGTTATATATTAGTGACTAAGCTAAACCATAGATGGAATAAATTTTCACTCTGATATTTACCCCGAATCAAGTTGTTTCCTCTCAAAAATCAACAAGAAAGCAAATAAGACCATCCTAAACCTTAGTCTATTCACTCTCTCGAATTCAATATGTGGGACTGAGTTTAGGATTCACTCTTTGAGACGAACCCGTGTCAACCCAATACTGACCATCAATCAACAATCTCGGTTTTAAAACCTTTCTCTTGATCAAGGCAAAAACACGAAGGTAGAAAAACATTTGAAACTACAATTTTTAAATTAACCCATAATTGGTGATTAAACTCATTTTTTAAACGGAATTTAAACTAACAATTAGCAACACCCATAAACTAAATCAACCTATAATCACATAATCACACCCCAAGAATTGGGGTTTTAGCTAAGCATTATAAAAAAGATAAAAATCATTACTAGATTGAGTTTCCATCAACTGGCTAAGATGGATTTCATTCTTACAACGTTCCAATTCAAAGAATCTCAAAGTATCACTTCCAATTTCTCAAAAGTGAAAACCTTCAATTATCCAAAACATAGGAAAAACTAGAGAAAAACTTGTCTCAATACTTAGAGTTCAATATAAAAAACATAGAATTGAAAATTAAATAATCTCCTTTAAACAAAATGCTCCAAAATGTATTTATAGTCTCCAAAAGTATGTAGCAAAGGGCCATTCGGCGCAGTAAGTTAGTCTTGCCAATCCACTCGGCGATTAGCCATTTGATATATATTCTCTCCCTTATACCTTGGCCTTCAACTTCCTCAAGGTATGTAACTTTGGGACCCTACACTACATTGCGGAACCACTCGACGATCCGCCGAATACTCCTTTCTCTCGCTAACTAGGTTTTCTCCTTCAAGGCTTGGCACGCTAGAACTTTAGGTGTTCAAATATCCATTCAGCGACTAGCCAAGTGGACTAGGAAATCACTAGGCTTTCTTTACTTCACTCGTTCAGCTCGCTTTATCCTTTTTTGAAAATTAGTGTCCTTGCTTAGATCCTCAATCCATATACCTGGAAATCAAGAGTTATACATTAGTTATTGGCATAAAATAAGCATTTAAGGACACTAAATCATTGTTAATAAAATGCTAAATGAGTCAAAATCTCAGACTCATCAACACTCCCAACTTAAACTTTTGCTTGTCCTTAAGGAAAAATCAATTTTAGCAGCTCAATTGGGAGGCGTCAAACAGTGTTACACAAGACTCATTAATGAATGCACACAAAAAGACTCAACCTAGTTATGCAAGGATCAATTGTGCACTCATGTGTTCAAGTTGTGAATCACCATTATCAAAGGTTCTCAAGTTCACAATACTTGATTCAGATGCAAGTTCAAGCTCAACAAAGGTACCCAAATGCCCTCACAAAAAATAATGATTCCATATTCACACAATATTATTCAATAATTTATAGCTCCATAATCACAAAAAAATCACACTCAAAAAGATGAACACATGCATGACTTCACCAATAGATTTGCCCTTATTTTCCGGCCAACATTGTTTCAGCTCACTCAAAATCAAAAAGGCCTGTCCTGGTTTGTAATGGGACTGGTGCAAAGGTATTTTGATTTATCTTTGCTATCCTCATGAAATGTGGTATGAACAACTTTCCTTTGTTTTTCTTCAGCATTTTCATTACAGCTCAAAATTCACCTTGTTATTCAATTCTCATGGACTACCGGACACCCAATTTTCTTTTTCAACTTTCACTACTTTATTTCAAAAAAAATTCTTTCTTTTTATTTCTTTTTCTTCTTTTCATTCTCTCCCTTTTTTCTGTATGGAGGGGTTCCAATTTTTTCATGTCCATGGATCAAGGGGGACCTCTTCACATTTCTTTATTTTTCTTCTCTTTCAACCACATCTGCAACTTAGGCTTTTGGCCTAAGTTGTCTATTCAAATACATAACACTTTATGAGGATTATGGGTTAATAGGTAAAGAGAGATCTCATTTACTCAATATTCTTCAAAGAAATAGTATAAGGCTCAAAAGGGTTCAAGCAAGGTTCACACGATCACAAGGTTTGCCACAAAAGAGGTATAATGTCAAATATTTACACTCTTTGAAATTGTTGCTTAGGATCATTTCAAGAGTTTTCATCACTTAGTCGACTGGACAAACGGGGAAAATTCTATGTGTCATCACACATTGTTCACAGTAAGCTCATCACACAATGCATTGTCACAAATATCAAACAAGACTCCACACATTCGCTAGTGTGTAATGTTAATCACAACAGACTCAATTCGATAATCGGCTAGTCACAATGAGATTCAAAAAGTTCACATATTGTCTATGAAACTTCATTTTGCCTAATCGTATCCACACATTCATTTTTGTTCGAATGAGAGTACTATTTACTTATCGGTACTGCTGAAGATCGATACTCAATTTGCACAAGAATAGCCATATTCAAACAAAATCAAAAGGAGGCAATTTTTTTTAGAAGGGTCCAAAAGCCATTTGCAATTAAAACAAGGAGCCACAAGCTCCAACATGCACAAAATTGTGCAAAAAAACAATTTACAGCACAAAACCCAACCTATAAACAAAAGCAAGAATCATAAGATATAGG
Source organism: Solanum sitiens (assembly GCA_016801875.1). Classification (NCBI taxonomy): domain Eukaryota; kingdom Viridiplantae; phylum Streptophyta; class Magnoliopsida; order Solanales; family Solanaceae; genus Solanum; species Solanum sitiens. The sequence continues at coordinate 1,342,395 of JABWTJ010000408.1, forward strand.
TATGGAAGTACCTCGCCCTACCACAAAAAAAAAGCAATTTGTCCTCAAATGCAATACAAACATTAAAAATCAATAGAAATAACATAGAGGGAGGTAAACAAAGGTCCAATCTAAACAGTCGCTCAATTTGTTAGAGCATCAATGCCCGGTGCAATATCAGAACTACTAGTTCCACTGGACCCAACAATGGTGGTGTCTCTCAAGGAAGTCTGGCGCACAATCTCAAACATCACATCCTCAAGGTCGGCTCGATCATTATAAACAGTAGTATCTCGCTCCTCAAGGTGCTTGTCATTAGTCTACGCCTCCTATGCATCGGGTGCTACATACTCCATAGGTACATCTCTGGTGGTGGTCGGAGGAATCTCAGATGTAGTTGGGAACCCTCCATATCAGCTGCCTCAAATAAAGAGGTGATGTCTGTAGACTTTAAATAGTCTACATCCTTTCTCAAGATGACAACCTTGGCTCTCAAATCCACCATCTCGGAAGTCACCCCTACCTAATCTAACATGTCTTAACTCTCACTGTGGGAGTGTCGATAGATGCTCGTAAAGGTTTCAGTGTAGATAGGTTATCATTCTCGATAATCCATGGTACTATAACCTCTAATCGAGTAGCCCTCATATCCGCTGAATGGGCTAGGTACCCCATCTTCAGTATCATAGCCTCAGTAATCCTAGAAGGCTAGGACATAGAAGAAATACTAAGAATCTAGGATAAAGTGGAAGTACATGAACGCTTGGAGGCCAGAATAGGAAAAGATGCCTCTAAGGAATAGAATCAACATCCACCTCCGGGGATGTATCCACCGGAGTTTCTCTACTCTTGTCTACCTCCTCTCGAGTGTACTAATGTTCTATAATCCGAATGTCTGTGGAGGATATGGGAATGACCTTGATATCTCTCATGTCATCATGAGGAACTCCAGCACATCGACATAACTCTGTGATCAAAACCCTAAATAGGCTACCTTTGCATGACGTAGCATTGATTCATTTTATGAATGCATGATGGAGCTGATGATTAAGCCGAACCACTATCGTGAAGCTACATTCAAACCCTTCTTCTTTATCTGGACTCCCAGCTCAATCTACCTCAGGGTGATATCAAAAATAAGGGGGGCAAGCCAGACTTTAAGGTCATCCAGGGACTAAGAAGTTGCAAGACCCTCACACTTGTGCTTAAATCAGGTGTCTCTTTGAAGCACAACATATATATGGTTGCTGTTGCACGCCCCTTCTGTCACGACCCAAAAATGGACGTGATGGCACTCGTCTTATCCCACCAAGACAAGTCAGCCTAAAACTCAACCATTATAATAAAGTGAAGAAATAAAATATAAGTAACTTAATAAAAATCCCAAAACCTGGTAGTCACGTGTACAAGCCTCTAAAGTATTACAATTGATTCAAAAGAAAAACTCAAGTCTCAAATGAACTTTTTTCTAGAATAGAACAAGATCATAATTAAGGAGAAGAAAGTCTACTGAGATGGAAACAGCTACCTCACAAATCTCCAAGAAGCCTCGAAAAAGAAGAGAATGACAAGTACAACAAAAATCCAGGCTCATAACCTACAAAAAAATTGTAGAAGCAAGGGGTGAGTACCAAATCACACGGTACTCAGCAAGTAAACCTCTAAACACAAGCTAAGGAGATGAAATACGGGTACTCCTACCACCCCACCCGAACCTCCATAACTACAACCTGCATAAAAATCAGCCCAACCTAACAGCTCACAGTTTACATAACGTGTAACTCAACAACCACACTTAAACAAATTACATATCCTCCACAACAACACTTTAACAAATTACATATCCTCAGCAACAACACTTTAACAAATTACATATCCTCAACAACAACACTTCAACAAATTACATATCCTCAATAATAATAATTCAACCAATTACGTATCCTCAACAACACTTCAACAAATTACATATCCTCAATAACAAGCTCAGTACTAAACAATCACAAGTTCCATAGAAAGGCAATCACAAGATCAGGAAAACACAATATCAAGTTCACTAATGATAAATATGTGCAATGCAATGGAATGCAATGTCAAGTATAATGATGCATGTCTGACCTAGTGATACACACCCGCTGTCTCTCAGTCCGGGACCCATAGGGGACATATCTGTCCATGCATCTGTCGCGGCGCACGACACGACCCTCGATAATAGTAACCATCGCGGCGCGCGATACGTCCCTCGAAATATAGTATCCATCGCGGCGCGCGATACGTCCCTCGAAATATAGTATCCATCGCGGCGCGCGATACGTCCCTCGAAATGGTACATCATCTTTACGTTCTCATTCTTTCTCAATGCACATAACACTTTTCACAACCATGTCTCAGAATAATGCAAATGACATGTTCACACAAATAATGAGGAGATGACCATTTTCATAACATTGCACAATTCACAGCAACACAAACATGATATCACATCAACAATGATTCAACAAGCCTTCAAACTTTTCTCAACACATCACACATAAACAATTGATCACATTTCCTTTTGTTACCCCTTTTTCATTATTAGAATTAATCAATATGGACAAGTCAACCCACCACCAAATCCCATTACTCCCAAACATATACCACAAGGAAAATACACGCATTCCATACACTTAACAAGAGTTTAGAAATCTACTTGCCTCGAATAATTAAGAATTCACTCCGGCACACGAGTCTTCCACTTCCGTTGTACTTTCAACTCAAAGCAATCTATTCACATTAAATAATCACAATGAGGTTTCAAAACTAACAACACCTATATTACTATGTAACAAACTCCTAATCTTGATGCTAATTAACATGTCAACTCTCATATTTTCTCAATTTCAAGGCTAAGGTTAAGTATTAATTCATTCAATTATTATAAATTTTAAGGTATTCAAGTAATTTAATACCCCAAATATTTAATTACCTATCTCAATATATTAAAAACTTAAAATTATAATAGAATTTAAGAATATATATATAATATAACAATGTGAGGCCACTGGTTACACATGGCGATGGCAACATTAATCCAAATGTCAATTTTTACTCCTTTTTAATGTAAACCCAATTAACAATTCATTATCTTATTGTTTTTCAACTCATCAGGGAATTCAATTCCCTGCAATTCATTCACTAGCAACCAAAAATAGAATTTATCACTCGTCTCTGCCCCAAAATACATGCTATACACGGTTCAAAATTGCCAATTAAAATTCCTATCAACCTTCATTAGCTAATAATAACAGTTTCAACATTAACTTTAACTATACATATAAAGATCACAAGGTTCATATTATTTTTGTACCTGCCGCCCAACGCATGTCTTCTCCCTTGTTCTCCCATCTCTTCCTCTTTTTTTTTCTAAAACAATTATGTATTAAAAGTGACAAACCTAGTAATTTATTTTAATATATAAATAACAGTAAATTATAAATTTGACTTATTAATCACCAATTAAATTAAAAGATTCCTAAAATAAAATAAATACATGTCAATTAAGTAACTATAGTTATCGAATAGTTCAAAATTTCCATCCAACTTCACAAACTGATCAAAAGTGACTCGGAGCAACTATCAAAATGGGTAAACTGGTAATTTTTGTAAAAATCTCCAAAAATGACCTTCCGGGTCATTACATTATCCACCACTAAAAACCATGTTCGTCCTCGAACATAAGAAAGAAGAAGGAAGTTGAATCAACCACTAGACACTCATAATACACAAACCATCACATATCTTATTAAGATTCCCTTTTCACAACACAACTTCCCCCCCCCCCCCCCCCACAAACTTAGGTTATAAAAATTTGTTCTTTAGACATAGAATACTCATCAAGGGAGAACCAAACTTATGTAACCCAAAGAGGAAAATGATTAAGTAAGCACCGAACAAGGGATACACAAAATGAAAAACTACTAACAACACTTTTAGATAATTGTAACTCTTCATATGTGGTAGATCTTATATTAGTTCTCATAAGTAAGGTTGTGCGTACGAATATACCTCAACCATCTTAAACAAGTTCTATCTTAACTGAAATGATCAAGTTTGTCCAAGAATCCTACTCTATCAAGAGGACATGAGATGATCGGTACATTCGATCCACCACTAGGAATTCACTCCTAAATATAGAAACACACCATATACAAGGAATTATACTCCAAATCATATCCAAAACGAAGTAGGTGAGTCACATAAGAATGTACGAAATCAAAATCAAATAACACAAGATACTCCTTCCATAATGTCCATATCAAACATTTACATCCATCTAACTCCATTTTTTTTTCCACCCATAATCAACCAGTCTGATTTCATTACAATATTACAACAATTACTCTATTCATCAATCCCACATATTTCTCACAGTACTCCATGAAGCTAACACTCTTAATACCAACAACTATCATAACCACACCAATCATTTACCTTGTTCTCACACCGTCGCTAATATCAATGTCTCCTTAGCAAGCACATTGTATCCTCAATTTTTTTCTTCAAAATATGGCTCCCTCTCTTTCCATTTATATGAGCCACTCGATACTGATAACACTAGTTTCAATTCTAAAAATACTTTTCCATCGAGGTAAATAATTAAATCACAGCCAATGTCAACTCCACCTAATTTTTCAGATACGAAATTTCAACTAATAATGAAAATCATCATATACCACATACCAACACTAAAAAAATTCTTGGTCACTCCAATAATTCGGTATACTATAATCTCATAATCTCTGTCCTCTATCAAATATTTATGTAACACATCAAGACAATTTGTATCGTCCTGTCAACAAAGTAGTTTTAGTCCCCTCGAATCTTCATTAATCATGTAAGACTGTAGGCTCACATCGTTGAACATTAATAAGTTACATATCATAATTTGAATAATCTATCCCTACATAACCATATGGAATCTCCCACACCTAATTTCTTGTCACTCAACCAAAAACTCAATCTTTAGAAAAGTTTATGATGAATTCCTAGTAAGTCTGTACCGAATTAGTTCACATCTCATGATCATATCTAAATTCATAGGCAATATCAATAAATCTTTCAACCACAAACCAAGTATCTATATGAGAGTCTGATTCCTTCATTTTTTAAAAATTCTTTTTATGGTGCAAAATTCTAAGTATCTTGAACTCTTCAATACACCAGACTCTTGTTTCTTTTGTTGACTCGCTTATCAATTTTCCTTTGACCAACACCGCATGATATTTTTACCTTATCCTTAAAAATAAATTAACATTATATGAAATCCCTCTTAGGTGTAGCAATCAAAAGTAACCAACTGTACTACTAAACTTTTAAGTCCTTCCAAATGCTTTATACTTAATGTGATCGATCCTTTCATACTTTACCAATTCATACCCTGAAAATACACACTACCACAAACCTAAACTCACCAAGAAAACTGGAATTTTGAATTCAACTGTGTAACCCAATCCCTTTATCTATCAACATTAGCTCATACCTTTATTTATTTTTTCCGTATGAATTCACGTATCTTAGCTTATCATTGGTTTTCTCTCTATCAATCTTAGCATATATTTTGCTAAAACCTCTACCATACTCATTATCAAACTCAAAATCACAAATGAACTAATCATCATACTTGAGCTTAACGTCCTTACACTTATTTTTCAAGTTTTATCCAGTAGTTTTTTTTCTTAACCAATCTGATGATCTTGTGACACTACATATTACCATAACCTGAGCAAAACGAATGAAATCAGGTGTCACTGAACCTAATTCTCAAACCCTCTGAAGATACCTCCTTGGCCCTCGCAATGAGAGAAAACATTCTTACTCTCTCACCCCTTTCTGAAGGCTACACTATATCCTACTAAATTTTTTTTTATTATGACTCTAGCTCCTTTAAATTTTATTCGAGCAGTGTTTCAACGCCTCCCAAAACTTTCCTTGCAACCACGCTACTCACCAATAATTTTTAAAAGACTAACACAATTTCATACGCGCTTCCTTTCCAAAATTCTCAATTTCTTTCACAGAAGTATACTCATCCAGACTTCAGTTACCTATAAGTTTGTCATCCTAATATGATCCATTTCCAAGAAGCTTACGATGAAATACCACTCATTTAAAATCCTCGAGATACACTATACAATCTAAACACATCAATACCGTACTAATAATCCACCACTAAAATTCTCCGTACAATATAATGCCTAACTCATTCTTCTGTAGTAACAACTAGTTGATTTCTTAAAGGGGAATGCAACATTGAATCTCATTATATGAGCATTTGATATAACTTATGACTCTTTAAGTACTTAGTATTTATAATTGACAATCGACATATCTTTTTTTTTTTCATATACCCCTAGTATCACATAGTGAAAGTCTATTAAATCCACCACTAGAACACATCGTACTTATCAAAATGATTGTACTTCAATAAAAAAAATTCCCATTAAGTGACTATATTATGCTACCAAATTTCTTTTGTCTCTCATCTAAAGGGATATTTATTCTTTCGTAGGTCAGGTCAATATAAAATGTAACATACTTCATAACTTTAACCAAGTAAGCATTAATACTATTGTAGTAGAATTTCTAACCTTAATTGGTGCATCATTATTCTCATTATTTCCTAAGCAACCCATTCATGTTATGATAACTATATCAAGTGTATTTTTCAAGGTTACATTATTCATTATCTATCAAACTCTTCAAACATTTAACTTCTAATTGCCGAACCATTCCAGATATTTCTTATACCACATAAGTACTATATTTTTATTTTTTTTTACTATGGTAACTAACCTTACTATAACCCTTCAAATATGATCAAACATTCGTTTCATAAGTATATCATTTCCACCTTATTAATACCAAATCTAATATCAAATCAATACCCGACATGTTAAATACTCACATGAGGAACTACGCACGAGTAATCATATAAGTGAATGTGAATGAAGTGAAGCGATAAAAATTAAAATCGGATCAAGTACGCACGATAGAGATCCAAGAAGTGAAGATTTTTCTTAAAAGTCACTATAGCCTCTCGAACATAAGTACAGACGTCTCCGTACCGATCCTCGAGACTCTATTTAGACTCGACTTGTACACACGTGAGACCTATGAACCTAGGGCTCTGATACCATTTTTGTCACGACCCAAAAATGGACGTGATGGCACTCGTCTTATCCCACCAAGACAAGTCAGCCTAAAACTCAACCATTATAATAAAGTGAAGAAATAAAATACAAGTAACTTAATAAAAATCCCAAAACCTGGTAGTCACGTGTACAAGCCTCTAAAGTATTACAATTGATTCAAAAGAAAAACTCAAGTCTCAAATGAACTTTTTTCTAGAATAGAACAAGATCATAATTAAGGAGAAGAAAGTCTACTGAGATGGAAACAGCTACCTCACAAATCTCCAAGAAGCCTCGAAAAAGAAGAGAATGACAAGTACAACAAAAATCCAGGCTCATAACCTACAAAAAAATTGTAGAAGCAAGGGGTGAGTACCAAATCACACGGTACTCAGCAAGTAAACCTCTAAACACAAGCTAAGGAGATGAAATACGGGTACTCCAACCACCCCACCCGAACCTCCACAACTACAACCTGCATAAAAATCAGCCCAACCTAACAGCTCACAGTTTACATAACGTGTAACTCAACAACCACACTTAAACAAATTACATATCCTCCACAACAACACTTTAACAAATTACATATCCTCAGCAACAACACTTTAACAAATTACATATCCTCAACAACAACACTTCAACAAATTACATATCCTCAATAATAATAATTCAACCAATTACGTATCCTCAACAACACTTCAACAAATTACATATCCTCAATAACAAGCTCAGTACTAAACAATCACAAGTTCCATAGAAAGGCAATCACAAGATCAGGAAAACACAATATCAAGTTCACTAATGATAAATATGTGCAATGCAATGGAATGCAATGTCAAGTATAATGATGCATGTCTGACCTAGTGATACACACCCGCTGTCTCTCAGTCCGGGACCCATAGGGGACATATCTGTCCATGCATCTGTCGCGGCGCACGACACGACCCTCGATAATAGTAACCATCGCGGCGCGCGATACGTCCCTCGAAATATAGTATCCATCGCGGCGCGCGATACGTCCCTCGAAATATAGTATCCATCGCGGCGCGCGATACGTCCCTCGAAATGGTACATCATCTTTACGTTCTCATTCTTTCTCAATGCACATAACACTTTTCACAACCATGTCTCAGAATAATGCAAGTGACATGTTCACACAAATAATGAGGAGATGACCATTTTCATAACATTGCACAATTCACAGCAACACAAACATGATATCACATCAACAATGATTCAACAAGCCTTCAAACTTTTCTCAACACATCACACATAAACAATTGATCACATTTCCTTTTGTTACCCCTTTTTCATTATTAGAATTAATCAATATGGACAAGTCAACCCACCACCAAATCCCATTACTCCCAAACATATACCACAGGGAAAATACACGCATTCCATACACTTAACAAGAGTTTAGAAATCTACTTGCCTCGAATAATTAAGAATTCACTCCGGCACACGAGTCTTCCACTTCCATTGTACTTTCAACTCAAAGCAATCTATTCACATTAAATAATCACAATGAGGTTTCAAAACTAACAACACCTATATTACTATGTAACAAACTCCTAATCTTGATGCTAATTAACATGTCAACTCTCATATTTTCTCAATTTCAAGGCTAAGGTTAAGTATTAATTCATTCAATTATTATAAATTTTAAGGTATTCAAGTAATTTAATACCCCAAATATTTAATTACCTATCTCAATATATTAAAAACTTAAAATTATAATAGAATTTAAGAATATATATATATATAATATAACAATGTGAGGCCACTGGTTACACATGGCGATGGCAACATTAATCCAAATGTCAATTTTTACTCCTTTTTAATGTAAACCCAATTAACAATTCATTATCTTATTGTTTTTCAACTCATCAGGGAATTCAATTCCCTGCAATTCATTCACTAGCAACCAAAAATAGAATTTATCACTCGTCTCTGCCCCAAAATACATGCTATACACGGTTCAAAATTGCCAATTAAAATTCCTATCAACCTTCATTAGCTAATAATAACAGTTTCAACATTAACTTTAACTATACATATAAAGATCACAAGGTTCATATTATTTTTGTACCTGCCGCCCAACGCATGTCTTCTCCCTTGTTCTCCCATCTCTTCCTCTTTTTTTTTCTAAAACAATTATGTATTAAAAGTGACAAACCTAGTAATTTATTTTAATATATAAATAACAGTAAATTATAAATTTGACTTATTAATCACCAATTAAATTAAAAGATTCCTAAAATAAAATAAATACATGTCAATTAAGTAACTATAGTTATCGAATAGTTCAAAATTTCCATCCAACTTCACAAACTGATCAAAAGTGACTCGGAGCAACTATCAAAATGGGTAAACTGGTAATTTCTGTAAAAATCTCCAAAAATGACCTTCCGGGTCATTACATTATCCACCACTAAAAACCATGTTCGTCCTCGAACATAAGAAAGAAGAAGGAAGTTGAATCAACCACTAGACACTCATAATACACAAACCATCACATATCTTATTAAGATTCCCTTTTCACAACACCCACAAACTTAGGTTATAAAAATTTGTTCTTTAGACATAGAATACTCATCAAGGGAGAACCAAACTTATGTAACCCAAAGAAGAAAATGATTAAGTAAGCACCGAACAAGGGATACACAAAATGAAAAACTACTAACAACACTTTTAGATAATTGTAACTCTTCATATGTGGTAGATCTTATATTAGTTCTCATAAGTAAGTTTGTGCGTACTAATATACCTCAACCATCTTAAACAAGTTCTATCTTAACTGAAATGATCAAGTTTGTCCAAGAATCCTACCCTATCAAGAGGACATGAGATGATCGGTACATTCGATCCACCACAAGGAATTCACTCCTAAATATAGAAACACACCATATACAAGGAATTATACTCCAAATCATATCCAAAATGAAGTAGGTGAGTCACATAAGAATGTACGAAATCAAAATCAAATAACACAAGATACTCCTTCCATAATGTCCATATCAAACATTTACATCCATCTAACTCCATTTTTTTTCCACCCATAATCAACCAGTCTGATTTCATTACAATATTACAACAATTACTCTATTCATCAATCCCACATATTTCTCACAGTACTTCATGAAGCTAACACTCTTAATACCAACAACTATCATAACCACACCAATCATTTACCTTGTTCTCACACCGTCGCTAATATCAATGTCTCCTTAGCAAGCACATTGTATCCTCAATTATTTTCTTCAAAATATGGCTCCCTCTCTTTCCATTTATATGAGCCACTCGATACTGATAACACTAGTTTCAATTCTAAAAATACTTTTCCATCGAGGTAAATAATTAAATCACAGCCAATGTCAACTCCACCTAATTTTTCAGATACGAAATTTCAACTAATAATGAAAATCATCATATACCACATACCAACACTAAAAAAATTTTTGGTCACTCCAATAATTCGGTATACTATAATCTCATAATCTCTGTCCTCTATCAAATATTTATGTAACACATCAAGACAATTTGTATCGTCCTGTCAACAAAGTAGTTTTAGTCCCCTCGAATCTTCATTAATCATGTAAGACTGTAGGCTCACATCGTTGAACATTAATAAGTTACATATCATAATTTGAATAATCTATCCCTACATAACCATATGGAATCTCCCACACCTAATTTCTTGTCACTCAACCAAAAACTCAATCTTTAGAAAAGTTTATGATGAATTCCTAGTAAGTCTGTACCGAATTAGTTCACATCTCATGATCATATCTAAATTCATAGGCAATATCAATAAATCTTTCAACCACAAACCAAGTATCTATATGAGAGTCTGATTCCTTCATTTTTTAAAAATTCTTTTTATGGTGCAAAATTCTAAGTATCTTGAACTCTTCAATACTCCAGACTCTTGTTTCTTTTGTTGACTCGCTTATCAATTTTCCTTTGACCAACACCGCATGATATTTTTACCTTATCCTTAAAAATAAATTAACATTATATGAAATCCCTCTTAGGTGTAGCAATCAAAAGTAACCAACTGTACTACTAAACTTTTAAGTCCTTCCAAATGCTTTATACTTAATGTGATCGATCCTTTCATACTTTACCAATTCATACCCTGAAAATACACACTACCACAAACCTAAACTCACCAAGAAAACTGGAATTTTGAATTCAACTGTGTAACCCAATCCCTTTATCTATCAACATTAGCTCATACCTTTATTTATTTTTTCCGTATGAATTCACGTATCTTAGCTTATCATTGGTTTTCTCTCTATCAATCTTAGCATATATTTTGCTAAAACCTCTACCATACTCATTATCAAACTCAAAATCACAAATGAACTAATCATCATACTTGAGCTTAACGTCCTTACACTTATTTTTCAAGTTTTATCCAGTAGTTTTTTTTCTTAACCAATCTGATGATCTTGTGACACTACATATTACCATAACCTGAGCAAAACGAATGAAATCAGGTGTCACTGAACCTAATTCTCAAACCCTCTGAAGATACCTCCTTGGCCCTCGCAATGAGAGAAAACATTCTTACTCTCTCACCCCTTTCTGAAGGCTACACTATATCCTACTAAATTTTTTTTTATTATGACTCTAGCTCCTTTAAATTTTATTCGAGCAGTGTTTCAACGCCTCCCAAAACTTTCCTTGCAACCACGCTACTCACCAATAATTTTTAAAAGACTAACACAATTTCATACGCGCTTCCTTGCCAAAATTCTCAATTTCTTTCACAGAAGTATACTCATCCAGACTTCAGTTACCTATAAGTTTGTCATCCTAATATGATCCATTTCCAAGAAGCTTACGATGAAATACCACTCATTTAAAATCCTCGAGATACACTATACAATCTAAACACATCAATACCGTACTAATAATCCACCACTAAAATTTTCCGTACAATATAATGCCTAACTCATTCTTCTATAGTAACAACTAGTTGATTTCTTAAAGGGGAATGCAACATTGAATCTCATTATATGAGCATTTGATATAACTTATGACTCTTTAAGTACTTAGTATTTATAATTGACAATCGACATATCTTTTTTTTTTTCATATACCCCTAGTATCACATAGTGAAAGTCTATTAAATCCACCACTAGAACACATCGTACTTATCAAAATGATTGTACTTCAATAAAAAAAAATCCCATTAAGTGACTATATTATGCTACCAAATTTTTTTTGTCTCTCATCTAAAGGGATATTTATTCTTTCGTAGGTCAGGTCAATATAAAATGTAACATACTTCATAACTTTAACAAAGTAAGCATTAATACTATTGTAGTAGAATTTCTAACCTTAATTGGTGCATCATTATTCTCATTATTTCCTAAGCAACCCATTCATGTTATGATAACTATATCAAGTGTATTTTTCAAGGTTACATTATTCATTATCTATCAAACTCTTCAAACATTTAACTTCTAATTGCCGAACCATTCCAGATATTTCTTATACCACATAAGTACTATATTTTTTTTTTACTATGGTAACTAACCTTACTATAACCCTTCAAATATGATCAAACATTCGTTTCATAAGTATATCATTTCCACCTTATTAATACCAAATCTAATATCAAATCAATACCCGACACGTTAAATACTCACATGAGGAACTACACACGAGTAATCATATAAGTGAATGTGAATGAAGTGAAGCGATAAAAATTAAAATCGGACCAAGTACGCACGATAAAGATCCAAGAAGTGAATATTTTTCTTAAAAGTCACTATAGCCTCTCGAACATAAGTACAGACGTCTCCGTACCGATGCTCGAGACTCTATTTAGACTCGACTTGTACACACGTGAGACCTATGAACCTAGGGCTCTGATACCATTTTTGTCACGACCCAAAAATGGACGTGATGGCACTCGTCTTATCCCACCAAGACAAGTCAGCCTAAAACTCAACCATTATAATAAAGTGAGGAAATAAAATATAAGTAACTTAATAAAAATCCCAAAACCTGGTAGTCACGTGTACAAGCCTCTAAAGTATTATAATTGATTCAAAAGAAAAACTCAAGTCTCAAATGAACTTTTTTCTAGAATAGAACAAGATCATAATTAAGGAGAAGAAAGTCTACTGAGATGGAAACAGCTACCTCACAAATCTCCAAGAAGCCTCGAAAAAGAAGAGAATGACAAGTACAACAAAAATCCAGGCTCATAACCTACAAAAAAATTGTAGAAGCAAGGGGTGAGTACCAAATCACACGGTACTCAGCAAGTAAACCTCTAAACACAAGCTAAGGAGATGAAATACGGGTACTCCAACCACCCCACCCGAACCTCCACAACTACAACCTGCATAAAAATCAGCCCAACCTAACAGCTCACAGTTTACATAATGTGTAACTCAACAACCACACTTAAACAAATTACATATCCTCCACAACAACACTTTAACAAATTACATATCCTCAGCAACAACACTTTAACAAATTACATATCCTCAACAACAACACTTCAACAAATTACATATCCTCAATAATAATAATTCAACCAATTACGTATCCTCAACAACACTTCAACAAATTACATATCCTCAATAACAAGCTCAGTACTCAACAATCATAAGTTCCATAGAAAGGCAATCACAAGACAGGAAAACACAATATCAAGTTCACTAATGATAAATATGTGCAATGCAATGGAATGCAATGTCAAGTATAATGATGCATGTCTGACCTAGTGATACACACCCGCTGTCTCTCAGTCCGGGACCCATAGGGGACATATTTGTCCATGCATCTGTCGCGGCGCACGACATTACCCTCGATAATAGTAACCATCGCGGCGCGCGATACGTCCCTCGAAATATAGTATCCATCGCGGCGCGCGATACGTCCCTCGAAATATAGTATCCATCGCGGCGCGCGATACGTCCCTCGAAATGGTACATCATCTTTACGTTCTCATTCTTTCTCAATGCACATAACACTTTTCACAACCATGTCTCAGAATAATGCAAATGACATGTTCACACAAATAATGAGGAGATGACCATTTTCATAACATTGCACAATTCACAGCAACACAAACATGATATCACATCAACAATGATTCAACAAGCCTTCAAACTTTTCTCAACACATCACACATAAACAATTGATCACATTTCCTTTTGTTACCCCTTTTTCATTATTAGAATTAATCAATATGGACAAGTCAACCCACCACCAAATCCCATTACTCCCAAACATATACCACAAGGAAAATACACGCATTCCATACACTTAACAAGAGTTTAGAAATCTACTTGCCTCGAATAATTAAGAATTCACTCCGGCACACGAGTCTTCCACTTCCATTGTACTTTCAACTCAAAGCAATCTATTCACATTAAATAATCACAATGAGGTTTCAAAACTAACAACACCTATATTACTATGTAACAAACTCCTAATCTTGATGCTAATTAACATGTCAACTCTCATATTTTCTCAATTTCAAGGCTAAGGTTAAGTATTAATTCATTCAATTATTATAAATTTTAAGGTATTCAAGTAATTTAATACCCCAAATATTTAATTACCTATCTCAATATATTAAAAACTTAAAATTATAATAGAATTTAAGAATATATATATAATATAACAATGTGAGGCCACTGGTTACACATAGCGATGGCAACATTAATCCAAATGTCAATTTTTACTCCTTTTTAATGTAAACCCAATTAACAATTCATTATCTTATTGTTTTTCAACTCATCAGGGAATTCAATTCCCTGCAATTCATTCACTAGCAACCAAAAATAGAATTTATCACTCGTCTCTGCCCCAAAATACATGCTATACACGGTTCAAAATTGCCAATTAAAATTCCTATCAACCTTCATTAGCTAATAATAACAGCTTCAACATTAACTTTAACTATACATATAAAGATCACAAGGTTCATATTATTTTTGTACCTGCCGCCCAACGCATGTCTTCTCCGTTGTTCTCCCATCTCTTCCTCTTTTTTTTTCTAAATTAATTATGTATTAAAAGTGACAAACCTAGTAATTTATTTTAATATATAAATAACAGTAAATTATAAATTTGACTTATTAATCACCAATTAAATTAAAAGATTCCTAAAATAAAATAAATACATGTCAATTAAGTAACTATAGTTATCGAATAGTTCAAAATTTCCATCCAACTTCACAAACTGATCAAAAGTGACTCGGAGCAACTATCAAAATGGGTAAACTGGTAATTTTTGTAAAAATCTCCAAAAATGACCTTCCGGGTCATTACACCTTCTCTTCTTCGGACCATAACAAACTTCACCGGTCTGAAGGCATTGGCCTTCTTATTCCCATAAGGAACTAGATCATCCTAAATAGAATAGAACTCATGGAACAAGTGGGGATCTATGAATGTCGAGTCTCGGTTAAGATGTTGAATCTTTGCCTATGGAGTATCTCCCTTACCCTTGAGTATCTGCCCTCTAGATCTACGTGTATAGTAGCTTCTTCTCAAGAATAGTCCGTAACACGTCAACTTTTAATCTATTGAGTAGCCTAGGAGGAGGGACATGTACCAGATCTGGAACTATATCTGCTTTAGGAATGTGACCTCTGGAGTTTTTATGAGTCTAGGCGAGACTTTGCATGGATCTCCGTTCGCCTAAAGTGGAGAGACTAATCATCATTTGGCTCGAAGAATGCATCTTGGGAGTCAAAGGATTCTCCCTCGTTGCCGGAGTTATGATCTAGACCCTTAGACATGGGCTTCTTTCCTTTTCCCTTGCCTCCCTTAGGAGGTGTGGTCTTCCCATTTTTGGGGGAATTTGCTGCCGCATCATTTATTACTCTCGTGTTCTTTTACGGGGTGACATGCCTAGGTTTGTTTTAGCCATATCTTCAAAACCATCAAAAAGAGTTAGATTAATTTCAAGGAAAAATGTAGAAAAACATAGTTGTAGATAGACTTGTCGAACCACTTTAGCGAGTAAGATCGGGATAACCAAAATGATTGGCTCAAAAATTCCTAGAAAAATTGGCATGTCGACGATAGGAGGGGCCTTTCGGTGAATCACCTGAAGAACTCGGCAAGCAAAGACTACCCTGCCAAAATTTACAATGTATTTTAAGGGTTAAGGGCATAAAAATTGTGAGCAAAGAAGAATTTCGCGAGTCGTCGAGTGCACTCGGCAAACTCAGACTTCTCGCCAAAAGTTACAAAACCTAAACTCAAAATTAGAATGAAAATAAAGCAATCTAATGGATTTCGGAAAACCGTCGAGTTGTTCGGTGAGATCGAACCAGCTCACCAAACTGCCTAATCTGCTTACATTCTACCCCAACTTCCAAAATCAACCTCGCAGCCCCCAAAAACAAAAAAAACATACACTAACCCAATAAAACTTAGACCCATGAGACCCAAGCCTTTAAGATACTTAGACTTCTCCCGGTTTGGCCAACATTGGTCATTTGACAACTTACACCCTTAAGAATGACGTCAAACGCTCCATCATCGGGCAAAATATGGCATTTAGCACAATTATGGGTTACTTAGACTCCACCTATCTAGACCCACCAACATTAATGCACAACACAACAATTTTGATCAATTTTAAAGCATGAAAATTTGGGAAATAAACAATATAGGCATTTTAGGAAAGATATTAAAATTAAAATCGAGAAATAAACACACACACATTGATTCAGAGAGGCCCAACACATATCACTAAGTCCAAACAATTGCAAATGAGTGAAAACTTCTAAATACGAGTTTGGGGTTCGGAAAAACAACCTGTAATTCCAAATATATACTTTGAAATGTTAGGTGACAAAGATTTCGAACTTTGCACACACAATTGACGACTTAGAATTAGTAAAAACATGAAAATACAGGAAAATATAGTGCATGTGTGATTTTGGGAGGTTAAAAGTGAGGAATGTGAACGAGTTTAAATGTTTAAACCTTTGGCCTTTAAATCCGTCCAGTTCTTGCCCTCTCGGTTATATTAATTTTGCTCTCTGAACCAATCGGTGATACACCGAGTGGGTTCTTGCCTTGCCAAGTTTTAAAGGACCTTCAATTTATGTGGGGGTCCAACAGTGGACTAAGTCGTCATCACCGACCTGGTTGGTAACACGCTGATTAGTCCATGGGCTCGCCGAATTTGACAGACTCTAATCTTAGAATTTCTTGAGTCCATCAGCGGTCCAGGTCAGGCTTGATGACCTCTTCGGCTCTTCGCCGAATGTACATATTGCTCGCCAACCTAAAATTTTCAAACACATCCTACACTTCAATAAGAAAAATAAACACACGATTAATTCTAAGACAAAATAAAGAAAATAAAAAAATTGGGTCGCCTCCCAAGCAGCGCCTTAGTTAACATCGTGGCACGATGCATGTCCTCATTCAAAATTGATTCTTGGGGTTGGTCAGAGATTTACTAGGCATTCCCCCTTGTTGTCTCTTGTTTAAATGAGATGACATGCATCTGACCTATTTGGTTCTCCAATTTCTTCATTGAGACGGAATAAGCAGTGACCGTCTAGCAAAGGTTTTATACATATTTTGTCATCTCTTTCAAAAGTTTATCAGACCCCTCAACCTTATTGATAATACAAGAAATCATATCCCTAAATCGTCCACCCTCAAAAACCTTTGGCTTTTGACGCTCCTGGGGAGGAATATACTTGTCCTTCTCCCCACCCATTACATCAAAGTGGAATTATGATTCCTCCACTCTCTATCACGATCTCTCTATCCATCATCCCTGCTCCATCCTTGTTATCACCCTGCCTCAGATAGTTTGCAGAATAACAACCTCTTTGGTTGGCTAGGAAGTTCACGTTCTCGATGTCCAGCACTTCAAACATGGCCTTTTCGTGGTTTGCACACCCGACAACCACAACCTTAAAACTTCTAGCACCAGCTTCCATAATATTTTTGGACAAAATGTCAAGTTGGGTCATGATCTTTGACATGTTTTTGTCCCTCTCTTGGTCTTTCACATGTTGCTTCTTGGTGAATTTAAAAGTGATGAGGGAGACTGGATTCTTACGGGTGTAGCATACCCGGTTAATTTTAGTCATACCATCCAAGAGTTGGGCTGCTATAACATAAGGTTGTTGCATCAAACCTCCCGTAAAAAGTTGGTTAGCTACTCCCTTGTTCACCGAATCAAGGCTTCGCCAAAAGTATTGCAGCAAAACGCTGTCGGGCAAACCATGAGTTTGACATTGTAGCACAAACTTCTTGAATCTTAGTTAAGTCTCATTAATTGTCTCACCCTCCAAACACTTGAAGCGTGGATGCTATCCCGAAGTGTCATCATCTTCGAACGAGGGAAAAATTGCACTTGAAATGCGGTGACAAGTTCCTCCCACGAAGTGATAGAGTCTCTTGGCAAGTCAGCCAACCACTTACACGGTTCTCCCATTAGAGAGAATGGGAAAAACCTCAACTGGACCGACTGTTGTGATATTTCTTGAAGGAGAATGGCAGACAAACATCAACAAAGTTCCAAATATGCTCATGGGGATCCTCATGAGGAAACCCACCAAACAACCATTTTAATTGCAAGAGCAACAACAGAGTAAGTGTGATGTATAACAAAGTGTTCCCTTCAACAAGAAGCAAGCGAGTATCACCAAATCTTCCCATTAGATATGGGTCATTAACATTTCGTCTCATTGACATCGTTGAGGTGGCTGATATTATCTTGGTGGTCAACTTGGCTACCATTTCTTTTCTTGACACTCATTTCCTCTGTTTCAAACAGCAACACTCAAACCAACACTAAAAGTAAGTAAATTCAACTATGACTATCAAGAAAAAATTCAACGTCACTGAAAGAGTTGGTTTTGGTTCTTGTGGAATCAAACTGAATGGAAGATGAATTAACATGAATATTTGGTAGGAAGATAATTAGTACAAAATAAAAGTCAAAGATCGTATCTTGGTAGGTGAAATTTAGGCAAACCATAAAATGATTTCATATTCTTAACCTTGACAATTTTGACACATAGTGATGTCATGAATGACATCAATAGGATGAATTTATTCCTATAAATAGGTAGCTCTTAATTCATTTTCAAATCATCCTCTCACTTGCCTTCTCACCTTCTAAGGCATTTGTGTTCTCTCTCTTGTAGTATTTCACTTGTATTCTTTGTAGAGTGAAATAAATTTTGGTGCAGTTGTTCTTTGGTGGACGTAGGATCATTTTGATCCGAACCACGTTAAATATTGTTGTTCTTCCTTATTCTTTAATTTCACGTTTCCGCTAACAATTGGTATCAGAGCCAAGGTTCTGTCTGAGTATGCTCTGTGGTTGCAGCACAGTCTGAACTTCCACATCAGAAAAGGATTACTTTGGTTTTCTGTAGTTCCAAATACATTGTAGTAGAAAAGGAAGAACAAGTAAAAAAATGAGTTCCATGAAGTTTGAAATTGATAGATTTAGTGAGCGCAACAACTTCAATATCTGGAAAATCCAGATGATAGCGTTACTGCGGAGGGAAGGTTCAATCCATGCTATTGATGGAAAACCCCGATAAGATATCGGATTCCGACAAGGAAAAGATTGAAGGAGATGCATTGAGTGCAATCCAACTGTCCCTTGCACCTAACGTACTTTGTGAAGTGAGTACAAGTACCGAAGAGACGGCCAAAGAGTTATGGAAAAAGCTGGAAGGGCTTTACTAGGACCAGTCAGTGACAATAAGGATGTTGTTACAACGGCGTCTTCATGCATTTAAGATGGATTCAGGTACTTTGTTGCAAGACCATCTAGATGCGTTCAATAAACTTGTGATGGACTTACAAACTGCTGGAATTAAAAAGGACGAGGAGACGCTTACATGTTCTTTGCTATTTTCATTGACTTCAAAATATCGTGATATTGAGAATTCAATGATGTATAGCAAACAACCTATTAAACTTGAGCAAGTGCGACAAGCACTAAACTCTTGTGATGTGCGGATGCATTTTGAAGGAGACAAAAGTGATGAAGCTAGTGGACTCTTTGTAAGAAGTCGTACTAGCCAACAGGGAAGGAGCAAATCAAAGTACAGATCAAAGTCTCGTGTGAACAAAAAGAATGCAGAATGTTGGGGCTGTCACAAGAAAGGGCACTTTGAACGAGATTGCCCTATGTCGAAGTCCAAAGAAAAGGCGAGTGCATCCATTGTTGAGCAAGTACATGATAATGATGATGATTATGTACTAACAACATCATGCAATAGTGGAGTCTATGACAACAAATGGGTCTTAGACTCTGGTTGTACTCTGCATATGACATTCCGAAAAGATTGGTCAGCAGCTATCAAACAAGCAGAGGAACTGTATTAATGGGCAATAATGCAACTTGTAAAATAGTTGGCATTGGTTCAGTTCATGTTCGCTGCCATGATGGAATCGTGAGGACTATTACCGAAGTCCGTCATCTTCCTGATCTAAAGAAGAATTTGATCTCCCTTGGTACTTTAGATAAACAAGGCTATAAGTACATGAGTGAAGGAGGAACTATGAAAGTGACTAAAGGGTCTTTAGTCATGTTAAAGGCCAAGCTGTAAATGCATCTATAGTGCAGTTATCTAATGATGACAAGGCAAAATTATGGCACATGAGACTAGGCCATATGAGCGCACGAGGATTGGAGATGTTGAGCAACCGCAACCTTTTGAATGGTGAGAAGATCAGTACACTTGAATTTTGTGAGCACTGCGTCTTAGGGAAGCAGAAAAAGGTCAGCTTCAGCACTGGCAAGCACAACATGGGAGGGGTGCTAGACTACATCCATTCAGATTTATGGGGTCCCTCTAAGCTTCCATCGAAGGGAGGAAAGAGGTATCTTCTCACATTCGTTGATGATTTTTCACGAAAGGTTTGGGTGCATTTTATGAAGACAAAAGGTGATGCTTTTGAAGCATTTAAAGAGTGGAAGATTTTGGTTGAAAATCAAATGGAGAGGAAAATCAAGTATCTTCGCACGGACAATGGCTTGGAGTTTTGCAGTGAAGAGTTCAATGATTTCTGCAAGGTTCATGGGATCGCAAGACATAAGACGGTCAGGCACACACCACAGCAGAATGGAGTTGCCGAGAGAATGAACAGAACTCTTTTTGAGAAGGCTCGTTGTATGCTCTTACAAGCTAAGATGTCCAAAGTATTTTGGGCTGAAGCAGTTCATACTTCTTCTCATATTGTCAATCGGTCTCCAGCATTAGCGATTGACTTTAAGACTCCGAATGAGGTCTGGTCAGGTGAACCCTATAATTATTCATACTTGTGAATATTTGGGTGTCCAGCTTATTATCATGTTAATGAAGGAAAGCTTGAACCAAGGGCTAAAAAGGCCATATTCGTAGGGTATGTAGATGATGTAAAAGGGTACAAACTATGGTGTTTGTCTTTACTCAAATTTGTAGTTAGTAGAGATGTTACCTTTGATGAATCCTCTATACTTGATCCTCGTAAAGTTTCTGTGGAGTTATCTAGAAACGAGAACAACGAGCAGGTGGATCTACCGGTGGAGCTTACCAAGGAACGGGATCAAGAGACTCAAATTGATGAGTCAAAAAATGCAGATCTTAAAGAAGTTGCTTCCAATAAACCAAACATAATTGCGAAGGAAAGGGACAAAAGGCAGATACGGAAACCGGAACGTCTTATAAAGCAAGAAAATCTGATTGCACATGCGTTCGTAGCTGCAGAAGAAGAGATTAAGGATCTCGAGCCCTCTTTGTATGTTGAAGCAACTTCTTGCAAAGATGCTGCACAATGGCAGTTAGCCATGATGGAAGAGATGGAGTCTCTTCACAAAAATGATACATGGGTCTTAGTTAAAAGGCCAAAGGTGATGAGGACAGTTGGATGCAAATAGGTCTACAGAAAGAAAGAAGGTATTTCAGAAGTGGAAGATGCTAGGTTCAAGGGGAGATTGGTTGCAAAGGGTTTCAGTCAGAAGGAGGGAATTGACTACAATGAGATCTTTTCTCCAGTCGTGAAACATAGCTCAATTCGCGTGCTACTAGCATTGGTTGCACAATTTGATTTAGAGCTTCAACAGCTTGATGTCAAAACTGCTTTCTTACATGGTGATCTAGAAGAGACAATCTATATGGATCAGCCTGAAGGTTTCCTAGCTGAAGGAAAAGAAGACCATGTATGCCAACTGAAGAAGTCTTTGTATGGTTTGAAGCAATCCCCTAGACAGTGGTACAAGAGGTTTGATTCATTCAAGACTACACATGGATTTTCAAGGAGTGCATTTGATAGTTGTGTGTATCACAAGAAGATGTCTGGTAACTCTATGATTTATCTATTGTTGTATGTTGATGATATGCTTATTGCTGCTAACAACATCACAGAGATAAATATTTTAAAGAAACTGTTGAGCAAGGAATTTGACATGAAGGATCTAGGAGTTGCAAAGAAATCCTTGGAATGGAAGTTTCAAGAGAAAATGGTGTTGTACATCTTTCTCAGAAGAGGTACATCGGAAAAGTTCTTGAAAGATTCAATATGCATATGAGCAAGCCTGTAAGTACACCGTTAGCTTCTCATTTCAAGCTTTCAGAGTTACAAATGCCTTAATCTATGGATGAGGTGGAGCATATGTCAAAGGTTCTTTATGCGAGTGCAGTTGGTAGCATTATGTATGCTATGATATGCACACGTCCAGATATTGCCCAATCTGTAAGTGTGGTAAGCAAGTACATGGCAAATCCAGGAAAAAGGCACTGGGAAGCTGTTAAGTGGATATTGAGATATCTCAAAGGAGCTCCTGATGTTGGCCTAACCTTCCGGAAAAGTGAAGGCATTTCAATTCTCGGTTATGTAGATTCTGACTATGCAGGGGATCTTGATCAAAGGAGGTCCACAACTGGATACATCTTTACTCTCATTGGCAGTGCCGTTAGTTGGAAATCAACTTTACAGTCGATTGTCGCTTTGTCTACAACAGAGGCAGAATATATGGCAGCAATGTAGGCAGTGAAAGAAGTTATCTGGTTGAAAGGTTTGGTGGAAGAATTGAGTTCGGTTCAGCTTGAATCAATTCTAAAATGTGATAGTCAAAGTGCAATTCATTTGATTAAAAATCAAAGATTTTATGAGCGCACCAAACACATTGATGTCAGATTTCATTTTATTCGAGATGTCGTAGAAAAGGGAGCTATCAAGGTTGAGAAGGTTATCACAGACGATAACGCTGCAGACATGTTAACTAAAATAGTCCCGCTTGCCAAGTTTGCACACTGCAAGGACTTGGCGGGAGTATGCATCAATTGATGCAACTCTAAGAGAACAACTGCTAGGTGGAGCTGGTATGTTCAACAAAGGTTTGATTCTTCTTGTTTCTTACAATGGGATTGCCCAATAAGCTTAGAAGTTTTGGCCGGAGTTATTTATACGCATGCTTGGAACACAAACCAAGGTGGAGATTGAAAGAGTTGGTTATGGTTCTTGTGGAATCAAACTAAATGGAATATGAATTAACATGAATATTTGGTAGGAAGATAATTAGTACAAAATAAAAGTCAAAGATCGTATCTTGGTAGGTGAAATTTAGGCAAACCATAAAATGGTTTCATATTCTTAACCTTGACAATTTTGACACATAGTGATGTCATGAATGACATCAATAGGATGAATTTATTCCTATAAATAGGTAGCTCTTAATTCATTTTCAAATCATCCTCTCACTTGCCTTCTCACCTTCTAAGGCATTTGTGTTCTCTCTCTTGTAGTATTTCACTTGTATTCTTTGTAGAGTGAAATAAATTTTGGTGCAGTTGTTCTTTGGTGGACGTAGGATCATTTTGATCCGAATCACGTTAAATATTGTTGTTCTTCCTTGTTCTTTAATTTCACGTTTCCGCTAACAGTCACGATAAGAATCTAAAACAACAACACTCCCCGGAAGCGGTGCAATTTAATTTAACGTGTCAAAGACACTTCATCCAATTCTAAGTGTCAACAATCGCTAGTCAGCATAAAACCCAACTAAATGAGTTGGGGTCGAATCCCACAGGGAGTTGTACGTGTTTGAGAATCAATTGGGAAGTATGAATGTGGTCAAGTACGTAATAAGAATAAACATTATCGAATGAAAACATTATCCAAATCAAGGGGTGAAAGGAATGTCAAATAAAGGGGGTTTTGTTTATAGTTATCAACTACAACAGTAGCAAACAATAAGAAATACAATAATGAGACAGATTTGGGAAGTGATTCGATTATAGGCTAATAAAGACAAATGGGTAATTGAAATTGTTAGGAAATAGTTGTGTATATTAGTGAGTAAGCTAGGCCATAAAAGTAATATTTTTTTTCTCGAATAATTTACCCGAATAAATTTGATTTCTCTCAAACATCAACAAGCAAACAAAGTAAGACCAGCCTAGTATATTCACTCTCTCGAGTTGAATATGTGGGACTAAGTTTAGGATTCACTCTCTTGAGCTGAACCCATGTCAACCCAATACACACTAAGCATCAATAAATAATCTTGGTTTTAAAATCTCTGTCTCGAGCAGACCAAAAACACTAAAGTAGAATTTTATTTGCAACTACAATTCTTAAATTTTACCCATGATTAAACTCAATTCTAAACAATATTTGAATTAACAATTAGAAATACCCATAAACTAAATTAACCCATAATCACATAATCACACCCCAATAATTGGGGTTTTAGCTAGACATTATAAAAAGATAAAAAAATCATTGCCAAATTGAGTTTCCATCAACTAGGTAAGATTGATTTCGTTCTTACAATGTTGCAATTCGAAGAATCTCAAAAACCCACTTCCAGTTTCTCGAAATGAAAAACTTCAACTCTTCAAAGATTAGGAAAAATTAGAGAAAAACATGTCTCAATGCTCAGAGTTTCATATCAAAAACATAAATTGAAAATTCAATAATAATCTCCTCTAAACTAAATTCTCATAAATGTACTTATAGTCTCCAAAAGTATGTTGCAAAGGGCCATTTAACGCTGTAAGTAGGGCTCGCCGATCCACTCGGCTTTCCACCCATTGGTCTATATTCTCGCACTTATTTCTTGGCCTTCAGCTTCCTCAAGGTCTGTAACTTTTGGTAATCCAACTTTACATCTCGAAACCACTCGGCGATCCGCCAGCTATTCCTTTTTATTGCCATTTTGGTTTTCTTCTTCAAAGCTTGGAACACTAGAACTTTAGGTAGTCAAATAGTTATTTGGCAACTTGCCAAGTGAACTAGGCAATCACCAAGCTTTCTTTTCTTCACTCTTTCATCTCGCTTCATTCCTTTTTACAAATTAGTCTCCTTTCTTAGCTCTTCAATCCATTTACCTGGATTCAAGGGTTTTACATTAGTTATATGCATAAATAAAATTTTGAGGACACTAATTCATTGCAAGTAAAGACCTAAATGAGTCTAAATCTCGGACTTATAAATTTCTTGGTTGGAGAACCTTTTTCAAATTTGGTCACCCTTGGCCCTCAAACTTACCTTTGGAAGAATTCCCATTATCGTTCATCTCTCTTTTCACTTCACGATTTATTTACTTGACCTTTTGTTCCTCAATTTGTTTGCATGGACCATGATACGTGAAATATTTATACTTGGATGAGCCTTGCTGAACGATATTCATTGACTACTAAGTAAGATACTCCCATCACACATTTGTTTATCTTGGCCCTCGAATTCCCCACTAAGGTTGGAGCATACTTGTAAAATTGAATGAATTTAATGGCATGATCTTTCACACTCAAACCCCCTTGTTGAAAATTTATGAACTCTCGCATTTTTGTTCCCTCAACTCTAGGGGAAAGAATCTATCAACAATGACCAACTTTAACAATTCCCAATCTACGAGGCCCCTGCTCCTACGGGTCTTCCACCTTTCCTTTGCTCATACCCTAGTACATCCACATCCTTCATTTGGTAGGCATCTAATTCCGCCTTCTCTTGTGCATACACTCCCATAGAATCAAGCATTTTGTAAGCTTCATAAATAAACCCTTGTGAAGCCTCTTCCAACTTGGAGCCATGAAATTTGAGAGGATTCATTCTAGTAAAATCCCTTATGCTTGAAGCGTTCGTACTCACTTTGGGGTTCCATGAGTCCTAGTATCCCTATTCACTTGGGCCGTCACGACTTAAGTTAATATTTTGGAGAGCCAACCTTATTTCTACATTTTTCATAGCCTCCGCATCAATATGAGCTTGAGGATCTTTGGGACCTTAGGGAAGAAATCCCTCATTCATATTCTAATCTTCAATCCTTCTTGTGTTTTCCTTTTTGGTATTCGTGAAAAGAAGGGTTAGGAAAAGGTTTTCATAGAGTTAAGGCACGACTAAAGAGTAATGAATGAATTGAAATATCCTAAACATCTTATAAACTCTTATTCATAAATGTGGCGCACTTCACACTCATGAACAAGACTCTACTAGACGTGGTTTTTGAGAAATCATCCTAGAATGATACTAAACCTTGTGCTTTTATACCATGTTCGTCGCGACCCAGGGGTTCCCCATAGATGTAATAACATGGAATACTCAACCCAGAAAGGGTCTTATACAAGCCCTTAACATATCATAAACATAAATAATAGAAATGATGCAAATTAAAACTTTTTACAATAGAAGTATTTTCATAAAAACCAAAAGGAAGTCAAGACATTGACTCAATAAACCATCTAATACAATCAACTATCAATAAGGGTCACAACCCTTTACAACATAGTCTCAAAAGAAGAAGTCGAAGAAACTAGAAATGAACAACTTCAATCCTCGAATCATGAGCACTCACCAAAAGCGTGGAAAGAATCAATCCAAGCATTTCACAAAGGGTGAAGTACTCCTCGACAATCGGCACCTACAATTAAAGAATAATGTGGAAAATATGGGTTAGCACAAAATTGCGCTAAGTTTGATAGACATGCATACAAATCCCTAAAACAAGCTAAAAAAGATATTTAGTTGCAACTGTTATTTATCAAGTTTAAGTGTCATCATGCACATTTGTGAAAAACATAAGTCAAACCATCTCATAAGCAACCTTAAGCTATACTTGTGCAATGTATAGATAAGATTTCATAATCCTCTCTATGCACTACTTTTAGGACACCATAGTCATACATAGCATACATTGTCCTCATCCATAGCCAATACTCATAGACAAGGAAACATTCATGTTCACAACTTGTAGCAAGTAAAGTCACTCTTAGCAACAATTCATATCATCCATGCATATATTTATTCATAGCATTGGAAAAAACACAATCACCCCTTTCAATGTCTACTTGTGCAATGTATAAGTGAAGTCTCATACCCCCACTCACACTAACTAGAGATCATTGAGAAGTCATGATAAGTATAGTTCATGTTCATGTTCATAATCCATATTCTTTTCACGTCGGGAAATAACCTTCACCGACATAGACCATGTAAGCTACATGGAATGCGATGTCAT
The DNA here is from genome assembly GCA_016801875.1 of Solanum sitiens. NCBI lineage: Eukaryota > Viridiplantae > Streptophyta > Magnoliopsida > Solanales > Solanaceae > Solanum > Solanum sitiens. The sequence continues at coordinate 1,370,019 of JABWTJ010000408.1, forward strand.
GCCACCACACCGAAAAGATGTGTCCTACTTGCCTAAGGTAGAATCATGTTTCATAGCTTAGGTGTATCCATTAGCTAAAGACATATATGGGCACATAGTTACGGGATAAATAGATTGCTATTAGAAACCTGGATTGAATGATGTAAAAGGTTTCCACCTCATAAGATAACGGTTTTTGGGAACCCTGACTGACTAGCGTATAAGGAACCTATTCAGAGGCTGGACTAACTGGCGTAAAAGCTTCCATCTCATATTCATATCCGCTAGGTGCTAGACATAATTCTCTCTAAATTCATGTTAAGTCTTTACTTAATTTCATGTTCACGAAACAATGCCCTAGAACTCAAACCAAGATGGTATCATTATAGTTTATTTATTCATTAGGTGAGAATGGCCTTTCAACCTTAGAATCATTAATATGTGAGTAAACCTTTCACATCATATTCATAGTGTTTTCATGAGAATAGCTTTTCAATAAACACAAAAAAATTATCATAGTCATAGACATTTCATGCATAGTCATGTGTAAGGGTATGGGGAGAATGATGTTTCAAAAATACCGCAACTACACCATAGTCATAGGATCTTCACTTTTTAATTGAATCATAAGATCATAGACAATTCTCATAAACATATACAAACCCTCAAAAATTTTCATTCAAGGACCATAAATAACATTCAACCCAAACATCTAGAATTACTACATTAGATATGGAGAATCTCATGCTTCAATAATTCAATCAATATATGAATAATCTATTCACATGATTCTATAATCATTCAACCCACATCATAAATCACATTTTAGTAATATAGGGAATTTATGGTTTCGTAGGGGGATTTCATCATAAATTAGCAATTAGTCATCAACTCAATCATAATACACCATAAATCAACCATTAAAAACGTTTAGAAAGAAAACTCATGAATTAGATTGAAACCCTATATTTTGGGGGAAATGAAAGCTTTGAAATCAAGTTTTAAGGAGACTGTTTGGGTGAAAGCTACACATAGATGAAAAACCACCATCCCTTGATAATGAATCTTCAAAGAATTTGAGGAAGAAGCGTTGAATTCTTCAAACACTGGCTCCAATTCTACTATTTTTCTTCTTCTTCTTAGAGTTTTATAGAGAGATATATTGTGGGGAAGATGAACTTATTGGGTTTTCTTTTTTGTTCTAAGTGACTTAAGAAATTTTAGTCCGAAAAGCTTATATACTAACTAGGAAAATAGTACATCATTGTAGAATTAATTTAGGAAGAATAACTAAATACGCTTAGACTTGAATTTAAAATCAGCCTACTAGCACGATTTAGCTCGCCAACTTGCACCTCTTAGCTCACCAAGGGCACAAGGAGACACGCCTAATGGTCCCTTGGCTAGCCTAAATTTCCAGAATGCCTCCACAAGGAGGCAGCCTACTAGGCGATTGACAGGGTCTTTGGGAGATGCGCCAAGTGGGTTGGTGAGCCCTGACCTAGCTCGCCTAATTTTCCAATACTTACATCGGGGAGGGTTGCCCACTAGGAGAGGGAGGTTTACTTGGCTAAACTCCAATGGACTTGGGAGATGGTTCTTCCCCTCGCCGAGTGTTCCAAGGAGAAAAAAAAAATTCATTCATTTTTCTTAGGTTTTTTAGGCCCTTGCCCTCTTCCTAGACTCTTATCCCTTTCACTTTAGCTCCAGTTAGGTCTACACATTTCCGGAGTGTTACATCTCTTTAAATCCCTAAGAGTATTTTAGTATTGTGAAAACTGATCTAAGTCAGTTTAGGCCGCTAAAGTATTACTAAAAACAACTTAAGCTAGTGCATAACAAAAAGACAAAAATACCCCTCCTTAATTCAGATGAATTTCCTCAAACCGGACAGGCTGAACTCTAACAGACATGTCTCCCTCATCCGACTTGAAATTAAGCAAACTTAGTGGCGTTGGAAAGAGGACTCTGAGAGATTTCTATGGATACCTTATAGGCCACCTTACTCATCTTGTGCTAAAAATTATTATTTGAAGTTGACCCAAAACTCACTATTTAAGTCTAACTTGTGAAATTCTCAATTTATCTCTTTCCAGATTGGTTCTTGCAATAATTAGTTCTTTCGAATACAGAGGTATTACAGAATGTTAGGAGTAGAATAAGAACAAGATCACACAAGTCTGAGCTCAAAACCTATACAAGTGTAGAAGTAAGGGGTAAATACCAACAACACGATAGCCAAAAAGAAACTTACTAAACAAAGCAGCTTGATAGAAAAAAATGTCTGATTCTCCACTTAAGCCTCCTTGAATTACAACCTGCACACGAATCAGCCCAATCTTGAAAATCTACATTACACGACTCACAATGTCCAATATTGAAAGTCTGATAGCCACAATTCAACGATTAAACGAATGAAATAAGTCAACCTCAAAGTCAAGCAGTTTAGTCACATGTAACAAATACATCAAACTCAAGTATCACACAATTCATGCATAATAATCAAAGGTATCAAGTCACGTAACCAATCTCTTGCCAGAACCATTTTCCATCGGTAAAATGTCACTAGCCGGAAATATCCCATCATCTCTATATCAAATCACTAGTCAGAACCGTTTCCCATCGGTTTATATCAAATCACTACATGGAATTATTTACCACTGGATTTATATCAAATAACTAGCCGAAACTATTTTCCATCGGCCTTATATAAAATCACTAGCCGCAACTATTTCACATCAGCCTTATATCACTAGAATGAACTATTTCTCATTGGCTTTACGTCACTAGTTGTAACTATTTGCCATAAGCTTTATAAATCATCATATGTCACATCATGGTGTTCACAATAAATGCGCACAAGAAATATCACACAACATGGAACAGATAACAATTAATACAATTCAAGTCCACATTCTTACTTTAAAGCATTTCATCAATCAATCAACAAGGGTTACATAAGTCAATCCACATCATCATTTTCAACTCATAGCCTTTTTCATTTCAATCCCTTTCCATTCATTTACATATAACAAGTGAAAAATTTAACCCTTCACATCATCCCTCATTACTCCCAACACATAAGCAACAAAGGAAGCATAGAAATTCAACTAGAATACAAGGTTTTTGAAGACACTTGCCTTAAATCAATTAATAGTCATTCAAATAGCTAAGTCTTTTCCTTCCAAATCACTTTCATACCCAAACAATCGAAAGTAATCAAGTATTCACAATTACCCATCAGAAACAACACTTCCCACATAAATTATGTAAATAGATGAGTCAATAAACTCAAAGCTCAATATCAAAATAGAGGTTGAATTTGTAAAACAATACTTTAAAATGAGGTTCAAGACTTTTAGAAATTCATTAGTGAAAATCATTTCGAAAAAAGGGTCAAAACTACTTGAAAATCTCCATTTTAGCTAAGATTTTGTTTGTGATAAACATTCCCACTAACCCACTAAAATCCCGTATCTTAATGTTAAAACTCATCATTAATCAATGGAAAATGAAGGTTTATGAACAAGAAAACTTACCCAAATAATCTAGCATAGAAAATCCTTTAAAAACTTTCAACCAAGGGTTCCCACGTTCTAAGATAGTGAAATGCGGGTGTCTTTTAAGCCCCGATATTTTTAACTCCCTCGCAAGTATCGCTTACACAAACAAGGGTACGCTTAAAATGGGGGTTTCGATTAATAAAAGCCTCCTTTTCAAAGTCGAAGCGATAGGCCCATCCCTTAAGCAAAGGTTGTTTAAGATACTCGCCTACGGAAAAGTGAACCCTGCGGACACAAACAATTTCAGCCATTTTCCAAAATTTCAAAATGACCTTTGGAATTCATTCGGAATCCCGTCGACGCAAACTACATATGCAAATGAATTATACTAGACATAACAGATTTAACGGACCGTCAAAATATGAATTTGATATCTCCTTTGATCCGACATTCGTGAAAACCACCGAAAACTAAATTACGCCTCAAACAGATAGAACAAGCTCAATACTTCTTAAAAATCAACCAAGAACTCACCTAGGCCAAAATCATCCCACAAATCCAACAAAACTTTCAAAAATCTGATACGAGCATCCAAACCTAGAATGTTAACCAAAGTAAATCCAAAGGCTAAATTTTTGCAATTTAACAACTTAGGACCTCAAGTTCTCAAAAAGATAAAGAATTTATTGCCGACACCTCTCACGTATTAATTTTACTTTTCAGGATTGATGGAATCCATGGCTTTATATTTCGATACTCAAAACTCCAAAAGACCCCCAAAACCACTTTTTTAATAACTTGGCCTTTAAAACTCAAAAACTTACCAAATTCACAACTTCTAACTCAAACTTCAAAACCAACTTTTCAAACTCCAAGATAAAAGACTCGGGGTCAATATTTAGAGGGTCAATACGGTCAATTCATGAAACTTTCCGAAAATGACCAACCATGTCATTACCTTATCCACCACTTAAAATCATGTTCGTCCTTGAACATGAAAACAAGAAAGTACCTAGATATTTGAAAATATAAGAATATTTGGCATGCATATCTGACTCTATCTCCTATGTCACCTTATTAATTGAATGATGCTTCCACTCACCTTCATTGAAGCAATCTCTTTGCTTATAAACTTCATGACCATCCTTTCCAAAATGGTTATAGGCTCCTCCTCAAAATATAATTCTGGATCCAACTCAACTGAATCAAGGGAAGGAACATGAGACTCATCTCCTACATGACTCAAAATTTCAAACGGTCCAATTAATTTAGGGATAAGTTTGACCTTCTTTCCAAACTTCATCACAACCTTCATGGGTGAAACTCAGAGCCAAACATGTTCACCCTACATGAACATTAGATCCCAAACTCTTCGATCTGCATAATTACTATGTCAACTCTGGGCTATAAACAATTAACCCTGGATCATACAAACCCGCACTATAGAATCTCTAAGCAAGTCTACATCTAAAGAGTCCATCTCAGCTAAATCAAACCATCTGAACAAATATCTACGTCCTCACCGATACAATGACTCAAATGGGTCAATCTTAATACTGGAATGATAACCTTGTTATAGGAAAATTCTACTAAGGGTGTAACAACCCTAAAAATGGATATAGTAAGTAATGCTTAATGTGTCTAGAATGCCTACGATTAGACTGGGTTCACACGGATTGATGCGCGTAGAACCAGACCTCGGAACCCTTGCTACATCCAAGCCAACTAACTTGGGGAGTTAGTTGAGCTATAAAAGGTTGGGTCCAACCATGTAGGGCTCTTGAATACGAAGATTTACTCGAAGGAGTCTTTACCGGACTTAAAAAGGAGAAATCTTAGGTTTGGAGGGTCTAGGGGTAAAATGGTCTTTTTCCAGGATAAGGGTAGTATCGTTTACCCTAAATATATAATTAATTATTTAATTAATAAGGTGGAGGGGCATTTTGGGGAGAGAGGGCAGAAAATTGGCTCTTGAAGTGAAGTCTTGCTCCACCCGGGTTCGAACCTAGGTGGAAGCAATGAATTAATATTGTTTTTAATTTAAGTTGGTAAATTAATATAATTAATTTATATTTATTATTTATTAGCTGATTTAAAATTAAAAAAATCAGATTTTTAATAATTAACTAAACCTTATTTGACTAAGTCCTAAACTAGACTCCTAAGCCTAAGCTAACTCTCTCCTCTCACGCTCATCTCTCTCTCACACGTCTCTATCACTCTCACTCACGATTCTCTCTGCCAAATAACTTCAAAAACATTAGGTAAACCAAAGTTCTTCACACTTGAAGAACTCACAACAAAAATATAAGAAAACAAACGAAATCAATCATGTAGGCAAAGAGAAGTTTGTCCGTTGAGTTGGTGTTGACTTTGAGGGGATTTAGACGTGATCTTTGGAGAAGATTTTGGGCAGCAAGTCGAGGTTTGAACGTCATAAAAGGTATGGGTTTTCTTACTCTTGGTCCCTTTCCCAAGAGACCCCTAGGATTTAGTCGATTCTAATCCGAAAACTAGGATTGTTTCCCCGTTGCATGTCCCTGTCACTAGCTCCCATTGAATCATAGGTTGGTTATGTTTGCTGGTAGAAAACTAGGGATGAAACGTGTTTTCGTGATGATTATGTGTTTATATGTATGTTCGGAATTATGTGACTTATGTTGATGTTTTTCCGAAATTATGTGTACATGTGTGTGCAATGTGAAACCGCATCCATATGCCTCGGGTTAAGGCTTTAAAATGTGATGTTGTGGTTGTATTTCATGTACAAATGATTATGTAATTCGTGATGTTCATATGAGTTGAAATGTGGCTGATTTGAGTGATAATCTCTTGGCTAAACGAATCCATGAAAAATGCACCTAAGAACGTATTAAATGATCTACGAATTACCCTATGAATTCAAGTGTAAATGTTGAAGGAAGTGAGCTGAAAAATGTGATAAAATTTCCAGCAAATTATGAGTTTGTTTTCGGCTAAACATAGGTGAATAAATCTGGAAATTTAAATAGGTATAAATTAGGTGAGGTCATTAGGAATCGAACTCGCGACCTCACCCTTGAAAAGCACTAAAATGTGAATAAAGAAAGGGGGCTGAGGGGGGTTCGAACTTGGGTACTCATGGCTGGAAATTAATATATGAAGTTAAGAATTGAGAGGAGTTGGATTCGAACCCACAATCTCTCAGTTAAAACTTAAGGAAAAAAATGAAAAGAAAATAAATGTGAGGCGTGGGAATTGAACCCACGACCTCAAGGCAGTAGAGGAGAGTAAGAGAAAATGAAAAGAAAGAAAATGTGAGGCGTGGGAATCGAACCCACGACCTCAAGGCAGTGAAGGAGAGTTAAGAGAAAATGAAGATAAAAGAAATATGAGGCATCGAAATTGAACCCACGACCTCTAGGCAGTAGAGGCGAAATAAAAGAAAAATAAAGAGAGGCTGTGGGGGTTTGATCCCACAACCTCATGGTCAACGCGAAATAGTCAAGGAAAATTAAATAACAAAATAAAAGGGGTTGTGGGGGTTCGAACCCACAACCCCTCAGCCAAGGGAGAGAGAGTTTAAAGAAAAGAAATTAAAATAAAATGAGGTTGTGGGGGTTCGATCCCACATCCTCTCAATCCCATTGAGCGAAAAATGAAGAGAAAAACTAAGGGAAAAATAAAATGAAGGTGTTGGGGCTCGATCTTGGGTCCCCAAGCCGTGTGGACCAAAATAAAATAAATGAAAAAAGTAAGTGTTGTCCAAGGGATTCGAAATTGGGTTCCCTTGCCCAAATTCCATATTGATACATAAGTCGTACGTGAATTAAATGTTCAAGAATAATGCCGCTTACATAGATCGAAATCGAGATCTCGGCATACATACAAGATGCATAAGTCTTGTACCACATAATCTTAGGAAGATATGAATCACTTAAACAAACTATGAATGAAGCCTCATGGCTTGTATGTGTAGACCCATAAGTCTAGCATACGTTTAAAAATAAGTGAACCTAAGATTTATGTAATGAAATGATATAACCCTAGAAGGGTTAGGTAAGAGTGTAACACACACTAAATGGCCAAGTGCATTGGCATACGATGAAATGAATATTATGTAATGAATTGATGAAACCCTAGAAGGGTTAAGTAAGAATGTGAAACACACAAATGGTCAAGTGCATTGGCATATGATGAAATGAACATTCACGTAAAAAGGGGTGAGTAATTATGAAGAGCAAATGTGCTAATGTTAATGAATGTGGTGACAACTTGATATGAGGCTAATGTAAAAGATGAGAACAATCTTAAATGAGCCTAAGTAAATGTTACCAAAACGTACTCACCTATGAGAGTGTAAAGTTAATGAAGAGACCAGTCTCTATGAACACTCTAATGAAAATATTGAGATTAACACACTTAATACTAATGATGAGATGAGAAATCATCTATTGAGCTATGATGTCCTCATACTAGAAGACAGCTTCCATGACGTATGAGTTGAATGTAATGGAACTTTATACTGAGCACCGATAGACTAGCTATGAGCGGTGATGCCTTCTTTTGGGAAGGGCGGAGGTTCACGTAACTCTCATGAGATGAGACTGTCCGGCATGTCGGGTATGGGTCTCCTTATATCTCCTAGTCTTCGAACCTATACTGCCATATAAGGATCTGGCGGGGTTAAATTCCCATATACGCTAGCATGTTTTGGGTCACTTTGGCCGGTGATTCCACCTCTTTTTGGTGTAGGGGAGACACTGGATTTCATGATGCTCACATGATCTATGTCGGTTAAAGTTAAAGTTCCCAATGAATAAATGAGGCCAGCCTCAAATGATGCACATAATAAAATGAACGATACCAAAGGTGTTAGGATAGGATAATCAAGAGGTGAGCTAGACTCAAGTAATTACACTAGGTTATTCTTGATCATTGCACATCAAACCCGATGAGAGTCTTAAACTACGTCCTAGGTATAGCTGGTGTTTACACTAGCTTATGAATGAATAAAATGAAGTACGTATAAACGAATGAAGCAGACTCTAAAGAAGACTCCCTAGTTGAGGTCTCATATGTTGAGCCCTAATTTTTGGGAAGTCTTAATGTTAAGTCCATGATTCCAAGGTCTCATGGCATATGAATGAATGATATGAAAGATATTATGTGCTATATGCAATATGATATGTGCTATGTGTAAAATGTTGTGTGTTGTGTGCAATATGATAAGTATGATGATGCATGTTACTCTCATGGCATGACTTTCCTAATCCAAATTTGGAAAGTTCACTGACTTTCCTAATCCAAATTTGAAAAGCTCACTAACTTTCCTAATCCCAATTTGGCAAGTCCACTGACTTGACTTTCCATAATCATGTTGTTAGGAAAGAGCTATTCTTACTCATGCATGTACTTGGTCGTGACAAAGGGCAATTGGCACTCCTGTCTAGCACCAAAATAAATTACACAAGCTTCGAGCATGTCCTCTAGCACTTGAATTGTCCACTAGGATTTACCATCTACCTGAGGATGAAAAATTGTACTCATTTTTAATAGAGTACCCAAGCCATGTCGCATAAGCTTCAAGAAATGAGTGGTGAACAAGGAAACACAATAGAAGACAATACATACTGAGACCCCTTGTAATCACACAATCTGACTTATATAATGTTTGACCAGATTCTCCGCTATATACTCCCCTGAATGGGGATAAGATGAGAGGACTTGTCAAACCTATTAACCACTACCCATTGTTGTTGGTAGTCCCACAAATATTCGATAGTGATCTGCTCCCACTTCCAAGAAGTAACATCAATCCTTTGGGATATGCCTCCAAGACGCTGATGCTAACACTTTACTTGTTGGTAAGTCAAATACCTTGAAACAAAATCTACAATATTTCTTTTAATACCACACCACTAATTGTGTTGTCTCATGGCATAATATATATTTACTACACCCTGATGGATGGAATATAGGGAACTATGGGCCTTCTCAAGAATTAGTATAACCTACTCGCCCACCATGAGCAGACAAATACTGCCTAAAATCCGCATGACACCATTAGAAACAAGGACAACCTCCTTGGTTTCCCCTCTTATCACCTTATCTTGGATGAGACATAGTGTCGTGTCATCAAACTAGTGCTCACAAATCTAATAAATTAAGGAAGAACAAACCTTAGTGAAAGCAATCAAACCACTTGTATCCTCAAAAATATGTAACCAGACAAGACTATTGGCTAGCCTCGAAACATCTCTAGTCAATAGTCTCTCCTCCGCACTAATAAAGGCAAGACTTTCCGTGCTAGAAGTTTTCATACTTAATTTATCGACCACCATATTGGCCATCCCATGATGGTATAACATTGTAATATCATAGTCCTTCAGTAGCTCAAGCCATCTGGGTTGCTTCATGTTCAAATCTCTCTGAGTAAAGATATACTGAAGACTCCGTTGATCTGTGAAAACCTCACAATAAACTCCATACAAATAATGTCACCATAACTTTAGTACAAACACTACGGTTGTCAACTCTAAATTATTGGAAGTGTAGTTTTCTCATAGGTTTTTTACTTCACCGAAGCATAAGAAATCACCTTAGCTTTCTACATCAGAACACCCACCCAACCCGAATAAAAAAGAATCACATTTAATGGTGAAATAAACACCCTTCTCAGTTAAATTCAAAATGGTAGCCGATGTCTACAATGTATTGACTTTTGAAATCTCTCCTCGCACTTATCAGACCACTTAAAACTCACACTTTGCCGAGTCAATCTATTCAAAAGAGATGCAATCGTCCCACATAAATTCTAACCTCATTAACCAGTGTTGATCGGGTCCAACCCCTAATTACCTTAATCTTGGTTGGGTCCACCCAAACACCCTTCCAGGACACAGTGTGTCCCAAAAATTACACTTCACCATGCTAAAACTCACACATTCGGAACTTGGTATAAAGCCTCTCTTCCATCAATCTCTGGAGAACAATCCTCAAATGTCGATCTTGGTCCCCTTCAGTCTTGGAGTAAACCAAGATATCATCAATAAAAACTATCACAAAAGAATACAAATAGGGTCAGACCACCCCATTCATCAACTCCATAAACATTTAAGGGGCATAAGTCAAAAATGAAAGACGTCAAAAGAGACTCAGTGCCCATAACAAGACCTTAAAGTTGTCTTAGGAATATCAGATGCCCTAATATTTAGCTGATGATAACAAGACACTAATTCAATCTCAGAAAACCATGATGCACCCTCAAGTTGATAAAAAAAATCGTCAATACGATGAACATGATACTTGTTATTCACTGTCACTTTGTTCAACTATCGATAATCAATACAAATGCTCGTGGATCCATCATTCTTTCTCAGAAACAACATAAGATCACCCTCATGGGGAAACGCTAGGGTGAATAAACCCATTACTCAATAAATCCTGCAACTGATCTTTCAATTCTTCCAACTTAACTGGAGCCATATGATAAGTGAAACAGAGATGGGCTTAGTGACCGACTCTAATTCAATTGTAAAATCAATATCTATATCCAGCGGAACACTTGGAAGATCGGTAGGAAAAATATCTACAAACTCTCAAACAATATGCATAGAATATATGTGAGATGGATCAACACTAGTATCCCGAATGAACACCAAGCATATCAAACACCCTCTATAGACAAATCTCTTAGCTCTAATGAAGGAGATACCTTTTCAAGGGTAAATACCACTAGTTATCATCCATTTAACTCTAAGGACACCCGACATCACTAGGGTAAAAATTTTAGCATAACAATTAAGAATAGCATGATACGAAGCAAGCCAATCTATACGTAAGATAATATCAATATCAACCATCCCCAAAATTATTGGGGCCACCGAAGTATCACACCCAGTCAAAAAACAATACAGGATTTGATATACACGATCAACCACTAAGGAATCACCCATTGGTGTAGATACATGAATAGGCATATGCATACAATCCGACATCATATCTAACCTAATAGAAAAACAAGTAGACATATATGAGAAATTAGATCCCAGATCAAGAAATATGACACAGTTTGATAGCAAACTAAGACAATACATGAAATCAAAACATCAGAAGTCTCAACCTCAGGCCTCATAGAAAAAGCATAACACTTTCCATCTCGACGGCATGTAACATTAGTAGAGCCTTTATCTCCACCCTGGGAGTTGGAGCACCCATTTGAGAAGTCCAACTACAATTACACGTGTGACCTCTACCTCAACACCTTAGCCAGAGGCAATGAATACCTAAATGGAGCACTTGAATAAGAACGCTGAGATCCTGAAAGAGTGTGTAGGGGACATTGTCGCATCACATGACTTGGTTCCCCACAAGTATAGAAATATCCCTACACAGTAACTACTTATGCAATCCATACAAACTTCCATGGCCACCTCAGCAAGAACCATAAGATCCTCAGGCTGATTTCCCACTCTCAACTATTTGCATAGAAGCATGAACAACCCACTACGCTGGAAGGAACCATTACCCCTATGTGATCCTCTGCCTACAGATGAGACACCCGAAAACTAACTAGAAAAATGGGCCCTTTTGGGCTTCCGAAACTCCTCTAAGACCATCAAATCAACCTCATTGGCGGTTCTCACAAGATGGAAGGAACCATTCTCTTTAGCTCCCCTGAAAACATAATATCTGATGGAAAAATTCAACCCTTTCACAAACCAGTAAACTTTGTCGGACTCATCTTGAACAGTAGTCATAACATGTCTAGAGAGCTCATAGAAATGGGCCTTGTACTCGATCATAGATAGACTATCTAGAACCAAGCTCTCATATCTCAGATGACTTTCCTCTCTAACACTCCAACGAATGAAGCGGCCTGGAAAAGCACTAGAAAACACATCCCATAAAGTTGTAGGATACCAAATTAGTCTATACCTCAAATAATTCCTCCACTAATCTTTGGCATGAACACGAAGCTCAAGTTCAACAAATCGAACACCACGAACATCCACCATACACACTGCCTCAAGTATCTTGTGGCACAAAGTCAAAACTGCATGAGCATCCCCGATGTTACTACCCCAAAACTAGGGTGGTTTAATCTTCTAAAACCTGTCGTAGCATTAGTAATGTGCCATTGTAAGCATAAAATCAGGAGAAATTTGTGCACGAACAGCCCGCATAGGAACAACTAGTGGATGACCCATCTAAACATAAACAACTTGATTCTACTCCCATGGTCATCTAAGCACCCGGTGGTGTGTGTGATGCACCTTATACAGAAAGGTTCTCCATCACCCTAAGAATCCTCAATAAGGTCTAATGAAACAACAAAGCTTCGAACTCGAGAAGAACGTTGTCCTCAAAAACCTTAACATGTGGCTTAGGGGAAGCCCTTCTAGCTCTACGACTGGATGGTTCCACTCCAAAGCCACAACTTTTAACTTGTGCTACTCCTCGAGCAAGGTTTCTACCTTGAGCCCTAATTGTACCCATAGATGGGGTCTCAACTACAGCTTCGGGAACTACCTTACCTATACAACTTGAAGTTGAGGCTTAGGTCCTCGGCCTTTGCCAAAAGAAATTATAGCAACTTATCACTAGCGAAGGTAACTACCCATGAGAATAATATATGAAAAAACTAAAGCTTCCTAACAATTTGTGTAGCCTCTTGAAGATAAGTACACAGTTCTATATTGATCCTCAAGACTCTACTAAGACCTATCTTGTACACAAATTAGACCTATGAACTTGAGACTCTGAAACCATTTTTTCATGACCCAAATATGGATGTGATGACACTTGTATACTCCGATATGGAAAAGTAAGCTTCAATCTAACAAAAATGAAATAAATGCATAAATACAGTAAAATAAGAATAAGACAACAGTGGAAAACATGTTCATTCTAAACAATACCCCAAAATCTTGTTGTCACGTATACAAACCACAAATGAAAAGACATAATTTGAAATATAAATAAAGTCTTTGTCTTTGTTTCTCAAGTATAAAAATTCTTAAAGAAAAAGGAAAAGAGGGCCCGACACGATGACAAGCAACTACTTCTCAAAATCCATCACGAGACTCAACTGTCACGAGAAAAAGAAAAAGATCATATAATCCTGGGCTTGGAACCTACACAAGGGTAGAAGTAATGGGTGATTACTAACAAAATGGTACCCAACAAGCAACCTAGTAAACAATGTAACTAGTTAGAAAATGAATATTCCCGACTCTCCAACTAAAACTCCTCAAATATAACATGCACAAAAATCAGCCAAACATATACATTCTACAATACACATCTCACAAGGCCTAATATTCACAGTATAGTAGCCAATATTCAACAATTAAATAAATCAAATAAGTCAACCTCAAAGTCAAGTAGTTCAGTCACACAAAAAAGTATATCAATCTCAAATATCAAGCAAGTCATGCATAAGCATCAAAGGTGTCAAGTAATGCAATCAATCTCTCACAAGAACAATTTCCCATCGGTACAATGTCACTAGGTTGAACCATTTCCCATTGGCTTTATATCAATTCACTAGTCAACCATTTCCCATCGGCTTTATATCAAGTCACTAGTTGAATCCATTTTCGATTGGCTTTATACCAACTCACTAGCCGGAACCATTTCCCATCGGCTTCATAAATCATCACATGTGTCATTACGGTGTTCATAATCAATGCACACAGGAAATATTACACCACACGAAAAAGACAACAATTCATGTCCACATTCATTGTTTCAAACATTTTATCAATCTATCAAGAGAAAATGGTCAAATAGCCCCCCAACCTATGGTCGGATTCTCAACTACACACTTTAACTTCACGGGGGTCCTATTACCCCCTAAACTTTTTAAAAACGGAGTATATACCCCCTTGAAACACCATAACCAGTCAAATGTCAAGTGCGTGAAACACACACACTTACACGTATTTCACCAATTATTTTTTTAAAAAAAAAATCCTTCATCTTCTTCCTTTTTTCAACCATTTTTAACCCTAAATTTTTGTCTAATCTTGATTTGTAGAATTCGTTGATGGATATGGGAAAGTCCGCATCTCTATTTATTATATCCTCCACCTTCGTCGTTATCTTTTTCACCCATTAAAAGAACTCTCCACCATTTTCTCGTGAGAATAAAGCTTAAGATTTAAAAAACATAAAAATCATCGTAAATTCAGTTTCAATTGCACCACTTAAGAAAAAAGTTTAACTGAGATTTCGCTGGTTGTTCGTCGTCAAAAGAAAAAAGAGCTGTGGTATTTCTTTGTTCGACATATCGGCGTCTTACTACTTCTCAATAGTGACGAAGAAGAGGGACAACTAATGGGGTTTTGATTTGGTGAAGTAGTTGCTCCGATGGTGAAGGTGTTGTAGTTATTTCATTGTTGTTTGTTGGTCGAAGCTCCGGTGAAGATGGGTTTGACACAGTGACAGTAATGAAAAAGGGTGAAAGAAAGTAGATAGCAATAAAAAAAGAAAATAAATAAATAAAAATAGGTATATTCATAAAAAATAATTAAAAATAAAATTTGAATAATTTAATTTTGTTGCTCACTCTCTCAAAGAGAGTGAAATTCACTCTCTTTGCCAGATCAGCAATTAGGGAGGTAATAATTTAAGTTCTAAACAGTTTAGGGGGGTTATAGGACTCTCCTAAAGTTAAAGTGTGTAGTTGAAAATCCGATCATAGGTTAGGGGGCTATTTGAGTATTTTCTCATCTATCAACAAGAATTACAATAAGGCAATTCACCTCATCATGTTCAACAGGTAGCATTTTTCATTTCAACCCCTTTTTATTTATTTAGATATAACAAGTTGAACATTTAACTGTTCATCTCATTCCCATTACTCCAATTAAAAAAACAAAGAAAACATACAAATTCAACTAGAATACAAGGTTTAAGAAGCCATTTGCCTTAAATCAATCAAAAATCAGTCTAAGAGTTGAGTCTTTTACTCTTTTGAGTCACTTCCAAAGCAAAAAAATATAAAATAATAAAGTATTCTCAATCACCCATTGAAACAACACTTCCAACATCAATTATGCAAAGATAGGGTATTGACTCAAAGCCCAATATCAAAATGAAGGTTGAATCCGTAAAATAATACCCGAATATGATGTTTAAGGATTTTAGAAACTCATTAGTGAAAATATTTTTGATAAAGGGTTCAAAACAACTTCAAAATCTCCATTGTAGCTAAGAACTTGGGATCTTGAAAGAACTTGTCATTAACCAATCAAATCCCACATTTTGAACTTAAAACTAATAATTGATCAATGGAATATGAGGGTTTAGGATCAAGAAAACTTACCCAATTAATATAGCATAGAAAGCCCTTTCAATATTAGCTACTTACGGTTCCCCAAGTTCAAAAAATTAAATGGGGCTTAAAACCCTAAACTTGCAGCAAAACCCTCTCATGTAGCGCTTAAGGGAACCGGGGGTTCGCTTAAGCGAATCCCGCCAAGAACATGGGAGTTGGTTAAGCATAGCCTCCTTCACAAAAGACCCTCGTTTTTTGTTATGGCTACTCAGGATTTTTGAGTATTGAATTTTATGGGTTGTAGTTGATTATCGCATAAATTGTTTTTTTTGTTCTTGATTATGTATTTTAAGATTGGCCGCCATTGAAATAAACTCATTGTCTAAATTGAACTCGGGAGAAGAATACGAGGATAGAACATGGGAAAAAAGAGCATGATCTTCTCTAGAAATTAAGTTTAATATGTACCTAGGAATATACCTAGAGACTTCTCTTGGTAACTAAACAAGATGGAAACTTAATTCTCCGCAATTAGTTTAGTCTATCCTCACTCAACAATATAGTTAGACTACCTATCGTGGTAGGCGATTAGAGGTCGGGAGACCAAGATCAGACACTCAACCTTGTAAATCAGCGATTGATAACGAATTGAAGTCCATAGAAAAAGATACTATGCATGAATTCTAAGTAAGCGCAACCCTGGAATTTCCTTTATCAATAGTATACGTCTTTTATTCTTGCATTATGTCAAGGTGAATTCTTTTGGTATGCTTGAATAAATAATCAGAATTAGTATAATTTAGTAAAAAGTTATTTGACGAGTCATTTGGGTTTAATAATCTTGCTCTTTTAGTGTCACTATATTACCTGTGTGACTACGTACACTTACATGTGCAATTGGAAGCAACACACAAACCCCATATGCAAATCAGTTATACTTGATATTCCAAACTCAATGGAACCATCAAAACACGAATTTGAGGTCTCCTTGACCCGACATCCTTGAAAATCACAAGACACTAAATCATGCCTAAAAGACTAAAATAAGCTCGGGACATCTTAAAAATCAGTCAAGACATCACCTAAGCCTAAAATCATTCTCTGAATCCAACAAAAGTCTCAGAATCTTGATCCGAGCAATCAAACCCTGAAGATTGAACAAAGTAAACCCAAAGACTAAATTCTCACAATTTAACAACATATGACCTCAAATCCTAAAAAGATTCTGGAATAGTAAACTGACAACTCTAAGTAATCAGGATTCACATTTCAGGACTAATGGAATTGGCGGGTCACACCCCAATTTTTTCTCAAAAAAATGATGTTTAAATTTTGAAAGAAAAGAGATTTTTTCAATTAAAGTGACATTTTAAAAACAGATTATTATATATATTCAGAATCGCCACTTGAAATTGAGTTTTGATATTCCTATTTACCATATTTTAATCCCTAATAAATAGAAAAATTGACACTTTATTTTGTTTGGTCTGCGAAAATAGAGATCAGATAAGGAATTCTTTTGGCCGAGAGGAAGGTGTGAGGTACCCCTCGAGCCCCGTGGTTCTAGCACGGTTGCTTTATTGACTGTATATGAGTTAAATAAATTTTTGGATATTATTTTTTGGACGCATAATTTTATTAAAATAAAATTAAAAGATGGATATTTACAAATTTGAATCTTGAAATGTCATTAGCTTCTTTTCTTTTCCCTCTTTTCGCATGTATTGGTATTATATCTTGTTATATTATTATAGATAAAATACATAAATGCATTTAGTTGTTAGGAATTAAGATTTATGTAGGAATGAGATTGTTAGAGTTTGAATAATTTTAGGATTGCTTTTGTTGTTGGATAATTAGTTTTAGAAAAATTTCTAACGAAATTAGACCAATTTCTGGAAAATAATTTCTTTTCATTTTATTTCGTTCAAATTTCGGGAAAATAACTTCGTTTCGTTTTTTTCTGTACGTTTTTTTCCCTTGTTATTATTTTTTTATTATTTTAGCATAAGATTTCTCTTTTTATTTGCCCTTTTATTTTTTTATTTTTTTCTATTTTTTTACGTTGAGTTTCTACCCTTTTTATTTTTCTTTTATATACATTTTTATTAACATTCTCTTTTTTTACTTTTTATTTAATTCTTTTTCAATTTAACTATAAATTTTTCACGTTTTTTTTATCTCTTTTTTAAAAAACTTTCCTCTATATTATTTTATTTTATTATTGCGTTTTCATTTTTTATATAAATCTATCTTTATTTTATTTTATTTCTGCTTTCAGTTTCTGCCTTTTTTTAATTATTATATATTTTAATTTTATATTTGTAAGTTTCTTTTTCTATTCTTTTCTTTTTTATCTCCCTTTCATATATATTTTCACCTGGTTTCTTTTTTCTAAATATCTTCTTTTGTTCTTATACTTCTCTCGTGTTTTACTTCTTTTCTTATTATTCTTTTAAATTGTTATTTTTTTTTTATCTTTGCCAAGACGAAATATTAAATTCATATGTTCTCTCGCTCTGTTCATGAAATATGATGGCTAAAACTTTGATTCCATCTAAAAAGTTCAAAGGATGACTCAATTAATTCTTGCGAACCTTATACTACCTCCTAATCACTTTGATTAATAGTAAAATATCTAACCAATTAAACAATGAGCACGCCATTTAATACATGAGATTATCATCTAGTTATCGCAAACAAAGATGCTTATGTCCCCTTCAAATATGGGGAAAAAATAACATGAATCTAACGTAAAATAATGATATATATATATATATATATATATATATATATATATATATATATATATATATATATATATATATATATATATAGTGGATATAGGAAAGGTTTTTTTTTTGTTTGAAAAGAATAAAAATGTTTTTTGCTTTTTCTATTTTCCTACGTGTGTGTTGTGCTTTGATGCAAATTTGTGTTTTGGAGTGGGGTAGGTTTGTTAGATTTTTTAGGTTTAATTTTTTTTTTTTATTTTATTTTAGTTCTAGTTTTATTTTAATTTTAAAAGAATAAAATTAAACATACATATAAATAAATTATTATAACATATCAACTAATTATAAGAATCTATGAAAAAGTCATATAGCTTTAAAAAACAATTAAATAATACTAGCTTATTTATAAAAACAAAACTTAAAAAGAATATACATTTTTTGTAATCTTTTATTTCTTTTGAAACAATTGAAAAATAAAACTTAGTTTATAAAGTGATTCTATATTTTTTTTCCAAGTCCTTTTAAATATATTTAATCAAATAAGAGAAAAGTCAAAATATTTAATTTATGTTTATAAAAATATTTAAAACTGGTGTATAATTTTAGATTCGGTCAAAAATTACATGTCTATAGTTTGTCCCACTTTGACTGGAAACACAAAGAGTTTTCAGACAAAGAAGTTGACAACGTGACAAGTTTTGACCGGACTCTTATTCGAAAAGGAAAATAAGCGACCGTGTCCTAGTTTTTGACAGCCTTCATATCCCGGGGTCAGGCCACGTGTAGTTCAAGGAGATAAAATGATGAGTTGGAAGTCAAGTGAGGTCCCCTCGAGGCTCTAGTTCGCGGCTCCTATTTTATATGAAAAATAAAAGACTGATACTTAAAAGAAAAAACAAGTACTAGATCCTATCTATGTAGCTTCTCTTTAATCTTGAGTTGGGTCTTCATGTTATTAAAGTTGTGAGATATTGATTTTCATCTCGAGTGAGTTGGAAGGTAAACACCTTTAATTCTTGAGAACCTAATACTATCTCCTAATCACTTCGATTAATAGTGAAATATCTAAGTAATTAAACAATGAGCACACCATTAAACACATGAGATTATCATCTAGTTATCGCAAAGAAAACATGCTTACGTCCCATTAAATTATGGGGAAAAAATAGCATGAGTCTAACATAAAAAACAATATATATATATATATATATATATATATATATATATATATATATATATATATATATATATATATATATATATATATATATATATATATAATGTTAGCGGAAACGTGAAACTAAAGAACAAGGAAGAACAAGAATATTTAACGTGGTTCGGATCAAAATGATCCTATGTCCACCAAAGAACAACTGCACCAATATTTATTTCACTCTACAAAGAATACAAGTGAAATACTACAAGAGAGAGAACACAAATGCCTTAGAAGGTGAGAAGGCAAGTGAGAGGATGATTTGAAAATGAATTAAGAGCTACCTATTTATAGGAATAAATTCATCCTATTGATGTCATCCATGACATCACTATGTGTCAAAATTGTCAAGGTTAAGAATATTAAACCATTTTATGGTTTGCCTAAATTTCACCTACCAAGATACAATCTTAGACTTTTATTTTGTACTAATTATCTTCCTACCAAATATTCATGTTAATTCATCTTCCATTTAGTTTGATTCCACAAGAACAAAAACCAACTCTTTCAATCTCCACCTTGGTTTGTGTTCCAAGCATGCGTATAAACAACTCTGGCTAAAACTTCTAAGCTTACTGGGCAATCCCATTGTAAGAAACAAGAAGAATCAAACCTTTGTTGAACATACCAGCTCCACCTAGCAGTTGTTCTCTTAGAGTTGCATCAATTGATGCATACTCCCGCCAAGTCCTTGCAGTGTGCAAACTTGGCAAGCGGGACTATTTTGGTCAACATGTCTGCAGCGTTATCGTCTGTGATAACCTTCTCAACCTTGATAGCTCCCTTTTCTACGACATCTCGAATAAAATGAAATCTGACATCAATGTGTTTGGTGCGCTCATGAAATCTTTGATTTTTAATCAAATGAATAGCACTTTGACTATCACATTTTAGAATTGATTCAAGCTGAACCGAACTCAATTCTGCCACCAAACCTTTCAACCAGATAGCTTCTTTCACTGCCTCCGTTGCTGCCATTATTCTGCCTCTGTTGTAGATAAAGCGACAATCGACTGTAAAGTCGATTTCCAACTAACGGCACTGCCAACGAGAGTAAAGATGTATCCAGTTGTGGACCTCCTTCGATCAAGATCCCCTGCATAGTCAGAATCTACATAACCGAGAATTGAAATACCTTCACTTTTTCGGAAGGTTAGGCCAACATCAGGAGCTCCTTTGAGATATCTCAATATCCACTTGACAACTTCTCAGTGCCTTTTTCCTGGATTTGCCATCTACTTGCTTACCACACTTACAGATTGGGCAATATCTGAACGTGTGCATACCATAGCATACATAATGCTACCAACTGCACTCGCATAAGGAACCTTTGACATATGCTCCACCTCATCCATAGATTGAGGCATTTGTAACTCTGAAAGCTTGAAATGAGAAGCTAACGGTGTACTTACAGGCTTGCTCATATGCATATTGAATCTTTCAAGAACTTTTCTGATGTACCTCTTCTGAGAAAGATGTACAACACCATTTTCTCTTGAAATTTCCATTCCAAGGATTTTCTTTGCAACTCCTAGATCCTTCATGTCAAATTCCTTGCTCAACAGTTTCTTTAAAATATTTATCTCTGTGATATTGTTAGAAGCAATAAGCATATCATCAACATATAACAATAGATAAATCATAGAGTTACCAGACATCTTCTTGTGATACACACAACTATCAAATGCACTCCTCGAAAATCCAGGAGTAGTCATGAATGCATCAAACCTCTTGTACCACTGTCTAGGGGATTGCTTCAAACCATACAAAGACTTCTTCAGTTGGCATACATGGTCTTCTTTTCCTTCAGCTAGGAAACCTTCAGGATGATCCATATAGATTGTCTCTTCTAGATCACCATGTAAGAAAGCAGTTTTGACATCAAGCTATTGAAGCTCTAAATCAAATTGTGCAACTAATGCTAGTAGCACGCGAATTGAGCTATGTTTCACGACTGGAGAAAAGATCTCATTGTATTAAATTCCCTCCTTCTGACTGAAACCCTTTGCAACCAATCTCGCCTTGAACCTAGCATCTTCAACTTCTGAAATACCTTCTTTCTTTCTGTAGACCCATTTGCATCTAACAGTCCTCATCCCCTTTGGCCTTTTAACTAAGACCCATGTATCATTTTTGTGAAGAGACTCCATCTCTTCCATCATGGCTAACTGTCATTGTGCAGCATCTTTGGAAGAAGTTGCTTCAACATACGAAGAGGGCTCGAGATCCTTAATCTCTTCTTCTGCTTCTACGAACGCATGTGCAATCAAATTTTCTTTCTCTATAAAACATTCCGGTTTCCGTATCTGCCTTTTGTCCCTTCCCTTCGCAATTGTGTATGGTTCATTAGAAGCAAGATCTTTAAGATCTGCATCTTTTGACTCATCAATTTGAGTCTCTTGATCCCGTTCCTTGGTAAGCTCCACCGGTAGCTCCACCTGCTCGTTGTTCTCGTTTCTAGATAACTCTACAGAAACTTTACGAGGATCAAGTATAGAGGATTCATCAAAGGTAACATCTCTACTAACTACAAATTTGAGTAAAGACAAACACCATAGTTTTACCCTTTTACTCCATCTACATACCCTACGAATATGGCCTTTTTAGCCCTTGGTTCAAGCTTACCTTCATTAACATGATAATAAGCTGGACACCCAAATATTCGCAAGTATGAATAGTTAAAGGGTTCACCTGACCAGACCTCATTCGGAGTCTTAAAGTCAATCGCTGATGCTGGAGATCGATTGACAATATGAGAAGCAGTATGAACTGCTTCAGCCCAAAATACTTTGGACATCTTAGCTTGTAAGAGCATACAACGAGCCTTCTCAAGAAGAGTTCTGTTCATTCTCTCGGCAACTCCATTCTGCTGTGGTGTGTTCCTGACCGTCTTATGCCTTGCGATCCCATGAACCTTGCAAAAATCATTAAACTCTTCACTGCAAAACTCCAAGCCATTGTCCGTGCAAAGATACTTGATTTTCCTCTCCATTTGATTTTCAACCAAAATCTTCCACTCTTTAAATGCTTCAAAAGCATCACCTTTTGTCTTCAGGAAACGCACCCAAACCTTCGTGAAAAATCATCAATGAATGTGAGAAGATACCTCTTTCCTCCCTTCGATGGAAGCTTAGAGGGACCCCATAAATCTGAATGGATGTAGTCTAGCACCCCTCCCGTCTTGTGCTTGCCAGTGTTGAAGCTGACCTTTTTCTGCTTCCCTAAGACGCAGTGCTCACAAAATTCAAGTGTGCTGATCTTCTCACCATTCAAAAGGTTGCGGTTGCTCAACATTTTCAATCCTCGTGCGCTCATATGGCTTAGTCTCATGTGCCATAATTTTGCCTTGTCATCATTAGATAACTGCACTGTAGATGCATTTACAGAGCCAATAATGGTGCTTCCCGCAAGTGTGTAGAGGCCATCCTCCAGCTTGGCCTTCAATATGACTAAAGACCCTTTAGTCACTTTCATAGTTCCTCCTTCACTCATGTACTTCCTTGTTTATCTAAAGTACCCAGGGAGATCAAATTCTTTTTTAGATCAGGAACATGACGGACTTCTGTAATAGTCCTCACGATTCCATCATGGCAGCGAACATGAACTGAACCAATGCCAACTATTTTACAAGTTGCATTATTGCCCATTAATGCAGTTCCTCTACTTGTTTCATAGCTGCTGAACCAATCTTTTTGGAATGTCATATGCAGAGTACAACCAGAGTCTAAGACCCATTTGTTGTCATAGACTCCACTATTGCATGATGTTGTTAGTACATAATCATCATCATTATCATGTACTTGCTCAACAATGGATGCGCTCGCCCTTTTCTTTGGACTTCGACATAGGGCAATCTCGTTCAAAGTGCCCCTTCTTGTGAAAGCCCCAACATTCCGCATTCTTTTTGTTCACACGAGACTTTGATCTGTACTTCGATTTGCTCCTTCCCTGTTGGCTAGTACGACCTCTTACAAAGAGTCCACTAGCTTCATCACTTTTGTCTCCTTCAAAATGCATCCGCACATCACAAGAGTTTAGTGCTTGCCGCACTTGCTCAAAATTAATAGGTTGTTTGCTATACATCATTGAATTCTCAATATCACGATATTTTGAAGTCAATGAAAATAGCAAAGAACATGCAAGCGTCTCCTCGTCCTTTTTAATTCCAGCAGTTTGTAAGTCCATCACAAGTTTATTGAACGCATCTAGATGGTCTTGCAATAAAGTACCTGAATCCATCTTAAATGTATGAAGACGCCGTTGTAACAACATCCTTGTTGTCACTGACTGGTCCTGGTAAAGCCCTTCCAGCTTTTCCCATAACTCTTTGGCCGTCTCTTCGGTACTTGTACTCACTTCACAAAGTACGTTAGGTGCAAGGGACAGTTGGATTGCACTCAATGCATCTCTTTCAATCTTTTTCTTGTCGAAATCCGATATCTTATCGGGGTACTTTCCGTCAATAGCATGGATTGAACCTTCCCTCCGCAGTAACGCTATCATCTGGATTTTCCAGATATTGAAGTTGTTGCGCCCACTAAATCTATCAATTTCAAACTTCATGGAACTCATTTTTTTTTACTTGTTCTTCCTTTTCTACTACAATGTATTTGGAACTACAGAAAACCAAAGTATTCCTTTTCTGATGTGGAAGTTCAGACTGTGCTGCAACCACAGAGCATACTCAGACAGAACCTTGGCTCTGATACCAATTGTTAGCGGAAACGTGAAACTAAAGAACAAGGAAGAACAAGAATATTTAACGTGGTTCGGATCAAAATGATCCTATGTCCACCAAAGAACAACTGCACCAATATTTATTTCACTCTACAAAGAATACAAGTGAAATACTACAAGAGAGAGAACACAAATGCCTTAGAAGGTGAGAAGGCAAGTGAGAGGATGATTTGAAAATGAATTAAGAGCTACCTATTTATAGGAATAAATTCATCCTATTGATGTCATCCATGACATCACTATGTGTCAAAATTGTCAAGGTTAAGAATATGAAACCATTTTATGGTTTGCCTAAATTTCACCTACCAAGATACAATCTTAGACTTTTATTTTGTACTAATTATCTTCCTACCAAATATTCATGTTAATTCATCTTCCATTTAGTTTGATTTCACAAGAACCAAAACCAACTCTTTCATATAATAAACAGGAAACATTGTTCAATAAAAATAAAGAACTACATAGGATACATGTCTTTTCATGATTCTAGAAAATTAAACATACCGTTCACATAAACTTTTTCCAATAAAATAAACTAAAATAAACAAACTATGACAAGAAAGCACCTTTTAATATCTTTTGACTAAACAATGAAGAGGACCTTACAGATCTATTGATTTCCAAAATTTAGCAAGGATAACTTTAAGATCCACAAACTTGAAACCACGAATGAAACCTTAAACTCCAGACTTCATTAAGTAAAAAAACTCACTTTTTCTTCTATTTGATTTTGCGATTTTTTTTTTTTTTTTTTTTTTTTTTGTACGCTTTGTCTCCCTCATCCTTGCCGATTTTTGTAGTATTTGTAGTAGTGTAGTGGATATAGGAGTTGGTAGTGGGCAGTTTAGTTGAGGAGAATGTGAGGGAATGACAGTGTGTGTCGGTAGGTTAGTGGATTTAAGAGTGGTATTTGTAGTAGTAGTCTAGTGGATATAGGAAAGGTTTTTTTTTTGTTTGAAAAGAATAAAAATGTTTTTTTCTTTTGCGATAATTTCAGAGATCTCCCTTCAGATTTTGCTATATAACACTGATTTTTCTGTAATTTACGATATTACGTAGATCTCCCTTATTTCCCTTTACTTATAACCATTCTTTAAATTTACTTAAAATAAATATAAATTAATTTAGATTTGACAATTTTATTCTTTTTATATTAATTTCTTAATATTAATAAATATTATATAAAAAACAACTTATTTAACAAATATTTAAAAAAAAATCAGCACAAATACGTTTTTTATCAAACAAAGATCAATGTCTTCATTGAAGTTGACCCACCATTTTCATCAATTATTAACTCTTCATATCCATTTCAACTTTATCTATTCACGTAGATTCTCCCCCCCCCCCCCCTCACACACACGCACAAAATAACCAATCATTTTCCAGCAACAATTTCTTCAAATAGAAGATAAAAAGGAACTCTTCAACAGAGAAATTCGATAAAAACGATCAGATTTTGTTCTAGTTAAACATTTTCATAAGCGAAGAAGAAACATGATCCAACTAATAGAGATAAATCATTGAAAATTAGATCTAAACTTGCACTTTTAGGGTAAAATTGTCAAATCTGAATTAATTTATATTTATTTTAAATAGGGTTAAAGGATGGTTACAAGAAAATTGAAATAAGGGAGGTAGACGTAATATCGTAAATCCAATGGGAGGTGAGTGCTATAGAGCGAAACCTGGAGGAAGGTCTTTGAAATTATCTCAATATATCCCTTTTCTTTTTTAGTTTTCCTACGTGTGTGTTGTGCTTTGGTGCAAATTGTGTTGTGGAGTGGGGTAGGTTTGTTAGATAAATTAGGTTTTTTTTTCATTTGTTATTTTATTTTATTTTATTTTATTTTATTTTATTTTATTTTGATTCTAATTTTATTTTACTTTTAAAAGAATAAAATTAACTATAATATAAATAAATTGTAATAACGTATCAACTAATTATAAGAATCTAAGAAAAAGTCAAATAGCTAAAAAAATCAATTAAATAGTAGCTTATTTATAAAAATATAATTTTTTTTAAAAAGAGATTTTTTGTAATCTTTTATTTCTTTAAAAGAAATGACAAAATAAAAATTACCTTCAAAAGTGATTATATTTTTATTGTTTTCAAATCCTTTAAAATAAACTTAATAAAATAAGAGAAAAGTTAAAGTATTGAATATATTTATAAAAATATTTCAGCCCTAAAAATGGTGTATAATTTTAGGTTCGGTCAAAAATTACGTGTCTGCGGAGGAATTTCATTCCGACAATCGAAAATTAAAAAGACCCCAAAAGCCACTTTCTTAACAACTTAGCCTTTAAAACTCATTAACAAATTATCAACTCTTAACTCCAAGTTTAAAACTAACTTTAAAAACTGGATCATAAAAGACTTTGGGTCGATATAGGGACACAAAAAATACTCAATTCACCAAACTTGCTGAATATTACAGACCGAGTCATTACAACCTATAACCTAGAATGAGAAGTAATTAGTATGAGGGTAGTAATAAGCAAAAATAGGAGTTCTAAACAACAAAATACGACAAGACCAGAAGCAAACTAGAACTATATGCACAACGATCCCTCCGTGAATCGAGATGTCACAAATATAGAGTTGTGCTAACAAAAGAGTAGAGGTCCCACAAATGGACCAAAACAAAGTTGTCTCAAAAATCAAAAGATGTGCTTTACAAGGTCCATAAGGAGACAAGCTAGTCAAGGACGCCAAGTAATCACTCTCATCTCAAGACCCCCACACCCAATTCACACTAGTCATCATTAAATCACACGTTCATGTTCAATCTAGTTATAATGGAAGTCGTTGCCTACTTGTAAGTCGACTGTTCTCGCTCCATAATAGAAGGCTAGAGCTTTTACTTTCAAAATTGCTGCCACACTATCAAGAATAAGATCACAATATCAATAAATTCATAGAGATACTAAAATCACTTAAAATTGAAATGGATCAATTTTAGACTCAAAGAAGAATCATGGTATCCGTGCATGAATTTATGAACTGACCCTATCAATAGGTACTAATGTAACATCCCCCCAATTAAAGAGCTAAATCTAGAAAGAACTAATTTGGAAAGAGCCATATTTGAAATTTTACAAGTTATGTTTGAGTTGTGAGATTTTGGTCAACTTCAAATAGTCATAACTTTTAGTACAAGATGACTTGGTGGCCCATAAGTTATCAAATAAATGTCTTGGAATCCTCTTTACAACAACACCGAGTTTGCTAAATCTTGAGCTCGTGTGAGGAATATATGTCCATTTGAAGTTAGTTTATCTAGCTAAGGAAAGTTACTCGAATTAGTGAAAGGTATTTTGGTCTTTTCCTCACCCATCAGCTTAAAACTAATTTAGTAATATTTTTGTGGTCAAATCTGATTTTGGTTAATTTTCAGAATCCCAAAATATGCTTGGGGTTATACAAGAGAGTTCAAGAAGAGAAAAGAAGAAAAAAGAGAGAAGGTTGAAGGAGTTCATCGAGATATCTTATGGATCAAAGATTTTTCCGGCAGGGTTTTGATCCCTAAGAGGTATCTGAGTTATCATAGTGTAAGGTTCGTTCACCAGGAAAATCATGTTATTTAATGGAAATTTCATTCTTGAGGTTGAAGTATTTGATTTCTTGAGGATTCTTCTTGAAATTTCATTCTTAATCTTGATTGTTGGAATTTTCATGAATTCTTTAGATGAGTGTTAATAGTTTGAGGGTTTGTTTTGAGTACATTATCGTTTACATATGTTTGGTATTCGAATCAAAGTAAGTTGGGAAGAAACCATTCGATTCAAGGCGAATTAGGGTTAGAAAATGAGAAAGAAAATATATGGTGGACTTCTGGGCAGAGGCTAATGCGCTGTCCCACAAATGAGCCGACAAAGGTCTTTGGTAATTCAAAAGCTAGAACATAGTTCCACTCAATGCGCCAGGGTCTCCTGCCCTCACCCCTTCTTCGTTGTTCAACTTGTCTGAGTTCTTTCAAAGGGTACCATTACTCCCTGTTAATTCTAACTACTCTAAATTACATCTAAGCATCGAGAAATCATTCATAACATAAATCATAATCCTTGAATTAATAATTCAAATTCAATATAGATTTAACTGTTAAGTCTTGAGAGTTCTTTCGAGTCATTTGAGAAGTCTCTCACAATCTTTTAAGACATGTTTTAAGACATGAGTTCTTGAGTTTGAGGATGAGGAAAGTAGATTTCATTTTTCAAAATTAAATATGAGAACTAAGTATTCACAAAAGTAAATGTCTTTATATTTAAGAAGAGAGGACATAACGATTTCCAAAAGAGTTCATGAGGATTTTGAGAAATATATCTTTTAAGAGAAACCTTTAGAGTAATAATCTCAAAGTTGAGGATTAGGAAATTTTTCTAAAAAACATATGAGATAAGTTATATTTTTGGAGTATTATTGAACACCGATATGGGGGAGAATTTCTATCAACTCGCAACCCTCATTAACCAGGTAGCCAATGTGGGTAGAAAGGGTCATACCTTTTATATTATTTCTTATTACTTTTTAAGCTTAGATTAGTAGATCCATTTAGTTAAGGAATTCTATACACCAGAGAGGTATAAGACAGTTTTTGCATCGTGGACGAGATGTTGTATCATAAAATATCTCATAGTGATGGAAGTCGGTTAGGGAATCTCCTAAACAAAGTTTATTTTGTAGTTTTACATTCAAACTGAGTTCCATTGTATTTTGTAGTACATTGATTGGTTATCTACTGTTATAAAAAAACATTATATCGCATTATTATTATTATTATTTATTTCATATTGAAATGAGTTGAGATTGAGTTGAGATGAGGTAAGTTGTTTCTTCAGCTCCAGTTCAAGCTAATGTCATGTTTTAGATTTCCCATTGTATGCTAGTACATTCCATGTACTGAACCATTTGGACTGCATATTTCATGATGCAGATACAGGTACTTAGGATCATCAAACCAATGCTTTGTTTATCTAGTTGAGTTCCAGAGTCATTTGTGAGCCTCGTTGCTTCCAAAAGATCCCTTATTTATGTTGAGTTATTTCAGTTTGTTAGGATGATTGGGGTCTACTCCAAAAATCCCACATAATATTAGAGTCTTCATAGATATATCTACATTAGTAGTTCATGAGCATTGTTCATTTCTATTGTTATGTTTTATACATGAGTTGCCTTTGAGGCTAGTTTGAATGTTATATTTTTGAAATATTCTTAGAGTATCTTTTGAGATTTTGAGTTAAAGTTCACTTTTGAGTTCTTTTATTGTTAAGTAAGTCTTCCATGGGTATTGAGCCAGGCGAATGGTTCACTTGCGGCCAATAATAGTTCTCTAGTGCAGGCTACACCAAGGTTATAGGCTCGTGGCATGACAAAATTGGTATTAGAGCACAAAGTTCAAAAGTCATAGGGTGTGTATGAAGTTGTGTCTATAGATTCCTAGTTATCGGTGCGTAGCGTGCCACATCTATAATTAGTAGGCTGCGACATTCAGGTATAACTATCTCACTTATTTTATACTCCTTTTGTGCGATGGAATGTATCTCTAAAATGTTTATTTCTAACTCTTCCATGTGCGTATCTTTCAGATCATGCCTCAATAAAGAGTTATTTAAGGTCTTCCTGCTAGGAAAAATAATGATCCTTAGGATCGAGGGTACCCAATGCACCAGAATTGCAACCCCAAGGAGTGGTCACTAATGTTGAGTTCTGGGATGCTATCCAGATGTTGAGTCAAGTGGTGTTCAACCAAGAAGGTCAGTAGAGAGGGGACCAAAAAGATGTGGTTGATACATCAAGAGTCCGTGAGTTCTTGAGGATGAATCCTCCTAACTTTACAGTTTAAGTGTCACTAAGTATCTGGGAAAACTTTGTGGGAGAGTTGAAGAATGTTTTTGAGGCTATGCATGTTGCTGGTTCTGAGCGAGTAGAATTAGATGCATACCAACTAAAGGGTGTTTCTAGAGTCTGGACAACCAATGAAATAAGAGTAGAGTAGAGGGTGCCCCAATTATGAGTTGGTCTTATTTAAAGGTGCCTTCATGGGGAATTTCTTTCCCCGTGAATTGACCGAGGAAAAGGTAAGAGAATCTCTCACTCTCAATCAGGAATCCATGAGTGTGCATGAGTATAACCTTAAGTTCAATAAAATTTCCTGTGAGATTGTTGGTGATATGAAGAGAAGGATGATCTTTTTTGTTTTTGGGTTGTCTCTTCTGTCTAGTAAGGAGGGCAAGTAAGATATGATCCATATGCAATCGGTTGAGGAAGATAAGCTGAGGGATAAATAAAATTTTGGGAACAAAAAAGCTAACACAACAAGAAATTTGTCCGAGTAGTAGAAGAGGAATCCAAACCATTCATGCTTTCAGCAAAAGCCAAATAGACCTGCTCCCTCGTCGTCTGGTGCACCTGCACCATGGAATAAATGTGATCTAAAGGATCAAAATTCTCAGAATTTCAAACCTAGACCTGCACAGTCTCAAGGTTGTGTGGCACAAGAGGTAAATGGACTCATGCATGTGCTAATTGAGGTAGGAACCACCTAGGAGTGTGTTCTGATGGCTCCACTAGTTTCTTCAAGTGTGGTCAAAACTGTCACTTCATGAGAGTGTGCACTATGAAATGGCAGGGAAGTGGTTATGGGGGGAATAGAGACCAATCATTCAGCGGCTCTGCTAGACATAGCTTCACCTAGAAGAGCTCCTTCAGGGAGAGGCGGAGAAGTAGTTGAAAAAGAGCTGGCGGAGAAGTAGTCGGAATGGAATAAACAAAATGAAAGACTCCATGGTAGTCGGAAAGAGCTGGCAGACCCTTTGAAATTTGGTCTCGAACAGTGATCTCCTAGTTAAGGTCTATCAATAGCTACCTGAAGATACCATGTGTTCAACAAAGAACGAGCAAGTGCAGTATCAGTAAACAACCACAATGTATTGGCATGATCACACAACTATTCCAGTAAGAAATCATATATAAGTAGTCACAACAAAGTAAAAATGATATGTATCGAGTATATACACATATACATGTCATGACCCAGGGGTACCCCCTAGATGTAACATGATGTACTTGACCCCGAAAGGGTCTCATAAAAGCCCTTAGAATATCATAAACATAGGTAATAGAAATAATGCAGAATTAAAACTTTTTATAATCGAAGTCTTTATATAAAATCAAAATTGGAGTCTAGACATTGTCTCACTACACCATCTAATACAATCAAGAATTCAATGAGAGCCACAACCCTTTACAATATACTCTCAAACAAAAAATGTAAGAAGAAACTAGAAATGAACAACTCTTGTCCTCGAACCATGAGTACTCACCGAAAGCATGGAGAATAGTCAATCCAAGATTTTTATCAAGAGGGTATCACACCTCAACAATCGAGTCCTACACTTATAGAAAAATGTAGAAAATATGGGTTAGCATAAAAATGCACTAAATATGGAAGTCATGCATAAAAATCTTTACAACATGTAAAAAGGGGCAATTTAGTTAATATCATGCTCTTTATCAACATTAAGAATCATTGTACACAATAGTGTAAACACATGAGCTAAACCATTTTATAAGCAACCCTAATCTATACTTGTGAAATGCATAGACAAGATCCCATAATCTTATCTAATACTAAGTACCACTTTTAGGGCTCCAAAATCATGCATATCATACCTTGATCTCATCCATAGCCAATACACATAGACAAGGAAACATTCATGTTCATTAACTTGTAACAAGTAAAGTCATTCTTAGCAACAATCCATATAATATATGCATAAATTCCAATGCTTTCATTGCATAAGAAAAACCTCACCATAACCACTTTTAAAGCCTACATATGCAATGCATAAGTGAAGTCGGATACCCCCAGTCACACTAAGTAGAGCTCATTGAGATGTCATAAGTATAGTTCCTGTTCATATCATGTCATAGTTTATATTTTTTTTTGTAGGGAAATATCCTTAACAAACATATACCATGTGAACTATATGGAATCAAGTGTCATGCCCCCACACAAAAAAAAGGTGTCTTACTTGCCTAAAGTAGAACTCATATTTGATAACTTAGGTGGATCCACTAGCTAAAGACCTATGTGGGCACATAGTTATGTCATAAGGAGATTGAGACTAGAAACTCAATCTGTCTGATGTAAAAAGTTTCCATCTCATGAGATAACTGTTTTGAGAACCTGGACTGACTAGCGTAAAAGTAACCCATTGGGAAGCCAGACTAACTAGCGTAAAAGCTTCAATCGTGTAACGACCCTCATAATAATATAGGTCTAATTAGATTTTAGCTTTTGTTTCATAAGTTAATAATGTGAATAGTGAATTTTAATGTTTGAATTCAGTTTGTGAAGTTTGGGGGTCAAACGTCAAAGAACGATCAAGACGTTCGGGAACTAGCCTTGTGTGTGCTAGTGTATCCTTGATTTTGATGCATGTTTTTAGGTATTGTTGGGTGTCTAAAACCAGTGGGGATGACCCTAGTACCAGAGGGACATACCAAGGGTCAAAAAGTTTGAGTACGACTCCTCGAGGACCACCCTATGGGTCGCCAAGGAGGACCCAAAGGTTGGCCGAGGAAGCTGCCGGGCAGCCAAGAATTTGAGCCAAGGGCCCGTCGCGCCAGCTACAATTGATGGGGAAATTTTTCCTTGCAATGCAGGGCCAACACTAACAATTCTTTCCAAAAAATAAATTCCATAACCAATATCTGGAGGTTACCCTGCGACGCGCAGCCAAGTCCCAGATTTGGTCGCGTTATTTTAAAGTCAAATTAGAGTTTGGGAAAGGGTCCAATTGGTGTAAGGGTCTTTTGGGAACTTTTGGTATTATTTGTGGATTGTTTTAGGTCACTTTAAACCCCATTCCCCCACCAATTCAAAACCCTCAACTTCTATACAAAATCTCTCCAAAACCCTTCTGCAAAATCCTCCATTGAAGAAGCTTCAAGCTCCAAGGAATAAGACCAAGTTCTTCAAGTTTCCAACCCAAATTTTGTGGGTTTCTTATTATTGAGGTATGGTAGTTTATCATTGAACCTTCTTTCATTAAAGGAGCCTTCCCAAAGAGATGTCAAGAAGGGTTTCTAACTCCAACTTCTTCTATCTTTGGCTCTAAGCATGAGTCTTCACATGAAAACGTTTTAATGGATGAAATATGTTATTCTTAATGTTAGTTGATGATTTTGAGGTCAAAACCCCAATGAACCCATGCTTATGCATTTCTCAACTTTTGGCTTATGAAGTGGGCTTAATGTACATGATTTGAAAATATTAGAACTATGGTTTTCTTTAAGTTATGTGGTGATTAGCTACTGCCTTAAATGATATTTTTTATGAATTATTGGAGAAATTGAGGAAAGGTGGTGGAAGATTGGATGAATGGTAAGTTTATTATATGGTTTAGTTCTTATTGCGAAATGATCTTGAGTGGTATGGTCCACCTTTGGTGCGGTGTTTATGTGAAGTATATGGATATATGTATGAATGTGTATAATATGATTATGGACTTGAAGGAATAGAAAGGTGAAGTTAAATGATGATTATGATGTTTATGCATGATATGTTTTAGGAGACTAAATTTGTATCTTTATGATGTTATGTCTAAATGAAGTTTATGAATAAGTGAAGCATGATAATGTGATAAGCATGCTAGTGTGTAAATTATGATGAATGAAGGAATGAACATGTTTAGAAGTCAAGTTATGAATATGGTGATTATGTGAAAGGTGTGCTCACATGTACACAACGCAGACTCAACTGCACCGGAAGATATTTTAAAAAGAATCATGCGGGAACAACTCCACGTCGCGAACTTGTTCCCCGACGAATATTCCAAAATTGAAAGTTGAGTTTAACATGTCTAAAAGTCCAAATAAGTATGGGGGTGTTTTGGTAACTTTGGGTGACGTTTAAAAACTGCTTTTAAGACCTACTTAACCCCTTTCCCAAGTAAAAAACCCAAACATCCAATAAGAAAAATCAAAAACCCCAAAACTCTCATCTCTTCCAAATTCTCCCAAAGCCTCCATGGGAGACCAAAACTCAAGATCAAGCTAGGGGATGGATTTCTATGGTTTCTTATCCAATTCTCCATGGGTATTCCATCAATAAGATATGGTGATCCTTCATCCTTCGTTATTTATTCATCTAAGGAGTTAAGTCAATGATTTTCAAAAGTAATTCAAAGACCACAATTACCAATTTGCAATCTAGCCATGGGTTCATTGTCAAATTGATTTAAAAATCATTCTAATGATGGATTTATGTTTAATTACTGTTTTAATTATAATTTCATTCCAATTTCACGAAGAACCCATGATCCTCCTAATTTCTCAAATTGGCCTATAATGTGGGTCTTGTGATCTTGATTTCATGTTTATAGAATTGTGATTAGATTGCATTGAATTTCTTATTGCTATTAATATCTATTTCAATTGAATATGAATTGTGGAAG
Organism: Solanum sitiens; assembly: GCA_016801875.1. Taxonomy (NCBI): domain Eukaryota; kingdom Viridiplantae; phylum Streptophyta; class Magnoliopsida; order Solanales; family Solanaceae; genus Solanum; species Solanum sitiens. The sequence goes on from JABWTJ010000408.1 coordinate 1,404,915, forward strand.
AATTATCAAAGATGATCATTAGCTTGAGGAGTTGGTAAGGTGACCTATTTTCCTTCTATTTATCTTAGACTGTACATCGAATTGTGATGATTGGTATAGTCCACTTATGGTGGCAATGTTTACATTCTTGTAAATTATTATGTGATATGATCATGGCCTTGAAGGCATTAGATGAAAGATGAATTTATATTATGATTTCCATGTTTGGATGTATCCTCTATTCTAATATCATGTCTAAGTGAATTGATGTCATATGAAGTATATGAATAGTCTTCCACACTAGTTGTATGACCTAGGTGTGGAGATGATGTTATATGTATATGTGTGATGATCATGTTATGGTTGGGTGTGGTCTATATGAATAATGATAGTGAATATTCTTGTAGCATGATCCTAACCTATGAAATCCCTATATGAACATGTGATCAAATTATGCTAAAAGTCTTCTATTGTAATGTTGAATATGCTCTTGTTTCCTATGGTGTAATGTGAGTGTGTGTAGTCTATATTGTTTAATGCTATATATGGGTGTATGACATGAGACTTGTGGAATGTTGTACATGTGTTGTGATCTTTAGAAGGTGGCTTCCTCAATGCTAGCCATTATGTGATCATATTGACCAATATACACACACACTTCATGCATATCCATGAGTAGGATAAATTCATGATGACTAAGGAAAGGATAGTTCTCCTATGCATCATTACCTATTTCTATGCATGTAAAGTATATGATTGATGAATTTATGAACATGTGCGCCTAAAGATGTTTATTTGAAGGTAGATCTCACATATATGTACACACACATGCATGTACGAATGATGTATGTAATGGTGGTCTAATGAATAAGTGAGTCTCTTGAAAGGTATTACTCAATTGTACTTTAAACTAGACTTTAGTATGAATATTATATGATTAAGTGAAAGGACATTCTCACATGATGTAGGTTCTATGATGAAAGGACATTCTCATCTTAGATACCTTTGAGCTACATGATATATGAGGGAGTAAGTCCCTAAGGCCTAATCTTAATGAAATAATGTTATCTAAAGGCTTAATAATGTTTAAAAAGGGACTTTATTGCTTAGCACAAAAAAGGCATGCAAATGAGATGGAGGTCTCACGTTAGTAAGTCCGGCCTCCCACATGGGTTTCTTCACGTTAGTAAGTCCAGATTCCCAAGATATGTGTTATCTCATGAGATGAAAACCTTCACGTTCAGCAAGTCAAGGTCTCTAGAAACAATCTACGTGATCCTTAACTATGTGTCCACATAGGACTCTAGCTTAGTGGATCCACCTAGAAAGCTATGTACGAATGGTTGCACCTTAGGCAGGTGTTAACCCTCTCTTTTCGGTGTGAGAGTAGAACAGCGGATTCCATGTAGCTCACATGGTCTATGTCGGTTATGACTATGTTTCCCCAAGGTTAATAAATTAACTAAGATAAGAATATGAATTCTAATCTAAATTCCTTGATAAGTGTACTTAGCATAGGTAGGACTATGGACCCTATCTATGCATTGCACTAGATGACTTCAAGAAAGGATAGGATTGGAGCCTCTTATGAAGTAAAGACTTATGTTATGTATGAATTGTATGAATGCATGTTAAGTAACTTTGCTATGTCAAGATATGAATTATGAGTATGCATGTGAATTGCACTTATGTATTCTAAGTGAGTTTACTTAGTATATGTGGAGGTATGGAACTCTATGTGTACATTGCACAAGTAAGCTTGTGATGGGGTTTTGAGGGTGGTTTACCTATGATATGAACTAAATGAGTTATTCCTAAGGTTGTAGTAAAGTAAAGAGTCCTTATATGATGCTATGAAGTATGTGGCCTTATGTCTAGTTATAAATGAAGGTGTTATGATTTGTTAAGTATGGTATGACTAGTCTAGGGTGACTTCTTAGGTACACTTGGTGGAAGTAGTATTATGGGATGCTACCTACACATTGTACTAGTGTGACTTAGGAGTTGTCTTAGGTGATGGTCCTTATGTGAAGTTGATGTCTATGAGGTGCTGACGACTTATGAATATATGTGGTTGTGTTATGAATCATATTATGAAAGACTATTCTAAGGTGACCTCAAGGTGATACATTGTACTAAGTACACTTGAGGGTTACATAAGGAAAGAAGTAAGATAAAAGAGAGGTGATGTATTGTATGTATTGAATATGCCTCAAAGTATGATAAATGGTTTTAGGTGCTATTATGAGTAGTATCCATGTCTATATGATGTAGGTCAACTATATTGAGCTTATATGTGCCTATGTTCATGAAGTTTACTAAAAAGACATGTTGCATTATTTCAAATGAAATGTCCTATTTAAATGCATGTTTTTGCATGTTTTCCATACTTAGTGCATTCTTGTACTAATACCATTCTTCTACATATTTTTACACAAAGTGTAGGTGGTGATGGTTAGAGGATGTCTCCTAAGTGAAGAGCTTGGATATATCTCCCAAGTTCAAGTAAACGGACCCTTATGATTCAAGGGTTGCCTATGTCAAGATGTTTCATTAAGTTGATGTAATAGCTTATATATTATTCTATGTTGTTAAGGGCCGTGTCCCAATTCTACTCTATTGGTTTTGAGTCCATGAAGGCAAAGAGACTTAGAGTCTAACTATGTATTATGATATTTTATATATATATGAAGTAATGTTCAAGCATATGATGTGCTATGAAAAGTTTTAAATGTTTCGCTATTTTTACAATTTTGCAATGAAATATGTCTAAGGCTTGTCTTAGACCTCCGATAGGTCGACGACGACGTGTGATGATTTGATGATACCATAACTTCTAGGGTATACCCTCGGGTCGTAACATTATGTGGTTTTGTGACTAGATGAGTAGTGTGAAAGTGAGTTTGGAAGATTATGATGTGATGCCATATATGGATAAGTGTGATCAATAAGATGGGAGGTATTATGATGGAAAACTATATTGTGGTGTAGTTTAACCATGATGAGAGTTATATTGGTAGAATAAAGTCCTTTTTGGGGACAATAAGTTATCTTCTAAGCTATGTGCAATGATAGTAGAAATCTATGGTGTAGATGTGAGGAGTGTTGGAGGAATGTGACAAATAGTAAGAGTGGGAAGTTTCCATTTTGAATAGGTAATGGTTGGTAGACGTCCTTGTGTTGGATTGAAGTTCTTGTGTAGGCTTTTTCCTAATTAGGAGGAAGGATAGTATGCTTGCCTAGCAAGGTAGTTGTGAGGTTATACTAGTAAAAAGTGGGATCCATATAGCTAGAATGTTTGGTTCCCAAATTGACCTACATTAATGGGTGGAAAGAGAAAGAGGAAATTTTCATTCCATGAGTTAGAGTTATGTGGTGCCTAAGAGTTAAATGAGGTGATGTTTAAGAGGGTTTGTCTAAGCTTGAATCCTAAGAGGAGGATGCTATGTTTGATTAGTAAGGTTTATTGTTAGTCTTTATGTTCATAAGTAAAGGTTAGTATGAGTTTCCACCTTATGAGAGGTATAGTGTGATTTTGAAGTATGAGACCTTGAAGATGCTTGGTAAGGGTCTTAACAAGAATTGATAAGAATGGGTTAAAGAGCTAATCCGGAGTGAAGTCCTTGGTAAGTCATATGCTCCTTATGGTTGTTTTGTTTTGCTTTAGATGAGTTTACCCTAAGAGGGGGAGAATGAGTTGAGTAGGAGGGTGGTTGATATCCTTATCTTTTCCTTCTATTTTTACTCAAACTTGAGACCAAAATCCGTAGTAGTTTGGTTTTGTTATGGAGTCTTGCATATTAGTATGTGTTACATGTCTCCTTATGATTATGAGTGCCTTTGATGGTATAATGTGTTGCATGATCTTGATGATATCATAGTTACATGGAAGATTGGTAGTTAATCAATATTTCTCATGTTAATATGCACATGTGATATTCGCTTAATTGCTTCAAGAGTTGTGTTTATGTGCCAATGTGTCATTTGAAGAATACTACATGTTGAGATTTGAAATGATGTAATGAGCATGTATAATGTTGGAGAAGGTAGTTCCTCCATGAATGAAATTAAAATGATGACGTATGTGTGCACTTTGAATTATGGAAATTATTCCAAATTTTCTTATGTTGCTTATAGTGCCTAAAGGTGTATGCATTGAACATGAATTTTATGACCTTGATGATATGTGTTGTGAGCTTCTAGTTGAGTCCTTGATGTCCTTAAAAGTGTTTAGGGTCATTTGAGGACGAATGTTTTTCTATGTAGGGGAGAATGCAACGACCCTCGTAATGATATAGGTCTAACTAGAGATTCGCTTGTGTTTCATTATTTAATAATGTGTTAAAGTAGTGAATATTAATGTTTGAAGTCAGTTTATGAAGTTTGTGGGGTCAAACGTCAAAGATCAACCAAGATGTTTAGAAACTAGCCTTGTGTGTGCGTTAGTGTGTCCTTGATTTTGGTGCATGTTTTTAGGTATTTAGGGTGTATAAAACCTGTGGGGATGACCCTTGTAACTATAGGTACATACCAATGGTAAAAACGTTCGAGTACGACTCCTAGGGACCACTATAAGGGTCCCAAGGACGACCCAAAGGTTGGCCAAGGAAGCTGCCGGGCAGCCAAGAATTGGAGCAAAGGGCGTGTCGCGCCAGCTACACTTGGTGGGGAAATTTTTCCCTGCGACGCTGGGCCAACCCAAACCATTCTGTCCCAAAAATAAATTCTAGAACCAAGACCTGGAGGTACCCCGCGACGCGCAGTTAAGTCCTAGATTTGGTCACGTCATTTTTAAGTCAAATAAGACTTCGGAAAAGGGTCCAATCGGTGTAAGGGTCTTTTGGGAACTTTGGGGAATATTTGTGGACTGTTTAGGTCACTTTAAACCCCATTCCCCTACCAATTCAAAACCCTCAACTTCTAAACAAAATCTCTCCAAATCCTTCTTTAAAATCCTCCATTGAAAAAGCTTCAAGCTCCAAGGAAAAAGACCAAGTTCTGCAAGTTTCCAACCCAAATTTCGTGGGTTTATTCCTATTGAGGTATGGTAGTTCATCCTTGAACCTTCTTTCATTCAAGGATCCTTTCCAAAGAGATTTAAAAAAGGGCTTCGTTCAACTTCTTCTATCTTTGACTCTAATTCTGGGTCTTTGCGTGAAAATGTTTTAATGGATGAAATATGTTATTTTCAAAGTTAGTTGATGATTTTGAGGTCAAAACCCCAATTAACCCATACTTATGCATATTCTCAACTATTGGCTTATGAAGTGGGCTTAATGTACATGATTTGAAAATGTTAGAACTATGGTTTTTGTTATGTTATGTGGTGATTATCTACTCCCTTAAATGCTTTTTTTGATGAATTATCGGAAAAATTTAGGAAAGGTGGTGGAAGCTTGGATGAATGGTAAGTTTATTATATTGTGTAGTTCTTATTGCGAAATGATCATGAGTGGTATGGTCCACCTTTGGTGGTGGTGTTTATGTGAAGTATATGGATATATGTGTGAATGTGTATATTATGATTATGGCCTTGAATAAATAGAAAGGTGAAGTGAAATGATGATTATGATGTTTATGCATGATCTGTTTTAGGAGATTTAAATGTGTATCTTGATGATGTTATGTCTAAATGAAGTTTATGAATAAGTGAAGCATGATAATGTGTGAAGCATGCTAGTGTGTGAATAATTATGAATGAAGACATGAACATGTTTAGAAGTCAAGTTATGAATATGATGATTATGTGAAAGGGGTGCTCACATGTACACACACTATGACTGAAAGAATGAAGTTATGAATGAAATAGGGGACTTGTAGGGTAGACACTCTTCGTGAGTGGAGATGAAGTGTCTAGACCATCTCTACTATTCATATAGTATGAAAAAGGGGATTTTAGGGTGAACACTCTTCGTGAGTTGAGATGAAGTGGTTAGTAGCAACCTCATTATTCCCAAGAGCTTTCCAAGATAGGTTGGAGGTTGGATACCCTTCCTGAGTAGAGATGTGTTGTCCCAAAGTAACCTCTAGGCATAAGTACCCTTTGTGAGTTGAGATGTGATGCTTAATAGTTATCCCTTTAACTATTAGTCAATGAATTTTTAAGACTCCGTGGGGGAGTTACGCTTAGCACCGAGAGGATTTGAAGAATGGGCGGGTATACTTGGTGAGTAGAGATGTTGTATCCAATGTACCTCTTGAGATTAGTACTACTCGTTAGTAGAGAATGAGTTACTTAAAAGCAATCTCATTATCCCTTAACTATGTGCCCACATAGGTGGAGTTATTGGAAACCCCATAAAGTCTCAAGAATGATCCTATCTTAGACAAGTAAGGATCCCTCATCCGGTAGGGGTTAATACCGGGATTCGATGTCTAGCTTTCATGGTCTATCTCGAATAAAGCTAGCCCCAACAAAATAATGTAATAAACTAAGTCTTCCAAAGGGTGTACTAATTAGGGTGGTGGTGGTATGGGACGCTATCTACCCATTGCACAAGTAGGCTTTTAGAGGGAATCTTGGTGTGTCCTTATATTAAAATTATGAATGAGTCATTATGTGATGTAAATGAAGCTATGTCACTTAATGTCTAATGTTAATGAATCATTTTAAGGTTATGCCTTGTATGATGAAGTTTATGAATGATGAATGTGGTATGCCTAATCTAAAGGATTCTTCAAGGAGCACTTGGTAGTGTGTGATGCTACTTTCACATTGCACTATGTGTAACTTGGGGTTGTCTTGGAAAAGGGTTCTTATGCGAAGTCCTTAAATGCAAGTATGTTTCTCTAGTGTCTTTGATATTGAATGTTGTCTTGTTACCCGTGGGATGTAAGCTTATCGTCGGTAGTCTTGAGGATCACTTAGGTGTGTATTGAAGGGATTGTATGGATGGTACCTTCATGTCTTACCTTAGTGAGTCTTAGGATGTCTTTGGGTAAGGAAACTTCAAGGGAAATTAGTCACTGTAAGATGTATGAAAAAGGGGAGTTCACTGTAAGGTTTTATGAGTTTACTGTAAACTGTGGTCTTGTGTTAAAATTATGGGAGTTTTACCGTATGTGCTAAATGATGAATTATATGTTGTTTTATTACTATATTCATGAAGGTTTTACTTAGTTAGCATGAAAGTTTTATTTCAACGAAAATGTCCCCTTTTTCATGTGTTATTGCATAATGTCATACTTAGTACAATGTTTGTACTAACCCCATACTTTTCTATACTCTATAAGTATAGGTTTGAGGCAAGTGGAAGTTTCGGAGGCAAAGCTTGGAAAATCGACTCTCTCAAGACTCGGTATGTCCTCATATATTCGAGGACATAGTCTATGTTCCTTTAGTTTCTTCTTTTAAGTTTTGTAAAGACTTATTGTGTATTTCTTTCAATGCAAAGGGCCGTCTCCTTAAGATATTTAAGACGTGTCTTTAAGTTGGTTTGTGACGATGATACTTATTCCTTAGTATTTTATAAAATAAGTTTTCTTATTCATATCGTTGTAAAAAATTTAATCCCGCACTACTTTTCATACTTATGTAATGAATGATATCTAAGAGGCTTGTGCAAGACCTCTGTGAGGTCGAGTATGCCGCGTAACGACTCACGAGTGCTTCTTTCTTCTAGGGTGTACTTGCGGATCATTTTACATCTCATATTCATATCCGCTCGATGATAGACATAAATCTCTTTAAATTCATGTTAAGTCCATACTTAAGTTCATGTTCATGAAAGAATGACCTAGCATTCAAAACACCATGGTATGATGATAGCTCATACATTCATTAGGTGAGAATGACCTTTCAACCTTAAAATACTTAATATGTGAGTAAACCTTTCACTTCATGAGAATAGCCTTTCATTCAACACAACAACATTATCATAGTCATAAACATTTCATGCATAATCATGTGTAAGGGTATGGGGAGAATTACCTTTCAGCAACACCACAATTATACCATAGTCATAGGATCTTTACTTTCTAAGTGAATCATAAGCTCATAAGCAGTTCTCATAAAATATACAAACACTCATAATTTTCCCTTCAAGGTCCATGAATCACATTCAACCCAAACATCTAGAATTACTACATTAGATATGGGAAATATCATGATTCAATTAACTATATCAATATAGACATAATATATTCACATGCTCCTATAAGCTATCAACCCACATCATAGAGTCAAAATTTAGTAAAATGGTGAATTCATGGGTGCTTGGGATATTTCATCATAAATAAACAACTAATCATCAATTCAATCATAATTCATCATAAATCAAACATTCAAGATATTTTGAAAGAAAACCCCTGACTTTGATTGAAACCCTTCTTTTGGGGAAATTGAAATCTTTGAAACCAAGTTTTGAAGGGACTCAGTAGGTTAAAGTTACCCCTAGATGAAAAGCAATCTTACCCTGATTAAGACTCTCCAAGAAGTTTGAGGAACAAGCCTTGAATTCTCCAAACACTAGCTCTAATTGTACCCTTCTTCTTCTTTGAGTCTTAGAGAGATAAATATTGTGAGGACGTTGAACTTTTTGTTTGATTTGGGTGTTTTAGAAAAATGACTTAGTTTAGGGGATTTTGACATAAAAAAAACTTATATAGTCACCCCAAACATATCCATAACGACCTCACTTTAATTGGATTAAAATAGGAAAAGACTTAATTAACCTTTATTAAGCGACCACGCCCAGGTACCACGAGGATCCTTTACAATCCGTGGTGTGGACCACGATACGCGGTACCACTCATGAAGTGTTGGGAAGTAGAAAGGTACATGGTGCCTTTAAGTTACATGCCTAAGGCATTCCCACGAGGGTCTATACGAGCCATGGTAAAGATCACGAGTTGTGGTCCCTCTCCTGGTCCATAAGAAAGTAGTTATGCTACTTGGGGCCCCTAACTCAATTCCCAAGGCATCTTCACGAGGGGCTCCCCGAGCCGTGGTCCCTCTTGTGATCCTTGACTCAGTGCCTAGGATACTTGGGGGCTTCTCCTCCTAGGACAAGGCAACTCCACGAGGCCTTTCATAAGTCGTGGTCAAGATCACTTGTCGTGGTGATGGCCGTGGAAGTTGACGTAGTGTGCCCAAGTTTTGGGCAGCCTTGGCCTTTGGATTTTGCTTAGCCCCTTTGCCTTTTAACTTTCCCTTTGGCCTTGACTCTCATTACCCTCATTTCAAGTCTAGATGGTCTACTAATCTACCAAGAGTCAGTTTATGTTTTTTTAACCCTTTCGTTTATTCTAGTTTAGCCAATAAGTTTCCTAAGTGTTACAATACTGGTTGTCAGTTTAGGAGAAATGTCCAATTCCACATTCTCATTAACAAGTAAATATGACAATTAAATGGTCCTCTCATGGAACCCATACCCAAAATGTTAGTGTGCTGGAACGTGACACTCGATCCCAATTAGTGTGTCGGAACGTGACTGTAACATCGTGCAACTAGAAAGGGCTTGAATTAGAAAGAATCAGCTTTGGAAAGAATGAAAATCTGGAAAATTGGTAAAGTTATGCTAAGTTTGAGTTTTGGGTTAGCTTCAAACGACCATAACTCCTAAATCAGGATGAGTTTAGGAGTGCTACAAGATATTATAAGGGTGAATTGAGAATAATTGGTATTTATTATTATTTTGTGAGTAGTATAAAGCACCGAATTAGGTAAGAGTCTATTATAACACAAAAGTCCAAACAAACAACATAGAAATCTAAGGATAAAATAGCACTGATTCTTCATGCGACTCCTCACTACCTCTGAGAAGGCCTACTAGAAAGATTCATAGTTACAATATCATCATATACCTTAACAAAGTATTGGATGTCCCTTGCAATGTAGGTGAAACATTGTATCACAACTAGGCTAATGGTAATGGTTCAGTTAGAGATACTCCCTACAAGTAAAGTATGTTATTTTTCATATTGCAATTGATGTACCGTGAGTTCACGGTATTTTTAATACATTTCACTTAAGGGCTATGTGTAGAGCCTTTTTGTATTATTTTTTAACGAATTTGTGTCTAGTTTTGCAGGAAAGATGTTTACGCATAAAACGACGTAGACAATTGAGGAATTGCAGAAAAATAACCTATGGAGCAAATCGATGCTCAGCCGTTCAATCAACGCCCCATAGATGATGATTGTAGATGAGCAGCCTAGTCGTTGGAGGGAATTAGGTAATATAGACAAGTGTGGAACCACGACTAGCATCGACGGTCCGTCGATCAATCAAAAGACCGTACTAGTGAACCGTAGTTTAAGACTGGGAGGGTTCCAGTACATGATACTTGAAGAATCTAAAGTGTGGAATCACAGGGGAGCATTGACGGACCGTAGATAAATCGACGCACAATGTTGTTGGTCCATCATTCGATTCAGAGAAGATGCAATCCAAAAGCTGAAATATTTTTCTATGTCCTGGATGACGAAAGCAATCCACGGACCGTCGATCGATAGACGACCCATCAGTGGTCTCGTAGATTGAAGTCGCGTTCCTGAACAAACTTTCCTTATTTTACTTCCTTTTTAATTAGGATTTTGTTTTCTATGAATAACGTATTAAACCTCATTTTTTAGGGGTTAGCTAAAACAACCATTGTTCTATTTTATGTTTTGGAGTTTAGTTTTTGCAACCTTGGGAAAGTAATTGATTTCCAAATTTGGTTTTGAGGCTTTTGGTTTGCAATTCAAGTGCAATTTATGGGCTTATTATTCTGAGTACCTAAGTTCATGATTTCTTCATCTATTGATATGAATTGTATTTTTGCTCGTATGGATAACTAAATCCATAACTAGGGTTTTGGGAACCATGAGGAATTAACAAAGTATAATTATATAAAGTTATTTCATCTCATAAAAACAACTTAAGGATTTGGATCTCCTCTGTGTATTATGATATAAAGCTATTTCATGTCTTTATATGAGATCACTAATATCAGCTATACAAATAACACATATGGATCATACTGACTATTACAAGGGCTGGAGACAATGCCAATGACTTTGTGATAAAACTAAGGACAAGTTCCACTAAAATGCTTCCACAAATAGTCAGCTTAGTAGTAAGGATGAGGAGAAGCAGGCAGATTGAGTAAAATAAGTACATAATCCAAATCCAGTAAACAGAAGTAATAAGGATGAAGAGCAGCAGCTAGATGTAGTAAAAGAAATTAGTCTATAACCAGTTATTTTAATGTAAGGACCAATGAGCAGAAAGATGTTTCAATTTCTAACACTTCAGCTACCGTGGATAATACTGAAATTTCAGTAAGGGGTAGAGCGACTGCAGATGATGAAATTGCGTTGGATTAGTCCTTACCAATGCCAATATACAACTATACCAACAAAACCTACATATAAAATAAACTACACTTCAGGCCTAGAGGGGAGAAGTTTCTCGTTCAATGGGCTATTCCACGGCTGCACGATATAGATGCATTATCAAGAATGGTGATCCATCACTAAATGGTTGCCATTCATGGTGATGGAGAGAGTCTAAAAGAGAGTAGATTCAGTATTTAGAACAGTAATACCAACAGTTATATCAACTCCACTCCTTACCCAATCATTATTCTCAATATCTGAATAATGAGAATTTTCTATGATACCCAAGTCAGTAGAATCACTTTGCATTGATGAGTAGAATTTTCTAAGACACCCAACTCCACTCCTTACCAAATCATTATTCCTCTTTCATATAAAAAACATCTCAAGGTATAATTAACCTAGGGACAAACCATTCATGTTCTTGATGATCTTGCACAAATATTACTTGTTGAGCTTGTTCTGCAAAAACAAAGGGTTCATGACGATCTAGGTCGCCAGAATCAGCCAAGCATTAAAAATTCACAACTGTGAAACCTAAGTCATCCAATTTTTATTTTTAAAATTGTCCATAAGGTTGAAGATATTCTTTCTTTCAACAGTTATTGTAAGAACTAAATATACACTAGTAAAAAAAGTGGAATTAATCAATACGTAATTGCATAACTCGTAAGATGTCATTTTTACGATAAATATTATCAAACAGAAAGTTGATACTAATTTATCCATATAATGAGTTAGCTCAACACACATGGAGAACTTCTCCATCGAGTCTATTTACATGAGAATGAGATGGAATCTTTCTCAAGGTTGCATGTAGGAAACTTGTCTATAATAATCTCTAATGTCCTAACTAGATTATACTACGAGGTTAGCAATACAATTAAGGATTAAGTAGGAGACTCAAATATGGTGCACAAAGTGACTAGATAATGTGTTATGTAGCACGAACTTGAGATAATTGAGCACCTTTTCTTTAAGTGTAAATTTTATAGTATCATTTGGTATTAACTTTTATAAGGTGCCTAAGGGTTTCAGGGATGTCTATGGGCTAATCTAATAAGGATAGTTGGGCGTTACAAAATTCTAGAAGAAGTTTTAGTTAAGCTGAAATCTTAATTATATTTGTAACAGATTGTGTCTACCATTTATTATATAAAGGAACCATCAAGTTAAAGCTTGTAAATTAAACACTATTATAAGAAGGTTTGCTCAAAATATTCATGTTCGAGAAGAAATTGCAGAACCTATGTAAGATCCCGAAAATGACTTAGGTGAACTAGAGCCTAACATGGTTTTCATGATGGTATAAGGAGCTATAATGATATATAATGTGTTATTGAGGCAGTAGCTAAGAGTTTAGGTGCATTGGAAGTCAAACGTCAAGGGACGACCAAGACGTTCGACGACTAAGTCACCTATGTGCCTCATATGTGGTTTTATGTGTTTATGTGTGATTAATGATGTTTTGAAGTCCTTAAATGATTTATTATGGTATATATATATGCAGTGTGTCATGTTTCGTGAAGTGTGGAGGTCAAACGCTCAAGAACATCCATGACGTTCGAAAGATGTACCTTGAAATGACCTTGTGTGTCTAGGCATGTTTCGTTGAGTTTTACGTGTTCGTTTTGGGTGAAATTCATGTGAGAGGTCCTAAACTCATATACAATCATTTTTGGGTTGGAAACGTCCGGGCAAGTATCCCCAAGGACAATCCAAGGGTCCTTGAGGAAGGACCCAAGTTGATGCTCAAAATTGCCTAGACAGTCCCAACCAACGGAGGCAATCGACGCCCAGTAGGTCAGTCGATGCCCCGTTGATGTCATGTCGTCGTTTGGGACTTAGACTGGGGAGCTAAGATCCCATTTTCCAGTCTCTGAACCCATCGATGGAGGACAGTACGGTCCGTGTGTGGACTGACGCCCCGTCGATGGGCAACCGTCGATGGTGCTGTTTTCCTGCGCAGCCTCACTGTTAAGTGAGGGGTTAAATGGGAATTTCACCCCACTTCCAAATAAAGGGTTTGGAAGTTATTTGAGGGTTATTTGGGTATTTTATACATGTATAAATGTTTTTAACATTTAGAAGATTTCATTCTTCAAAATCAAAACCCCCAAATCCCTTAGAAATTCTCTAAGACTCCATTAAAGCAAAAACTCAAGGAAGAGCTTGGATTGGTGATTTGAGTGAAGATTATTCATCAAATTGGAGGATTATCATTTTTGAGGTATGGTTTTTGATCCTTGAAACTCATTTCATCAACGAGCCTAACTTTCAAAGATGTTTTCTAAAGTTTTCACAGTTGAACTTGACTTATTTCATGATCTACCATGGGTTCTTGCATTAATGGTTTTTAAACGTTGATTATGGATTGAATTGTTATTGTATTGATTATTTTAACCTAAATAACCTATAAACCCATGTAATTGATGAACCCTATATTTTGACTAATTTATGGGTTACTTGATATTGGTCTAATGTTTATGAATTAATGTGTAGTTTCTTTTGGGATATCTAATGATGTAAGAATTGTATTAAATTGATATATAATTGGTCTTATATTGAAAAATATATATTGAATTGACTTAAATTCATTCAGTATTATGATTTATGCATTGAATTGATGTTCATGGTCATGGGTAAGGGCCTTGTGATGTTTAATTGGGTGATTTGACATTGGATTGAAGTGTTGATGATGGAGTGGTGGTACTCTGACCTATTTTACTTTATTTAATGTTAATTAGACTTCAATTATGTTGTGATTGGTTTGGTCCACTTATGATGGCGGTGTTATGTGAATTGATGTGGCCTTGTCGGCGTTATTTTAAGTATTATCATGATCATGGCCTTGTCGGCACTACTTGAAGTATTATGTTGATTTGTGTAGTTGATTATGTGAAATATGATCATATCTACCTATTTGAAGTAATGTGGAAGTATGTTTTATTCTATTGATGTTATTTAGGTGATCATGTTAGACTAATGACTATGTGTTGTGTGTAGTCTTAGAGTTGATGCATGATTATTCTTACTTGACTATATGAGTCCAAAATGGTTATATGAAAATCATGAAGTAGTGTAAAGGATGACTTTAAGATGATAATGGTTGTTCTTATGTGCTTCTAGTGTGACATGTAATATGTGCTAAAGTGAAGTATGTTGTGTCTTGTTTTAGGTAGACTTGTATCCCTTACTTGATGCATGTATGAATGTGAATATGTGATGTCTTGACTTAGGAAGCTAAAGCGTCTTAGTCTTGTATGTTTGAATGATGTGAGACCTTGAATGATGATAAGAGGGTCCCTTATGTGAATCCTTGAACCTAGAAGGTAAGGTCATGAAACTTGAAGTCGAAAGCCGTAATAGTATCCTTTATGTAATGAAATGATGGACTTAAGGTTGATTGGCTGGAACGACATCATATCAATTCTTAGGAAAGTCATAATGAGCTTCTTGTCGCCATTGGGAGGTGGCATGGGATTCCTTTATTTATCATTTCGGATAGGGGAGCCCAATTCACTTCTTACTTTTGGAGATATTTCCAAAAGAGTTTGGGTATGCAAGTAAAGCTCAGCACTGCTTTTCACCCTCAAACGGATGGGCAAGCAGAACGTACCATTCAGACCCTTGAATACATGTTAAGAGCATGTGTTATTGACTTCAAGTGGAGTTGGGATGATCACTTCTCACTGATTGAGTTCTCTTATAATAATATCTACCATTCCAGTATTGGGATGGCACCTTTTGAAGCACTGTATGGTAGGAGATGTAGGTCCCCAATGGGGTGGTTTGAAGTGGGAGAAAATTCCATCATTGGCCCCGAGATCATACATGAGGCTTTGGAAAAGGGGAGAATGATCAGGGATAGATTAGCTACTGCTTACAGTCGTCAAAAATCCTATGCTGATAACGAAAGAGGGATCTTGAATTCGAAGTAGGTGACAAGTATACCTAAAGATATCACCCATGAAATGGGTGATGAGGTTTGGTAAGAAAGGGAAGTTCTGTCCGAGGTATATAGGTCCTTATGAGATCTTACAGCGAGTAGGAAATGTTACCTATGAACTGAAGTTACCGAATGACTTGGCTTCTGTTCATCCAGTGTTTCACATTTTGATGCTTCAGAAATGTCTAGGCGATCCAGCATCCATCTTACCCGTTGAGGGGTTAGGAGTCGATGAGAATCTTTCTTATAAAGAGGTTCTCGTTGCAATTTTAGATCTCCAAGTGAAACAGTTGAGGAACAAAGAGGTTGCCACCGTAAAGGTGTTATGGAAGAACCACCTTGTTGAGCGAGCAACATGGGAGGCCGAGGCCGATATGAGATCCCGTTACCCTCACTTGTTCAGTTCTTGAGGTTAGATATACTCTTCCTAAGTCTGATTTTGTTAATAAGACTCTAAATTTTAGTGCATTAGTCGGTTTTGGTGTTTTAAGTCCATAATTAAGTGTTTTATACTTGCACTATATGAGTTAATATGAGTCCATGCTTGCATTCATGTTGCTGTTTTTGTATATCGTAGACGTGATTTTTGTGTTGCATGAGTGTGATGTGCATTAAGTTAGAGTGAGATTGAGAAGGAAGTTCCTCAGTCTCATAGATGAAGCTTCAGATAAGCTTTAAGTAATGTGCATCATCCAGAGTAAGTTGTGAATAAGATATTCACAAAGAGTAAAGTTTTAAGTATGTTGATGTTTTTTCTTTTTTAAAATACCCTCTTTGATTCAAATTATGTGTAGTGTCATTCTGGGACGAATGTTCCTAAGGGGGGGATAATGTAACATTCCAGAAAAATGTACTCGTCTAGTGAAGAGTCTATTAGGCTTTAAGAATATGCATTAGGGTACATAGGCATCCCCATGCCCAATGTTGAGAAATATTGGGCATGTTAGAGAATATTGGCTTACGGGTGTTAGCCAATGTCTACATAAGTATTTAAAATATACGTCGATGTCATATACTCCAATCCAAGCTTGTTTAGAAATTGTACCTTCAATGAAGACCCTAAGATAAATTATAATTGTTCTTCACACACACCCTCATTAGGTACTAGGCATCCAAGTGGCAAGCCTAGGTACCATAGCACATAATTATTTAAAATGATCATGTATATTAAGAAGTGCCCAAGGACATAGTGAGGATCTTGGGACAATAAGTGAACATTACAAATGAACCTTCCAGAATGGTTCGTTAGGATATAGTACGGCAACACATGTGCAAGCACATGTGCAACCGGCCAAGAGACCAAGCTAACCGATTCGGTTAGAGCGGTTGGGGACAAGCGCGCGTCCGGGTCATCCCACATGGGGGCAAGCTCCCTAACCGGTCCTAGAATCTAACTAACTGACCTAACTAACTAACTAACTTAGGACAAACCAAAAATAACTAACTAGTGGACCCAACAACCTAAGATCTAACTGGGTGACATTAAGACAAGTAACTAACTAAAGAAACATCCTAGTACCTAACCTAGGATGGTCCAAAGGGTTGGTTATGCTCCTAAAATCTTAGGGGTACTTTATTAATTACCCTAGGTTACTTAATTAATTAAATTAGCAACTTAAGCAATTAATTTAAATGGAAAAACCGAAACCATTAATCAAAATTCCAGATTTTGGTTAAGTCAACGTTCTCCTATTTTTAGTCAATTTAGGAGGGGCATTTTGGTAATTAGATACTTGAGTTATTTAATTAAGTTATTTAGTATAAGTAGAATTAGTTAATATTCAGTTCCTAAAAACTTAGACTCACGTTATTCATCATAAACCCTACGACTAAAATCAGTGAGAAAACGTAAGAGAACCCTAGGCGATTTCAAGCAGTTCTTCAAGGTTTTCTTGCAAAGTGCAAGGTGATCTTTGTAGATTTAATTCTAAAGTAAGGTATGGGCTTTATCTCCTGGATTCCTTTCTCCAAGAGGATTTTCAAACGTTTTGAATTCAAGAATCCGAAAACTAGGGTTGTTCCCAATGAATCGCATGTTCATCTCCCTAGTTCTCCTTATTTCCGATTCTAGTAGTTTGGTTAAATGTAAATCTCGAGCATGTTGTTTGTATGTGGTGCTAACTGATCATTATGTGTAGGTTTATGTGATTGATAATGTCGAATGATACCTATATGTTAGATCCGTATAATTAGGGTGTTATTTACATGAGATAATAATGTTGTAATGCCTACTTGTGTTCGAGAAGATGAAATTGTTATAAGTTGTTCATTGAATTGTTTCATAGACTAATCAAAGGTTAAAAGTTGGCTTGTTTAACATGATAGATTACTATAATGTATTCATGAAGTAATTGAATTGGCTAGTGATAATATCATAGTTTGATTTATGCCAACAAATTGGCTAGCAATATTATTTCCAAAATAAGTGAAGTCATACCAATCATAACTCAATGAATTCATAATATAGGGAATGTCAATCAATGGGACAAGTCCCAACATACCCTATCCACACGAACTTGTGAGCGTAATAACATTGAATAAGTCCTTACAACTTTCCTAAAGAATTGTACAAGACTATCAATTAATGTTGAACAAGTTAAGGTGAGTAATGAAATAACTAAAAGCTTAAGTTATGAAATTGACCTAATATAGAGTGTTAAAGAAAGTGAGACAGACCTCACTTACACTTAAAAGTTTATGCCAAAGATACTCACATAAGAGGGTGCTAGAAGCCGTAAGACAAGTCTCACTCGCACCATGATGATAATGTAAGATTTAAGTTCATATTCATCAAGTATATAAAAGGGATGACCAGTCATCCATTGAGTTAAGTATACCTCATACTAGAAGCAAGCTTGTATAATGTTTGAGTCAACTCTAAAAGATGTAAAGTAAGATAAATCTGAGCTTAGCACCGATAGACTAGGAATGAGCTTATGCCAGCACATGTAAGCCTCATGAGACGAGATCACCACCCAGGTGGACCAGGGTCTCCAAAGTCTCCTAGTCTTTGAACTATGTTGCCAGCATAGGGACTAGCTAGTGGAGAAATCCACCTA
The DNA here is from genome assembly GCA_016801875.1 of Solanum sitiens. Lineage (NCBI taxonomy): Eukaryota > Viridiplantae > Streptophyta > Magnoliopsida > Solanales > Solanaceae > Solanum > Solanum sitiens. Next base: position 1,423,224 of record JABWTJ010000408.1, read on the forward strand.
AGAATGCTACGTAGTTTTGGTTTCACTTTGGCCAGTGATACGGTGTGGGGAAGACACTGGATTTCATGTTTAGCTTACATGATCTATGTCGGTTAAAGCTCAAGAAAGTATTCGGTTCACTTTAGCCGTGAACCACCTCTTTTCGGTGTGGGGAAGACACTGACTTTGGTTTCACTTTAGCCGGTGAACCACCTCTTTTCGGTATGGGGAAGACACTGAGCTTGGTTTCACTTTAACCGGTGATCCACCTCTTTTCGGTGTGCGGAAGACACTGTATTTCATGTTAGCTCGCATGATCTACTTCAGTTAATGCCAAAGACTTCTTTAAAGAAAGTAAGAAAGAATGAAGGTAGCATGTTCAAAGTGAACACCAGATCGAAGAAGAAGAAACGTAAGTTCGTAATGAACTATGTAAGTAAGAACTTAAGAATGTCAATATTCAATGTTTGATAAGAATGAAGTTTTAACAAGTTAGTGGTTTATGCCAATATTGGAGTATGAATATATGCCCCCAAGATCTATATATTATGCAATTAATCAAAAAAAATAGGCATATCCAATAAAGATTGGCTTATAAATACATTCATGCCCAATTTAATAAGAACGGAAAATATAACGAGTAAGTAAGGTAGCCAAACATTTCCTTAGTCTTTTGGATTACTTACTCGATTCATTGTAGGTATGGGACTACAATGAATCATTGCACTTGTAAGTAAAACAAAGGATCAAAGGATATCATTGAATTACACAACAGAAAGAAGAAAAGAATGAAAAATAAACTAAGGCATGGGAGAAGAGCTCTCGGCCTAAGGGAGCAAATTTCTTAAGTTTTGTTTAAGTTGTTCTAAAATTATGTTCATGATTCCAAGGACTTATGTTCATATAGAAAATGAGTTGTATGCCTTAATTGCATGAGACATGTCATATTAATAGCACGAATCAGAAATAACGATTTAAGAAAGTAAAGTGACTTAACTTTCCAGAAATGGCATGTTGCTTTAGGAAGAGCTTTCCTTGATCATGTATAGTCCTTATGTGTTTATGTTAATACACCCATACTTATTACAAGTGTGTACTAACTCCATATATTATTACTATTTTTATAGGTGCAGGTTCTAGAGAAGATTGAAGATTCGACGAAGCAGTTTGGATTAACGATCTCGAGACTTTGGTAGGTCCTCTTGAGTTCGAGGATGCGACACTTTATTATTCTAGCTTTAGTACATTAGACATAGCTGGTGGATGTAGTCCCTAGCGTTCCATTTCAAACATTTGTTCAAGCGTTTGTAATAAGGCCGATTGGCAAACTATTATTGTTATTATGATTCACTATTTCGATTGTTTAATCTTTAATAGATGGTTACTTTAGTTTGAGCTTATTAGTATATCACTCTTATGCAGTATTATATGAAGTCTATGTATACTTCATTAAGCATTAAAAAGTTTTAAATTTTCCACAAATTTAACTGTATGATTGTGATGAAAGCTAAGAAGAGGCTTGTCTGCGACCTTTGAGAGGTTAACGACGCCGGTTGCATTCGTATTCCAGAATCCGGGTGTGACAAACTTGGTATCAGAGCATGAGGTTAAATTACCTAGGAACTAAAGGTCAAACCAACCACGTTGCGTAGTTTCTAACTTATGGTTGTGAAGTGTACCACAATCATGACTTAGAGACTTTGTGATATTAGGAATTTTCCCTTCTTCTACTCCTTATCGTGCTGTGTAGAGCCTTGACATTTTGTGTCATTCTTGAATCTAACTTCCTTCTTGTGTGAGCGCGTAGAAAAATGCACACAAGAATTAGGATGGCCAAGTGGTCTAAGGCGCCAGACTCAAGATCTGGACTTCTCAGGAAGGGAAATGATAATGCCCAGCGTGATAGAAAGTCATTTGGTAAGTGTGGCCGTTCACATGGAAGTGAGTGCATGGAAGGTTCTAATGCATGCAATGGATGTCAATGAAGAGGAGAAGGCTGAGTTGGCAACATACCAGCTCATGGATGTGGCTCAGGTATGGATTGGCTTCATAAATGCTATGCTACCATAGACTGTCAAAATATAGTAGTAAGGTTTCAGTTTCCAAATGAGTTAGAGTTGAGATGGGAAGGGCGTGGTTCAAATCCAACAGGCCAAATAGTTTCCAATCTTAAATCCAATATGATATTATCTAAGGGGTATTTATGCCACTTAGTCAGAGTCAATGACTTATAACAAGAATTTCCTTCCATAGACTCTGTGGCTGTGGTAAATAAGTTTCAAGATGTCTTTCCACAGGATTTACCAGGAATCCCTCCTGAACGCAAAATTAATTTCGGTGTTAACTTAGATCCCAACACCAAACCGATTTCCATTCCTCCCTATAGAATGTCTCTAAGTTTTCCATTCATCCAGGTTCCACCAAGATGTGTCATGATCTGAAGGAAATTTATTGGTGGGAAGGTATGAAGCGATATATCTCTAAGTTTGTGGAGGAGTGTCCCAATTGCCAACATGTTAAGGCCAAACACCTTAAGCCTGGAGGTCTTACTCAATCGATTGAGATTCCAACATGGAAGTGGGAGGCTATTAATATGGATTTTATGGTTGGTCTGCCCAGAACCCGAAGACTACATGATTCCATTTGGGTCATTTTCGATAGGATGACTAAGTCTGCTCACTTCATTCCTGTGAAGTCTACTTATAGAGCCGAAGATTATGCCAAGCTATATATTGATGAGATCGTGCGGTGGCATGAGATTTCTTTATCTATCATTTCGGATAGGGGAGCCCAATTCACTTCTCATTTTTTGAGATATTTCCAAAAGAGTTTGGGTACGCAAGTAAATGTCATCACTTCTTTTCACCCTCAAACAAATGGGCAAGCAGAACGTACCATACATACCCTTGAAGACATGTTGAGAGCATGTGTTATTGACTTCAAGGGGAGTTGGGATGATCACTTGTCACTGATTGAGTTCTCTTATAATAATAGCTACCATTCCAGTATTGGGATGGCACCTTTTGAAGCACTGTATGGTAGGAGATGTAGGTCCCTGGGAGAAAATGCCATCCTTGGCCCCGAGATCATACATGAGGCTTTGGAAAAGGGGAGAATGATCAGGGATAGATTGGCTACTGCTTACAGTCGTCAAAAATCCTATGCTGATAACCGAAAGAGGGCTCTTGAATTCGAAGTAGGTGATCAAGTATACCTAAAGATATCACCCATGAAAGGGGTGATGAGGTTTGGTAAGAAAGGGAAGTTGAGTCTGAGGTATATAGGTCCTTATGAGATCTTACAGCGAGTAGGAAATGTTGCCTATGAACTGAAGTTACCGAATGACTTGGCTTCTGTTTATCCAGTGTTTCGCGTTTCGATGCTTAAGAAATGTCTAGGCAATCCAGCATCCATCCTACCCGTTGAGGGGTTAGGAATCGATGAGAATCTTTCTTATGAAGAGTTCCCGTTGCAATTTTAGATCGCCAAGTGAAATGGTTGAGGAACAAGGAGGTTGCCACCGTAAAGGTGTTATGGAGGAACCACCTTGTTGAGGTAGTAACATGGGAGGCCAAGGCCGATATGAGATCCTGTTACCCTCACTTGTTCAGTTCTTGAGGTTAGATATACTCTTCCTAAGTCTGATTTTGTTAATGAGACTCTAAATTTTTGTGCATTAGTCGGGTTTGGTGTTTTAAGTCCATAATTCTGTGTTTTATGCCTGCACTATATGAGTTAATATGAGTTCATGCTTGCATTCATGTTGCTATTTTTGTATAGCGTAGACGTGATTTTTGTATTGCATGAGTGTGATGTGCATTAAGTTAGAGTGAGATTGAGAAGGAAGTTTCCAGTCTCAGAGATGAAGCTTCAGATAAGCTTTAAGTAATGTGCATCATCCAGAGTAAGCTGTGAATCAGATATTCACAAAGAGTAAAGATTCAAGTATGTTGATGTTTTTTTTTGAAAATACTCTCTTTGATTCAAATGATGTGTAGTGTCATTCGGGGACAAATGTTCCTGGGGGGGGGGGGGGGGGATAATGCAACATTCCAGAAAAATGTACTCGTCTAGTGAAGAGTTTATTAGGCTTTAAGAATATGCATTGGGGTACAATCACATCTATAAATGATTTCTTGTTCATTAATTCAAGAAAAGAACTAAATAGCAAGAGTGTGTTGTTCAAATATTGTAAAATCTTTTTAAAAAGAGAAAAGGGTCAAATATGCCCCTACACTATGCTAAAATGTCTAAATATACCCCTAGTTTGAAGTTTGGCTCATCTGTGCCCTGGCCATCCAACTTTTCGCCCATATATGCCCTTGTAGACGTTAGTTGCATTGCTGGCAATAACCATTTTATTTTCTCTTTCTTTAAATAACAAATGGAATTTACACATCCCTTTTAATTACCACGTGACATTTATTTATATTTAAAAAATGAATACAACTCTTTAAATAGGATATCCGACCTGTAAATCATATCTGACCCAAGGTTACCGGAGTTTCAATTCCTCCGATCAAATCTAAAATGAGATAACATTTGACATCTGAAATACAACTATTTTGGAATCGTTTGCTAGCTGACAGACCAGTGAGGTGTGTGGGTTGGTGTTTTTTCGGCTACCTTAGGGGGGGGGTGTTCTGGAGCTGATGGTGACCAAAGAAATTTGGGTCAGATATGATTTATTGGCTTATCTGAAATATCTACCAAAGAGATTTGGATCGGATAGAATTTATGGGTCGAATATTCTATTTAAAAGAGGTGTATTCATTTTTTAATGTAAATAAATGACATGTTGTACTTAAAACGGATGTGGCAATTTTATTTGTTATTTAAAGAAAAGAAAAATGAGTTGGTTATTTCCAACAAAGCAACTAACGTCTACAAGGGCATATATGGGTGAAAAGTTGGACGACGAGGGTACAAATTAGTCAAAAATCAAATGGAGGGTATATACATTTTCGCATAGTTTAGGAGCATATTTGACCATTTTCCCTTTTAAAAAAATGACTTCCATTTTGAGTTGAACACGACCTTAAGTTCAAAATGAGAGTGACGGCCGGAGATGAGGAAAAAGATAAGTAGGAGAAATGCAGTGTTTTTAATATTTTATAAAAAGATTAAAAAATATTACTGATACTAATTTATGCCAAATTAACTTAATTACATTTTTAAATGGGTTTAGAAATTGAAACCTTTTATTGGATTTTCTCAGGTTGCCCAATGTGTCTAAGGCTTCATTTGTTTGCACTTAATGGAGATCTGAATTTTAATCATTCAAATTCAGCCTATTAAGTATGTTTGATTTTTAGTTCTGAATCTGAATCATTCTGATTCAGCCTATTAAGTTCATTTGTTTTATTTTTTAAAAAAACCTCTTAATGGGTCTGAAGAGGTCTGAATGAATCAGATCTGTAGGAGACTCTGATCAACATTCAGACTCATTTAATAAATTATCTAATAATAAAGAGAAAATAGTATAAAAACCCCCAATCTATACTCGAAATCCCAACTACACACTCCTACTTCACGGGTGTCCCATTACCCACCTAAACTATATTTTTATATATTTTCTACCCACCTAAGTGTTGACCTGTCATGGGAGGTGTTGTCACCGCCTCTAGGCGCGTCAGAAGCATAATTTGACAAAAAATTCCTCCTTCTCCAACAGTCATCTTCCCCATTTTTAAATAACCATTACTTCTTCTTTCCCCACCATTAATCCTTGTTTCTTTTGTGAAAAATTCACGATTTCCTCTCAAAATTAAGTAAGGTTTAGTTGTTAATGTTTATTTTTACTTCAAAATCTTGAATTTAGGGTTTGTAATCTGCTCTAATTTCTTATCTAGGTCTCTAATTAGAACTTTAAATTTTCTCGAAATTCATCAAAAATGGCAAATGAAAACTTGAATAGGCTTTGTATGGATGAATCAGACCCAATGCTCAACGCTTTAGTGAGATGCAAACACAAAATTCTACTAAATTTGCAAACTTCTTGGTCGAAATTAAATCCGGGAAGAAGATTTTGGTTTTGCCCATGCTATGGTGTATGTGTTTTTTCTCTTATATTCTTGCTACATTTCTTTTGACGATGCTAACGTACTTATTTGGATTATTTTCAGTCTAAAAATTGGTGAAGGAGATGAACATGATAAAAAGAGGGTTTTTGGATTTTTCTTTGTTCCTTTGTTCTGCTATCAGTTTAGGAGGGAAATGGGGGAAAAAATAGAAAAGGGAGAAAAACAAGAAATGAGAGTTTCAAGGTGGGGGTCCCAGCGCGTGTAATCACGCAGGACGACTTATTTGGTTTATGTGTTGAGGTCATGACTTAGGCGGGTAGAAAATATATAAAATTATAGTTTAGGCGGGTAATGGGACACCCATGAAGTTAGACTGTGTAGTTGAGATTTCGGGTATATGTTAGGGGGGTTTTTAGACACATTTTCTCTAACTCATCGCTTCTCTGCTTTAAGCGTGCCTTTTTATCTTATAACTAAAAACTTTCTTTCTCTCTTTTCTCAATCAAATATCATTTTTTCCCTCTTAAACTGGTAAGATTTCATAAATCCTTTCAAGCTTCTTTTTATATTAATAATTTTCTTGTATTGACTGTGTCAAGAACACAGTTGGTGTATTGGTGTTTATCAAACTTTTTTATATGAAAAAAATTGTATCCCAAATCATTATTATTAAAACTTTTAAAACTTTTTTTTTAATCAAAAGTGATAAATTTTGTTGAAATGAATTTTTTGTGATATTTTATTAATTTAATGTTAATTTCACATGCACATCAGATATTGAAAACAAACAACATTAATTATTTAGTGTTTAGATTTGGAGACCACATCTTAATATTTAGATGTCTATTCAAATTTAAATATCTATATTTTAATACAAATCTTAATATTTAAATATATATTCAGATTAAAGAAGGCCTAAAGTTTTACTTTAAAACACACACACACAAAAGTGGAATAAAAGAAAGAAAAATTGTCATTGTTGATGTTGATGGTTTTAATTGTAAGTTCGTAAACGAAAGGCTCATTAGTGACCGTTAGCCCAAGGTCTCTATATCTCGTAATCGCCAAAGCTTCCCTTTTGGAATTCGAATTGTCATCGGCAAGAAAGAAGAAGGATTGATATCGTCGAATTTATTGTGTGAGTTTCCTATCTCAAACTTGCTTCACTGTGATTTCTGGGTTTACTTGTAAAATGAGATGGGTAGGGGGTGGGGGTTTCCGATTTCAACAATTTAAGATGTTTCCATCTGATTTCTGGTTTTACATGTAAGATTCTTGATGGAAATGGGAGGGGTGGAGGTCGGGTTTCCGATTTCAATCATGCTTCACTAAGATTTCTGTGTTTTAATTGTATGATTTCTTGATCGTTGGAAATGGGAGGGGTAGGTGTGGGGGTTTCAAGAATTTACGAATGAACTTTTGAACGAGACTGAAAATCTTAGTTGGTCGAATCAACTTCGTGAGTTTTCTATCTTTATTGATGTTTACTTCCTGCTTCATTTCTGTTCAGAATTTATTGATTTCTATCTTTACAGAACTGTTTTTGGAATAAATCATAGTTCCTCGAAACAATTCTGTAAGTTTTTTTTATCCATACAAAAATTCTAATTTCTTGACAGATGTTTCCTTCTTGCCTCATTTCTGTTCTTTGTATTATTTTGTACTTCACTCAGATTTCTGGGTTTACTTGGAAGATTTCTTGATCGTTGAAAATGGGAGTTGTGGGGGATGGGGTTTTTCCGATTTCAAGAATTTAGGATGAAAATCTCAACTAAAGATGAATGTACCCCTCTTCACCATTTTGCTCTGTTTGATGATTTGAACCCTACAAATTTAGGGTTCAAGAATTTTTTTGTTGCTGTCATAGTCTGTGTTTGTTGTTTCTTGTTACTCTGCTTCTATTCTGGTTTTCATTACATCACCTTTAAATTTAATGTTTGAACCACAACTATGATTTGTTGAGAGGAATGGCTACAACATCAGCTTACCTGATTCAAGATCAGAGTATAAGTATGCACTATAATGATACAAATTTCATCTAACAACTCGAATATACATTGGTGTGATATACTATTTCTTAGCAGGGGCTGCTCTGGTGGGAAAGAATGATATATCAAAGCCATATTCTCTACAAGCATCAAAGAAAATTAATTCCGCAAATGTGAAGGGAAGATTGATTCCTCTAGAAACAAAGTTAGTGCAGGAAGAAATGATAATTATTCTAAAGTTTTGGAGAAAAAGGGTGGCAGGAAAGCACTAGCTGATCTTGCAAACTCAACCAAGTCGTCATCTATTGCAGAATCAGAATTGCGTCGAAGCACAGAGAAAGGCCATGGACATGAGTTGTTTTCTCATGGAAGTTGGATTAGATCATGGTACGACCAACATCGATATTTGATTGAACCGTGTATTAGAAATATTTTGCTGATCCAGTTCTCCTTTGGCAGATGATGTCCCTGTGCATCTAGGAGCATCTCCACATGCACTTGAACTATCAATGAAGTCGAAGATATTTGCATTCGTAGCACCCTTTCCTCATTTACATACTCAATGTTTTTGTATTGAATTTCTGATGTTGTTAAATTAGATGTAGTCATCGACATATCAGCCAAAAAGCCCAATGAAGCATTATGTTCAAGTGGAAGAGCTGCCAGAACTGATCTTTTATGATCAGGTTCATTATATATCTTTTTCCCCTTGTGCTGCATCTCCTAAATCAGTAAAGCCACGATATATCAGCTGGCCGGATGACAGCGTTCTAGATTTTGCATTGCTTTGGAACACCTATCCATTCAAAGCATTGATGGACACTACTTTCAACTCAAGGATCATTCGCAGCCCTTTGAAGTATATCCGTTGTAGTCATTGGTCAGTCATCTATCCTAAATCAGCTAATGTTTTTCTATTCTTTTCTTCTATTTTCTTTTTCTAAATTTTTTGTTTCAGATTAGATTGGATGAATTGGATGAACTCAAGTTAGGATTACTGCATCTTTTGCCTTTCTTTTATTTTGAAACAATAACATGATTGAAGGGTCATCTCTAATCCTTTTGTCATTTATTGATGGGTTGGGAAAGATGGCTGGGGTAAGAGAAGTAAAAAAAAGGACTACGGTGCATCAAACCTTGCATCTTGTGCGAGGTAGAAAGACTACTTACAATAGACCTCAAAGTTAAGTTTGAAGAAAATACAAGAGTAAAGAAGCAATGATGCTAAGGAAAGTATCTAAGCCAAAAATAGCAGCACAAGCAAATATAATACTAGAAGATATTTGTAGTGCTGATAAGGAGAAGAGCGAGCAGAAAAGGTGCTTCAACTAGAACCATGCTCTGCCACAAAAAAAGAGAGAAATTGATCAGTTACCGACAGGATGGACTGCAGCAGGCAGATTTTATCCTTTAGTTCAACTGCAAGGGATAGTACTTAACCTTCAATATAACCCAGACCAACAGAAATATGATGGAATTACTCTTTAGCACCTTGTTGAATTCTGAAAATCTTAGTTGAATCAATTCTGTGATTTTTCTATCTTTATTGATGTTTCCTTGTGGCTTCATTTCTGTTGTGTGTATTATTTTGCACTTTTACTGTGAACCTTTGCCTTCAATTGTAAGATATCTTGATGGTTGAAAATGGAGGGGGTTCCCGATTTGAAGAATTCAGGATGAAAATCTCAACTAAAGATGAATATACCATTTTGCTCTGTTTGATTATTGGAACCCTACAAATTTAGAGTTGGAGAGGTAGAGGGTGTTAACCACCTATTGGAACATGTAGGTCGTCTCCTGCTTTGACTACAATTCCTGATCTACCTAGTAATCCTAAGGACAAGGGATAGCTTATTTAGTGTAGTTAGGTCTCCTAGTTAGATACAAATTGTATTACTATATGTGTGTTTATATATATATATATGGTGGTAGACAATATACAGAGGGTAAGATACATCATAGAGATAAAAGAGGCAGCAACTCATTAACGTTGCTGCAGATTTCAGCTTTCCTTCACGTTCTATTATGGTATCAGAACCTAACACGGACTTATCGTCCACCTCTCAGACGACTATGGCTCAAGTGAGCAACTCGTCTCCCTCCTCTCTCAACGACGCCCATCACTATATCTTGATTAAACTAACCTCTACAAACTACCTTTTCTGGAAAACAGTCGTTTCTTCGAGGACAAGATCTTTTTGGCTATATTGATGGCAGTGCCCAACACCTCATATTGCAGGAAAAGATGGAGATCAAGGCGTTAACAACTCATATTGCAGGAAAAGATGGAGATCAAGGTGTTGCTAATCCAGAATATTTTTGATGGATCAAACAAGATCAATTAATTATGAGTCTCATCATCTCGTCTCTTTCTGAGGAAACGATTCCAGAAATTATTGGACTATCCACATCAAAGGCTGTTTGGGATGCTCTTGCAGCTGATTTCTTGTCTCCATCAAACACTAGAAATCTCAACCTTCATATGCAACTTCAAAACTTAAAACAAGATGATTTGAGTGTCACTCAATATCTTCATAAAGGCAAACTCCTTATTGATGAATTAGCTGCTGCTGGCCGTCCAATTTGTCTCCCAGATCAGAATATTTATATGCTTAAAGGTCTCTAGTGTGAATTCAAAGGCATCATAACCACTCTTTCGGCTCGTCAAGAACCCGTTATTTTTGGTGAACTGCACAGTCTTCTATTGATCCATGAATTTATTCATGGTCAGGCCTCATCGTCACTCTCAATGTCACCTTCGCCTATGCCAGACTCGGCTGGAAATCCCTCTGCAAATTTCAGCTAACGGTCCTCTCAAAACGAGCGTCAATACAACCATAATAATAATAGAGGACAAGGCTTTAACAATAGGGGTCAAGGCGATAATCGTGGTGGAAGACAAGGATCTCGAGGAGGCTTATCTACTGGAAATCCATGGCCCTCACTTGACTCTCGCCTGCGATGTCAAATATGTAATGGTGTGAACCATCTCGCTCTAAATTGTTTCCAACGATACAATCACACAATCAACCCAGACGCCTCAGCATATTTGTCTCAACAGTCACCGCATATCACTCATCAGGATCAATATCCGGACAACGGCCCAACACATCACATCACCCCCGACCTTTCTAACTTGCATCATGTTAAGGATTATAAAGAAATGGATCAAGTTCACATTGGAAACGGACAAGGGCTTCTCATACATCACACTGGTAATTCTCTATTTTCTCATCCTTCTAAATCACTTGCGCTCAATAATATTCTTCATGTCCCTTCATAAAAAAACGTCTACTCTCTGTTCAAAGATTTGCTTGAGATAATGACGTGTTTTTTGAATTTCATCCCTCTCATTTCCTTGTTAAGGATCGTGCATACAGGATGCCTCTTCTTTTAGGTCGGAGTGATGATGGACTCCACTCAATCTCCAACCATCCTACTCGATATTGTCCTCCAAGTCACCATAAGCTTTCCTCTCAGCCAGGACGTCATCTGGGTGCTGGCATCTTCGCCTAGGCCATCCTCACTAATGAGTGATCCATCAAGTCTTGCAGAAGCATAGTTTACCTTGTTCTAGTTTCAATTTTAATCATATTTGTAGTGCTTGTGAACTCTGCAAGTCACAAAAGTTACATCTTCCAATTTCAATGAATAAAAGTTCATCTATTTTACAACTCTTATTTGTCGATGATTTATCTTCTGAAGGTCAATAATATTTCTTGTCTTTGTTGATGATTTTTCCAACTTTATCTAGGGATTTCCAATGAAATTGAAATTGGAAGTTGCTTCCATTTTCCTCCAATTCAAGTTGCTTGTGGAAAATCAAGTTAACACTAAGAGTAAGTCAATCCAATCAGATTGGGGTGGTGAATTTCATGCTCTATCTCCCATTCTCTCTCAATTCGGTATCTCTCACCGAGTTTCTTTTCGTCACACACATGAACAACAGGCAAAGTTGAACGCAAACATCGTCATATAGTTGAAACAGGCTTAAGCCTCTTAGCTCACAGTTCTTCTCCTTCCGTTACTGGCAATTCGCGTTTGATACAGCTGTATATCTAATAAATCGTCTCCTTTCTCCCTCGAACAACAACAAATCTCCATTTGAACTTGCATTCCACAGATCACCTGACTATACTCTTCTAAAAGCTTTTGGGTGCCTCTTCTTTCCTTACATTCGCCCCTATAATAAACATAAGTTTGAGTTTCGTAGTGTGCCATGTGTTTTTCTTGGGTACAACTCTAAACACTATGGATATCGCTGCCTTGATAGAGCCTCTCGCCGCCACTATATAGCTCATCATGTTCGCTTTGATGAAACCACATTCCCATTCGCTTCAATGTCGATCCTAGGTCCTCATCCATCAACTCTATCCAACTCAATACCTCGGGCATCCTTTTCGATCTCATACCAAATAATTTATCTACTACCACTCCAAATTCACCGTTGCTTGCATCCAATATTCCAGCCACATCCTCCTTTAAATCTTCGTCATCCATTTCTTCAAGTCCCCCGACAAGATCTCCATCTGATACGCCGAGTGCTTCCTTGTCATTGCCAAGAATTCCTCTAGTTGTTGATCCCACTGGCTATCCATTGTTACCCCAGACTGCTCCTACCACTCTACAAACTCCCTCTCAACCCGTGGACCACCTCAACGCACTCATCATATGTGACTTTGTCATATGCCTCTGCCATCTAATTTATCTAGTGTCACAACTTCCAACTCATCGTCTTCCCTTCCTATTGAACCTACTTGCTTTACTGAGGCAAATAAACACAAAGTTTGGCGGGATGCTATGTCATTTGAGATGAATGCCGCAATGGTACTTGGACCCTTGTACCTTATAATTCATCCATGAACGTGTTAGGCAGAAAGTGGGTTTCTAGATTAAGAAAAATTCTTTAGGCAACATTGAGTGTTACAAAGCCCGTGTAGTTGCCAAAGGATTTCATCAGATGGAGGGTCATGACTATTTTGAAACATTTAGCCCGCTTGTCAAACCGGCTACTATCCGAGTTGTTTTCACCATTGTTGCTTCTCAAGGATGGCAACTACGCCAATTAGATGTTCATAATGCCTTTTTTACATGGTCACCTCCAGGAACGAGTGTTCATGGCTCAACTTGCCGGCTTTGTTAACCCGTCATTTCCCAACCATGTTTATCAACTAAAGAAATCACTCTAGGGTCTCAAACAAGTGCCACGAGCATGGTATATGCGCGCCTTCATCAATTTCTCACGGTTGTTGGGTTTTATCCTTCTAAAACTGATACGTCTTTGTTTGTGTATTGAGATCATGGAATCACGATATATCTACTTGCCTATGTCAATGATATTATTGTTACCCGCAATCATCCCTCCTCTCTCGAATCTATTATTTCAAAGTTAGGGGCTGAATTTTCTATTCGTGATTTGGGATGCTTGAGTTTCTTTCTAGGTGTTGAAGTGACACACTACAAACGGCCTTTATCGTTCTCAACATCGATACATTCAGACTTGCTATCTAGGGCCTCAATGCAAAATTGCAAACCTGTGCGTACACCTATGGCAGTATGGCACCGAATACTAAGCTCCATGTGGGTGATAACTCTCTGTTTGATGATCCTACGTTATATCATACTATTGTTGGCGCTTTACAGTATGTCACATTGACCCATCCTGATCTCGCATTTGCCGTAAACAAGGTTTGCCAATTTATGCACTCTCCGAGTCAAAATCAATGGGCTGCGGTTAAACACATTCTTTGGTATCTTAAACTTCACAATGAACCATCAGTTCATAATTCCTCGATCTCCTAACTTGGTGCTACAGGCTTTCACTGATTCGAATTGGGCAGGCTCGTTGGATGATCAAAAGTCTACAGGTGGTTATGCTATTTTTTTCAGAAATGCACTCATCTCTTGGTCTTCTAAGAAGCATCGCACCGTTGCTGATCATCCACCGAATCTGAATATAAAGCACTTGCCGACGCAGCCGCTGAACTCACTTGGTTACAATCATTGTTATATGAACTAGGCATACCTCTCCACTCTTCTCATGTGCGTTGGTGTGATAATCTTGGTGCTGCCTATCTATCCATTAATCCTATTTTTCATGCTCGCACTAAACATGTGGAAATCGATTAACACTTCGTCCGCGACAAAGTTGCTCGCAAGGATCTCTCTGTCCAGTTTCTTTCAACCAAAGATCGACTTGCCGATGTTCTTACTAAACCTCTTTCCTCGGCCAGATTTGAATTTATCTGCTCCAAGCTGAATGTAGTTCCTCTACCTTCAGCTTGCAAGGGGAATATTGGAACATGTAGCTCGTCTCCTCCTTTGACTACGAATCCTAATTTACCTAGTAATCCTAAGGACAAGGGATAGCTTATTTATTGTAGTTAGGTCTTCTAGTTAGATACAATTTGTATTACTATATGTATGTGTGTATATATATATATGGTGGTAGACAATATACAGAGGGTAAGAAACATCATAGAGATAAAAGAGGCAGCAACTCATTAATGTTGCTGCAGATTTCAGCTTTCCTTCATGTTCTATTACCACCCGAGCATGTGCATCTGATGGGGGTAATCTGGTGTTTCATCTATTTCCTTTTTTGAATGCAATTACCAGATTGGTTGAACATTAATAATGCACCAAATTTTCCTGCTTATCATAGGCAGGAGGTGATGTTCAATTTTCTCTCCTTGCTGCTGTTGCGGGTTTCAATCTAATCATCTTAACACAATATATGCCTTAGGCTTATCATAGTCCGTGTTTGTTGTTTCTTGTTACACTGCTTCTACTTTGGTATTTGACAGATCACCTTTAAATCTAATGTTTGAACCACAACTATGGTTTGTTGAGAGGAATGGCTACATCATCAGCTTACTTGATTCAAGTTCTGGGTATAAGTACAAATTTCTAATAACTGGGAAATATATTGCTGTGATCTTGTATACTATTTACATTCCTAGCACCCTTTCCTCATGTACACATTCACTGTATTTGTATTGAATTTCTGATTTTGTTAATAACAGTGTTGGTGGAGAAGACATAAAATTTAGCATAATGGTCAGCCTTTTCCCAGTGGATACAGAAGAGAAGAAGCGGTCCAAGATCCGGAATGTAGACACCTTCTGCAGGAAGCCTCAGGACAATTTTGCTTCCATGCGATTCACTTTATGGCCTTAAGGAGCACGTGCTAGCCACTTGCCTCATTGACGCACTTTCCATGTCCGGCGACTCTGATGATGCCCACCATCTCCTCAACTGGCGGAAAGGCGGCCCTAAAACTGCCTCAAATTCTGGCAACTTCTCTCTTGTTGCCACTGAGGTAAATTCTTCTTTACCATTGGAATTCTCTGACGATGTAGAAATAACACAATAGCTATTTGGGGCACTAAATTTGGAATACTGTTCTTGTCTGTTGCTTAATTGAACAAATTATTGAAAAATCCTCCAAAACAATTGAGTGATTGAGCTAATGCGAAAGAGTTTCACCGCTTAGATGCTTAAGTTTAGCCACTTCCAGAATCTTTCCCTGTCATGTACACTTAATAATCTCTTCCCTGCTAACAATTGACTCCACATTGTCCCGCCGGTTAGTTATCCTTTTCTTAAGTTGAAAACTTTTTGGTTCTTCTTTTCTTTAATACATTATTTCCTGTTCTTGTATGTCAGTCCTCAATTTTAATGAAGAGAATGGAGGATGGGAATGAGATGCAAATCAATTTGTCAACTACACAATCAGCCCAATCAAATTACGATATAAAATAAAATAAGACAATTAGAGGAAATCTATGGAAACAACTGTGTTTATTGACAATCTCCCATAGTCGAACTACACAATAAAAAAAATAAGAATGAAAAGGTTGAAGTAAGAGAATTGGGGAGGAATAGACAATAGAGAAATCAAATGAGGAAAAAGAGGGGTAAATTTACCTACTAATTCTTGATGATTTTCAATGTAGGCTTGCACTAATTTTAAATTAACAAATAAGAAGGCGTTATTCTATGAGTACTCGGGTGTGAAATGTGTTTGAAATTTGTTAAGGAGGAACATTCTAAAAAAAGACAGTCAAATTATGTTGAGGACAAGTGGAGTAAATGATTCTTTTTTCTTTTGGTTAACTTGCTTACATAAAATTGCTATACAGCCTACATGTTTATAGAACTTTTCCTACTTTGTCTAGTACATATATCTTAATTTATTGTTTACTTTTTGCTTGTCTCTAGTTCATGGACAAAACAATACATGTATCCTTAAATTAATTTCATTATACATGAATTAAGATAATTCTTGTATCACAAATATCTAATAAGGCCTTTTCTTCTTCCAATACAAAGCTCATTCTCCAACAACTTAAACCTTGTGGTTGGAATTCACAAAACATTCTTCGGCATTTCAATTTTGAAGTTCAAATTCTTTCTCCTATAGTGCCAATAACAATGTTGTCTCCGCATCTTCTTCTTCATCATCATCAGTTCATCACAACAAGGTTACCTGCATTTTTCTTCTTGTAGCTTTTTCCTTTTCCACTAAAGTTTTACCTTTTTTGAAGAGCTTGGGTTGATCATATTATTGACTTCTAAAGCTAGCTCATGAGCAATTTCATGATACCTCATACTTCGTTGTTCTTGGGCCTCAAAGGCACTAATAATTTCTGCAAAAATCATCTTTGCAATATCCATAAAATCCTCGAGGGAAGAGATTTTCAGTGCTAAACTTTTAGGTGAACTTTGGAGGACGTCTGCGACAATCCTTTCTTTCAAAAGAGCCTTACCTAATATTTGGATTTGTCTCAGAAGTTTCATCAACTTGTTTGGGTATTATGTCTCTCCATCTCCTCCATTTTAAGTTTTCAAGTTCAAAGTGATAATATTAATATTTCTGGTCCTATCTGACCTTTGATATTCTTTCTACCAATTTTTCCATATTTCATTAAGAGAAAAGCAAGGCATAGTCTTTACGAAAATTGTTTCTGAGACTGAAGTATATAGATGTGTTAGAGCCTTTTCTTGATGAAGTTATTAGTTCTATTGCAGGCATCAAGTAGATGCATAAAAGTTACCAAAGCAAAGTAGAAAAAGGTCAGCTCTCCTCTTACATTGTTAGTTAAGAGCTAGAGAGCTGACAAAGTTAAGAAATGAATCAGGGGAATCTAGAGGGGATAAATAAACCCAACTATACAAATACATGAGTCAATTAGCTTTCCAAGATTGGTAGGTAGTTGATATTCCATCAAAGCATCTTCTATTCCTTTCGTTCCAGATACTTCAAAAATACTGCATCATCTTCCAGATTCTCTTGATGGTGCTATCAACTTCCAGCAACATCAGCTTATCAGTACATCCCGGATATTCTGCGGCATGACCCATTGCGATCAATCAGACCTAAAAACATACTCCATAGGATCTGCTGCAAATAGGTGTTTTGTGTGTTTCTGCTACCTTCATGCACATATAACATCTGTTAGACATCTGAAACTTCCTTCTGGCCAGGTTGTCTTGGGTCAGGCAATCTCCATGAAGTGCAATCCAGCTGAAGCAACTAATCTTCGGGGGCAACTTGATCTTCCATATAAGCTTCCAAGGCAGTGTCTGTAATTGCATTTTGTGGGCTTAGAAGCTTGAATGCTGCTATAACTGAGAACTTCCCATCCCCTTTTGCTACCCAATTGAGTTGGTCTAGTGTTTCACTGTTAATTGCAACATTGTGAAGTGCTGCTCCAACTCCTCCATTTTCCAATCCTGTATGTTCGTTCTAAGGATGATGTTCCATGAATTCCCTTCTATATATTGTTGAATAGTAGAGTTTGGCTCTCTTGCTATCTGAAACGCGTTAGATCCTCAACTCTTTTCTTCTTCTTAGCTTTAAAATTTGGAGGTGAGAAACTATCGAATCCTTCGACGACTCAAGTGAATTCCCCTGTGGTTGTTACCTCCTATAAATTAATATAGTTCATGTATCACAAAAAATCTAAGAAAGCAAAAGTTTATTCACCAACAAAATGATATAAGTTGTTCCTGCTATTAAATGCCCATGTAAATTGTCTTTTGTTACTTTACCTCACACATGTGCATTATTATTGAAAGACATCTCTTCGTTGCTTAAAGAAATGATGCTATGTGTTACCACTTCATAGGTGAAGCCATACATTTTAGTTAATGTGCCATTCAACTAATGACTTGGAAACTTAAAAAGGTGAAAAACATTATCCTTCGAATCTCAAATTTGAAAAGCTGGAGTGATATCAATATTATTGAATAATGGATGTTGAAATCAGTTGTTCAATTGGAAATTAATTATTATAATACTAAATTCATATACATTGATACTCCAAATCTAAAAAAAGTGCACACTTTAAGTTCTACGGAGCTTGTCGCTTTAAGTCCTTTTCACATTTAAAAATAATTTTGACTTAAGATTCATACAACTATAACATATTTTCGCCATTTGTATTTCTCTGGTTTTATTTTTGTTGGTGGTTCAATTCATAACGTTCCCTTCTTGTTCGAGATTGATTGTCTGTAAGATCTTTGCTAGAAACTCGAAGAACTATGATTTGATGTTAGCTCCATTATTCATAAATATTCTTATTTTTGGAACTGATAAATATTCTTACTTTTGGAACTGAATTTGTCCAACAATCAACACCTTAATAACTACATCAATATTTCCTTACTCATGACTAGCTAAGTTACAACTTTATTGTGTTCCTCTGAGATCGTTATGTTAATGTTTTTGGTGCTTTTTCACTTGGATTAATAACTTATATTGTAATACTGCTTGTGAATCGGTCCTGCAACGCAGACAGGGAATGACTTCTACGGGGCTAACAATTAAAGAACTAAATGACTTTCTTGATCACTTGGCCTCAAGTGAAAAAAGGTGATCAAGGTTTCGTATTTGTGTATATTTTATCTTTATGATTTCCATTGTCTAGATTACCTTTTTTTTTTGGAAGAGTGTGTTTGGTATGGAATAATATGGTTTCTAAGTTTTTCCTTAAAAATAAAGAAAAATAACTTTTCTTGAAGTAGGAAAAATAAGTTGAATAAGTGACAACACACGCTAAGTAGAGATAGGAGGTAGGAGTACGAGTCAGAAGGAATTAGGATTAGGATTAGGAATAGAATTAGGATTAGGATTAGGATTAGAAATAGGATAAGGAGATAGAATCAGGATTAGGATTAGGATTAGGATTAGAATAAGGAGGTAGGATCGAGATTAGGATGTAGGATTAGGATTAGGATTAATACTAAAGTTAAGATTTAGGATTATGATGTAGGATTTAGGATTAGGATTAGGATTAGAGTAGAGTAGGAGATAGGATTAGGAGTAGAGAAGGAGATAAGATTAGGAGTAGGAATAAGATTAGGATTAGGATTAGGAGTAGAATTAGGAGTTAGGATTAGGATTAGGATTAGGATTAGGAGTAGGAGTAGGAGTAGGAGTAGGAGTAGGAGTAGAGTAGGAGATAGGATTAAAAGGTAGGATTATGGTTAGGATTAGGATTAGGAAGTAGGAATAAGAGGCAGGATTAGGATTAGGATTAAAATTAGGAGGTAGGATTATGATTAGGATTAGGTAGTAGCTGGAGCTGTAGGAGGTAGGATTAGGATTAGGCAGTAGCAGGGGACAATAGCAGACGGTGGAGCTGTAGGAGGTAGTAGTAGCAGAGTACGGAAGCGGTAGGTGGCCACAAGTAGAAATAGCATGAACAATAACAATAGGTGGTAGAAATAGAAGGAGTTGTTAGCAGAAGTTGTAGGAGGTAGCAAGGGACAATAACAGTAGGTGGTAGCAGGTAGCATTGGCATGGACAATAACAATAGGTGGTAGCAATAGCAGGAGCGGTTAGCAGAAGTTGTAGGAGGTAGCAAGGGACAATAGCAGTAGTAGGAGTGGTAGGGGATAGCAGATAGTAGTAGTAGGGGGCAGTAGCGGTAGCAGGAGCTTTAGGTGGTAGTAGGAGACAATAGCAGTAGTAGTAGGCTAGTAGCAGGAGCTTTAGGAGGTAGCAGGGGATAGTAACGTAGTAGTAATGGCACCAGTAGCTGCTGGAGCTATAGGAGGTTGCTACTTAGCAGGCTTATGAGTAGGAGTATGAGTAGGAGTAAGACTACGAGCGGGAGGTAGGAGTAGTAGTAGTAGTAGTAGGATTAGAATTAGGATTAGGCAAACAGTAGTAGTATAAGTAGTGGGAGTTGTATGAGTTAGCACTAGTAGAGGACAATAGCATAAGCAGGAGCTATACGAGGTACGCAGGGAACATTAGTGGTAGTGGTAGCGGTAGCAGGAGCTGTAGCGGGGAGCAGTAGCATAGCATGGACAATAATAGTAGATGGTAGTAGCAGCAGGAGCTGTTAGCATAAGTTGTAGGAGGTACCAAGGGACAGTAGCGCAAGAGCAGGAGCTATAGGAGGTAGTAGATAGCAATAGTGGGGAACAATAGTAGTAGCAGTAGAAGGAGATGGAGTTGTAAAAGGTAGCAAGGGATACGAGTCATAGCAGGAATTGTAGGTGGTAGCAGGTAGCAGTAGCAGAGGACAGTAGCAATAGAAGGAGTTGTAGATCGTAGTAGGGGACAATAGTAATAACAGTTGCCGGAGCTATAGTAGGTATCAGGGAAAGTAGCAATAGCTAGAGTTGTAGTAGGTAGCAGGTTGTGGGTAGCAGTAGTAGTAGGGGATAGTAGGAGTTGTAGGTGGTAGCAGGGTACAGTAGTAGTTACTGTAGGAGGTAGCAAGTAGTAGTAGCAGGGGACAGTAGCAATAGCAGTGGAAAGAGAAAGAGCACGGAAAGTAGAAGTAGCAGGAGCTGTAGTAGGTAGCAGGTAGCAGTAGCTGGAGCTGTAGGAGATAGGATGTAGCAGGAGCTGGGCATGCTTACGAGGAGTAGGAGTAGTAGTAGGAGTATTAGGATTCGGATTAGGCAAACAGTAGTAGTAGTAGAAGAAGTTGTAGGAGGCAACAGTAGTTGGGGGCAGTAGCAATAGCATGAGCTGTAGCAGGTAGTAGGGAACGGTAGCAATAACATTTTCAATAGCTTTAGGAGGTATCAAGGCACATTAGCAGGAGGAGGAGGAGGAGGAGGAGTTGTAGGATGTAGCAACAGGAGTAGGAGTAGGTGTAAGAGTAGGAGTAGGATTAGAATTAGGATCAATATTTGGCAAACAGTAGTAGTAGCAGTAACATGAGTCGTAGGAGGTAGTAGTAGTAATAGGGGAGTAGGTGGTAGCAGTAGCAGGAGCTATTAGCAGAAGTTGTAGGAGGTAGCTAAGGACAGTAGCAGTAGCAAGAGCAATAGGAGTTAGCAGTAGTAGCAGGAGCTTTAGGTGGTAGCAGGGGACAATAGTAGTAGTAGAAGATGTAGTAGGTAGCACAGGATACTAATAGTAGCAGGAGTTGTAGGATGTAGCAGGTAGCAGTAGTAGGATTTGTAGTTGGTAGTAGGGGACAATAGCAAGAGAAGTAGCATGAAATGTAGTTAGTAGTAGGGGACAGTAGCAGTAGTAGGAACGGCAGGAGGTAGCATGTAGTAGTAGTAGTAGTAGGAGTTGTAGGTGGTAGCAAGGTACAATAGCAATTGTTGTAGGAGGTAGGAAGTAGCAGTAGGAGATAAGATGGTAGGAAGAGAAGGGGCAGGCTTATGAGTAGGAGTTGGAGTAGTAGTAGTAGGAGTATTAGGATTCAGATTAGGCAAATAGTAGTAGGAGTTGGAGGTGGCAGAGTAGGGGCAGTAGCCGTAGCATTAGCAGGAGTTGTAGGGGGTAGTAGGGGGCGGTAGCAGGAGCAGGAGCTTTAGGATGTAACAAGGGACAGTAGCAGTTGTTGTAGGAGGTAGGAAGTAACAGTAGGAGATAAGATGGTAGGAAGAGAAGGGACAGGTTATGAGTAGGAGTTGGAGTAGGAGTTGGAGTAGTAGTATTAGGAGTATTAGGATTCAGATTAGGCAAATAGTAGTAGGAATTGGAGGTGGCAGAGTAGGAGCAGTAGCCGTAGCATTAGCAGGAGTTGTAGGGGGTAGTAGGGGGCGGTAGCAGTAGCAGGAGCTTTAGGATGTAACAAGGGACAGTAGGAGTTGTAATAGTAGAAGGAGTTGTAGGAGGTAGCAGTAGCAGACTATGAGTAGGAGTAAGAGTAGGATTAGGATTAGGATTAAGCAAACAGTAGTAATAGCAGGAGTTGTAGGAGGTAGCAGTAGCAGACTATGTGTAGGAGTAAGAGGAGGATCGGGAGATAGGATTAGGATTAGGCAAACAGTAGTAGTAGCAGGGGACAATAGCAATAGTAGTAGCAGGAGCAGGAGTTGTAGGAGGTAGCAGGTAGTAGTAGCAGGAGCAAGCGCAGGGGCATGTTTATGGGTAGAGTAGGAGCAGACTACGAGTGCGAGTAGGAGTAGGAACAGGATCAGGGTAAAATGTAGGAGTTAGGGGTAGGAATAGTAGTAGTAGGAGATAGCAAGTACCCGGTACACTATTCAATATGCATGCAAGTTGACCTTCGCAACCACTATTATTAAAAGAAAAACGATGTCCTAGTGAAGGGGTTATTGGATACTCATCCCTTTTGTGATAACACTATTGGATATCCTATCTTAGATTTGACTCATTGGATCTGGTTGTGGATTTGTTTTTCATTAAAAGATAACTCAATATTGGACAATGTAAAATGGAGTAACAAAAAAGAATGATAAGAGCGATCTATGTCCCAAAAGTCAAGGACTTTAAAAAACCAATGAGTTGGCTTTGATGGGATTTTGCGTTCCCACTTCCCATCTGATAGTACTACGTTGATCTATGTGAAACAAGTGTTGACATGGTTCTGCGTGAGGTAAATATGAGATCTTCCTCATTGGAAAGGTAGAGAATATTGAGACCCTAACTTATGTGTTAAATTGTGAGGTTGGGGCTCTTTCCATGACTTCTCTTGGCTTAACCTTAGGAGCATCTACAAAGGACCAAGCAACTTGAAACTCGGTGACAGAGAGGGTAGAGAAGTGGCTTGCTAGTTGGCAAATAGGTACTTATCAAAAGGGGGAAATGAAGTGTTAATCAAGAGCACATTAGTATACATATTTTATGTCATTGCTTCATGCTCTTCTCAGTGTTACGGTGGGAGGTTGCATAAACTGCAAAGGTTTTTCCATTGCATGGTTTAAGTGGGGAGGGAAAAGTTCCGCCTAGTAAATTAGGAGTTTGCACTACTCCATAGTTTGGGACTTGGGGTGGACTTGGGATTATTGATCTAAGGGGTCGTTTGGTTCGTTGTCTAAGTTATCCCAGAATTATAATCTTGGGATTATAATCATTGGACTAATTTATCTCACCTGGGAGATGGGATAAAATAATACCAAGTTGGAAACGATGAAGAAACTCATATATTTAATTTCTATTGTAGTACTAGAAACAACGAAGAAACTCATAAATTTAACTTTTATCATAGTAGTGGGGAAACAATAAAACTCATGGAAATGAAGTAATGAGGTTTCAAGGATGATGAGGGATATCACGACACTCGGAACGTAATACATGAACACTTCACCACTTTCATGTGTAATTGAAAGCAGAATTCACTTATTGAAAAGATTAGTCGGGTTTGAATTAGGGTAACACCCATTTTCTTTACAGATCTCTCTCTCTCTCCCCCCCCCCCCTCTTTTGTGATTGGATATTTACGAATTACGAATTAAGCTTATTTGGGGTCATTATTAAGTTTTAACTAAAGATATGCATGTCAGGAATGGGGATATTGTTTAATGATTGAGGACTAGGTTTGCTGGATGATTATTTAGTGTATGTGTTTTCTTGTTTGATTTTATGTGAACTGTTATTCCCATTAATTCTTATTGGTATAATTGGTGAACTTCTTCAAAGATGAAGGAATTGTTTTGAAAGATTTAGCTTCAAAATGGTAACCTGATTATGTTTGACCTGGCTCAGATTTGGATGTTCTTATCATTGGTGTACTGCTTATCTAAGGTTTCTGTTTGTCTTTTGTGCCAAGTAACTTCTTGGGCTAACTTTACATCATCAACAGGAAGCTACAGTGGTTCTGGGCGACATGGAGGAGAGTTGGAAGATTCCACCTGCTAGTTAGGAGCTGTTTTTGTTTATGATTTATTTTTTCCTTTTTCTCAATTCTTTTTTCAAAAACAACATTTGATTGTGCCTTGGGCTGATTTTTTTGATTAATTTTTTTAAAAGATGGGTTTCAAGTTTGAGAAAGTGGTATTCGCCAGTTTTTCAAGTGAAAATCTTTTCCACTCGCAAAATTTCCACTCTTTATCAAGTTAAATGCATTTTCAAACACAACTTCTCCAACTAAACTTTTTTCAACTTAACTTCAAATACTAATTCTTTTTTCAGTTATCACTTTTTTTAACATCCAAATGCTTACTTAATCTGTTCGCCCACTTATTTGCTTAAATTTGTTATGAGTTTACTCTAAATGTTCCAATGAATATTAGGTAGCTCAATTTCTGGTGGGTCTTGCTGATCCTCCGGCTCCAAATACATCTCCCAGAAGGGATATGTTTTCTTAACATCCCTATTATTGGTTTACCTAATGTCGAGTCCTCATTTTCAACACACTTAGATGTTTACTTTAACACTTTGTTTGGATCATTGTTACCCATTGTTTCATAATGTATTGTATTGTATTGTACTCTATTGTATGTTAGATACAATGTTTGGCTAGACTGTATTGTTTGTTGTTTAATAACATTTTAATTGTTTGGTTTGATCGTATCGTACAGTATTGCAATTTATAAATTTACTAAAATATCCTAATTATTCTAGGTTTGGAGGTTTGACTAAATTTAAATAATTAAGATA
The DNA here is from genome assembly GCA_016801875.1 of Solanum sitiens. Taxonomy (NCBI): domain Eukaryota; kingdom Viridiplantae; phylum Streptophyta; class Magnoliopsida; order Solanales; family Solanaceae; genus Solanum; species Solanum sitiens. The sequence goes on from JABWTJ010000408.1 coordinate 1,448,043, forward strand.
AAGGGTAAAATAGTATTTTGAAAGATTATGTAAATATATAATTAGAAAAAGAAGTTAAGTAACAATGGGAACACACCAAATTGGTTGTTCCATAAAATAAAGGTTTTCATTGTTACCTAACAACGTAATTTAACAATACAATACATTTTAAATAACAATCAAAACAAACATTGTAGGTATAGTAACGATACAATACAATATAATGGATAACAATGATCAAAAATAGTGTAAGTGTTCCACATTGGTTGAGGGAATGACTTGTTCTCCCATTACATAGTCCAATAGTCGTGGACAATTCTCACCTTATAAGCTAGGCCAAATCCGAAATTCAAATTACAAGTTCAACTAATTCTACTGACAAACCACAAATAGCTAGAAACTTAGACACTGTCCAGCTGCCGAAGCATGTGTCTGACACACGTACACAACCTTCAAATCTGGCGCCAAATGCTCACACTGGCGCCCAGCTTCGTGTCTTGCCCACATGCCTGGCAACCTTGTGGGAAGGTTTTGCCCCACTCAACTTGCCATTGATGCCCAATCTCCTTAGATGTATGCCTTGCCTAGCTCATATCCCACAAACATGTCTTACCCATGATCATGCCACAATCATAGCCTTGTCTTGACTTAGCTTGTCCAGCCCTTTTCATGCCTTAGCCATTCCACTTCTAAGGCCTTGCCTCAAGTAAACTTGATCTTAATTAATGTTATTGAGTCATGGCTAGTTTCATCATGTATATCCCTAGACAAGCCAGAACCACCCGAACCATCAAGCTTAGAGTCTAACAGGTCCTTATGGATACCTTTGACTTGTGAGATCTAATAGACCTAAATCATATGGGCCCTCATGGGTGCTGGGGTTAAGATTCAATCTTTGTTCCCTTTATTAGGTCAAATTCCTAGTTTGCTATTTTAGCAACTTGGTAAAATATCTCCAATATTGATTCTCATGATTCTATGGTTAAAATCCAACCAAAAATTGAATACGATCATCCACCAGTGTAATAGATTAGTTATATCAATGATATAGGTTGATATCTGTTAGAGTGAGTAAAAGTCCACATTGGTTGGGGAATGGATTGGTGGTCTCGTTATATGGACTTGGGCAATCCTCCCCTCATGTGCTTGCTTTTAGGGTTGAATAAGCCTAGATGTCATATCTTTACAATATCAATCCAAAAAACAAATACCTACGAGCTCACTTTTGCCCCCTAAATTTTAAAAATGACATCTTAAACATCACTGATGTATGTATTTATACCGCTGCAATAACTAGTTCAATTATTCTTTAATTGTAGGAAAGGGGCTTTCATTTATGAGATGTCTTTGAACTTAGAATGGAAAGTTTCATATCTATATCTGAATTCATTCTCTGAAATAATTCAATATGGTTATGAGTTTTTTCAGTTTTCTGAAAAGTTTTCAATGCCTTTTAACACACAGTAAAAAGAATGTAAATTATGTGGATTTAGGATGACTGATGTGCATTTCCAATACTTCAGACTCGAATTCTGATTTTAGTATATATTTTTGCAGATTCATTTCTTATTGCAGAGTGTGCACTGGAGTTTCTGATGAGGAATGCAATACCATAGTAACTCCATAAAAGCCCCATTTTAGGCATCAAGCCGACGTAAAGTCATTTTTCGATTTCTATTATTGTTGGTTCATTCGATTTTTAAAAAATTTCAGTTTTTTTTGGTTTCCTTACTATTACATAGTGATTGTAGAAGAAGAGATCAAATGTATTTTCACTTATCTATGTGTTATGGTAGAACTTAAAAACATAAATTAAAAAGAAATTTACAAAATGTTTGTGAAATTCATGAGTACAACTAGGGATGTACAAAATCGAATCAAAAATCAAATCAAATCACAAATCGAGTCAAATCGGAAAAAAAAAAACGACTAGTGATTTGATTTGACTTGGTTTGGTGTTCGGAAAAAAACCCGACTATATTTGGGTTGGGTTGTGTAGACACACAAATTTTATTGGATTTAATTCATACAAATTTTGGATAAATCCATGTTAATTTGGGTTGAATGATTAATTTGGGCTTTACAAATAAATAAGTTCATTTTTATTAAATTCAAGTCTAAGGTCCATTTCACCTTGAAGCCCAAACCCATGTCACGTGTCATAGTAACTAGACATCAAAGACCAACAAGGTGACGCCACGTGTCCAAATGAGGTGGTAGTCCCAATGCAAGAACGAATCAAAATGTGCCAAGTGTCAGAATGACATCCTTTGGCCAATCACAAGCAACCTTGTCCACTCCCTACAACTATAAATAGGGAATAGATATGACATTCAAAGGGATCCAAAAAAACACTTCAACAAGCATTTTGCAATTGGAGAAAGCTACAACATCAACGACATAGCTCTTCGAAGGAGTGATCAACAAAGTTCTTCCCGGAGATCAACTTGCAATGACAAAGCGCTTCCCGACGTTCTCGGAGATCAAATACATCTCAAGGAGGTCTACATAAGCTACAACATCAACTACATAGCTCTTCAAAGGATTGGTCAACGGAGTTCTTCCCGGAGATCAACTTGCAACAACGAAGCGCTTTTCGACATTCCTGGAGATCAAATACATCTCAAAGAGGTCTACATCATCCTGCATTTGGAAAATACGCTACTGAAGGCCCTCGAATCACGGAGAAACTTAGGAGAGAAGAATAAAGAGAACAACAGAATTGTACTCACACGATTCATTAATAAAATCATATTTTTCTTTTATATATTTTGCTTGCAGTTAATTTTCTGCGCATACGAAAATTTATTGCGAACAAATTTGGCACGCCCAGTGGGACCAATTCTGCTCTTCATCTCTTCCTCCTACAAATACAAAAATAACAAGTTCAACTTTGCAATGGCTTTCAAGAAGATCAATGATGTTTCAAGCAAGGACTCTACTGTTGCCACATTTGTTGATTTTAGTGATGTTGATCCAATCACTCGACGCGAGTTCAAGACAAATGCCTTGAAAGGATCTGAATATTTCACCTCCTTGGAGATGCCAAGAAAGAGCAAGTGTCGAATGACCCTCAAAACTGCAATCCATGGGGGCAACATTACATCAAAATTGTTTGATGAACTTTCTCATTCTAGCTTCAACTTTGGTGAATCTAAAAGTTCAACAAATTCTTCAATTTCAACAAAGGCTAATTTCTTTATGGTTGACGCAACTGACATGGACGAGAAGTTCGCAATAATGGAGCAAACTATTGAAGCCTTGAAGAAGTCTATTGATGACAAAAATCTTCAAATCACGCGGCTTATGAGCAAGTTAGATCTCTACAACTCTAAAGAGTCACATCACAATCTAAAAACTCAAGAAGAAGTTGATATTGATTCTCTCACCAAGTCAGTTGACTCTCAAAGCGCAAAACAGTCTGCTTCAGTTGCCACTCTAACAGTTCAACAACTACAAGATATGACACAAATACAATTAAATCTCAATATGGTGGTCCGTCACAAAGTTCCTTAGGATATTCAAAGCCGTATTCTAAGCGAATCGAGGGTTTACTAATGCCAATTGAATATCAACCACCAAAATTGCAGCAATTTGATGGAAGGGGAAATCAGAGGCAACATATTGCCCATTTCGTCGAGACCTGTAGCAGTGCCGGTACACATGATGATCTTCTTGTCAAGCAGTTTGTCCGTTCTTTAAAAGAAAACGTCTTTGATTGGTATATGGACTTGGAGCCTGAATCAATTGATAGTCAGGGACAACTAGAAAATCAATTTCTCAATCGTTTCTACAGTACCCGCCGTACAGTGAGCATGATGGAATTGACAAACACAAAACCAGGTAAGGATGAACTCGTTGTGGACTACATCAATCGTTGGCGAATGCTGAGCTTACATTGCAAGGATCAACTTTCTAAAATCTCTGCAGTTGAAATTTGTATACAAGGAATGCATTGGGGCCTTGTATATATCCTTCAAGGGATTAAGCCTCGAACTTTTGAAGAATTAGCTACACGCGCTCATGACATGGAGTTGAGCATTGCAAGCCATGGAAAGACATCACATGTCTTTGATCCAAAAAAAAAAGATATACAATTCAAAGAGTCGTTAGACTACACAAGTAATGAGTCCATGGCGGTAACCACAACTTCTATGAAAGCCTCCGGGAGACAAAAGTTCAAAGAGATTGTAGCACATCAGCAAATGCGAGAAGTGAAAAATCAATCTACTTTGAACTTTTGTCTCCCGGAGGCTTTCATTGAAGTTGTGGTTACCGCCACGGACTCATTAGTTGTGTAGTCTAATGACTCTTTGAATTGTATATCTTCTTATTTTGGATCCCTTTGAATGTCATGTCTAACCCCTATTTATAGTTGTAGGGAGTGGACAAGGTTGCTTGTGATTGGCCAAAGGATGTCATTCTGACACTTGGCACATTTTGATTCGTTCTTGCATTGGGACTACCACCTCATTTGGACACGTGGCGTCACCTTGTTGGTCTTTGATGTCTAGTTACTATGACACGTGGCATGAGTTTGGGCTTCAAGGTAAAATGGACCTTAGACTTGAATTTAATAAAAATGGACTTATTTATTTGTAAAGCCCAAATTAATTATTCAATCCAAATAAACATGGATTTATCCAAATTTTGTATGAATTAAATCCAAATAAAATTTGTGTGTTTACAGGTCGGTTTCAACTGAAAAAACCAACCCGAGACCAAACCAACCTGACATTATATATATAATTTTAAAATTTTATTTTATACGTAATACCTATTTTGATATAATTTTTAAGTATCTCTTATACTTTTTCATAGTTTTTATCTTTTAATATATTTATTTCATGTTTGGAAGTTAGAATTCTTAATGATCTAATAACGATTATAGTTCATACATGTTGGTAATTCTAATAAAGTTTAAATAAAAATTAAATTAATATTAATGTAAAAAGAAAATCAATTCAACACTAAGAATGACAATAATATTGAATTTTTTTTTTTTAATTTTACATAGATTTAGACAATTAAAATACATGATCTAATTTTACTTTCTTTTAATATTAGTCATGTAACTAATACTTGCTAAACTTATTTTAGCATGATTTAGTACTTTAAATTATGATCAATTTCATTATGACTTATTAATTTGCACTATTTTTTACGCGATTTTATTATTATTTTTTTGTTGAATATTTTAGTGTCATTAATCATATCATACTTTTTGTTATTTTCTTGAGAAATAACTTAGATAGTTGCATTTTGGTAGGACTAAAGAAATATTTGATGTACAATTAAATTATATGTTTGTATGAATACTTTATCGAAAAAACCCGAAAATCCGAAAAAATCCGAAAAACTCGAAAAAACCCGAAGTTGAAAAACCCGAGTTTTATTGGTTTGGTTTGGTTTATAAATTCAAAAACCCGACACAAATAATTTGGTTTGATATTTGAAAAACCCGAACCAACTCGATCATGTACACCCCTAAATACAACATACTTTCATTGAAATACCAACATTCAATATGCTACATTTAGAATATTAAGATTACAATCAAATGAAATGCAAAACAAAATATTTACAAAGTAATCGTTAGTTTTCATCTGAAATCTATAACAATTTAATTGAACTTTCAATTTGAATACAAAACAAAATAGTTATTAACATTTACAAGACTAATTTTAAAATAATATATCTAAACATTGACTACGATAAACTAATTTAAAATATATTAACAAAATAGATTATAATTAATTATTTTTAATGTATAAAAAAATAAAATTATGTTTATATTATGTCGGTTAGATAACTACGTCTGAGTTTTATTATGTTAACACCAAACCAAACTATGAGTCATTGGGTTTATATTTTCAGCATACCAATAAAATGAAATAACAAGTCAATTTTTTCGATAATTATACTTGTTTCATCATTTTGATTTGACTTGTACACCCATAAAATCAAAAACACGATGATCATTCACCAGACAAAAAGCTGAGAGCAACTCTAATTCTCTAGATGATTAACATTGAAAGTCTATCCATCCACAACCCAAGCTTTCCCTTAAGTATAGAATCAAAAAGAAAAAAATATCATGTTATATTATTCTATCACAAATTCATTGTGATTGAGATAAAATGAGAACGAGGAGTATGTTATCTCATGTTTAGCAAAAATTATGAGGATGAGAGTTAAGAATTTCGACTTCAATAGCTCCTTACCGAAGAAAAACTGAACTCGATAATAAAAAGAATAAATGAAAGTGCTAAACCACTTTGAGAGAGTAGTTGAAATGCGGATAAACAATCTGATTGTTTGGTTGCATGGTAACAATCGTATGATTAATTGGATCAGTCCTCATGAAACCATAAGTATGCGGGAAGTGAAAAATAGACAAGAGAATGGAAAAGCAGAGAAAAACAAAAACATTAGCGAATGTTTACAACTTTGAAGGACAATTTTGTTCAAATAATTTTTATCAAATTAATAAATGTACTTTGATAGATTATTTTTTGTAGGGATAAAATATCAAGACTAACTCTTGTAAAGATTATTTATGAACTTTTTTTCCTCCATAAATTGAAAAAATGAGTAACAAATATTGGGACTGACACGGACTCTTATATCAAGTAGATAGACAAATAGGAATTAAGAAATGAAAAAATAGACATAATATCCAATAGGTTAATGTTTTTTTGCAAAATTATGCCACTTATTACAATAAGTGATCATTCGACACTTTTGCCTTCTTCTCCTCCTCCTCTATTTTTCGTCATTCTTGTTTTGCATCTTCTTCTTCGTATCCCTCTTCTTTTATAAAAAAATTGGAAAAAAAATCGTCGTACTGTAAATATGAATCGCTTCGAGAGAATTGTATATTAAAAGACTCAAAATATCAAAATGATTTCATATTTAAAATGTGAGACTTTTATAGATGATTTTGAGTTGATCGAGATTGAATAATGTAACACCCCACAACTTCTAAGCAAAAATCCAAACTGTTCCATATGTATATCGGCACGAATGTGATGATTTCTAATTGTATATATATTTGCTTGGATTAGTTTTTAAGTGTGGGAAGTGTATTCAATATGAATTAAGGTCATAAGAGACTTCTATAATATAAAAACTTTTATGGCCTAAACCCAACCAAATGAATATCTTGTCTTCTTTCCAACTCCTTTTATAGTTCGCCGATTCAAATTTTGTGCTAAAACTTATTCACATTTGACTTGATACTATACAATCTGCATGACCCCTGCGCGGAAAGAACATCAACTAAGTGACTGTGCGGTGAACCAGTGCTTATTGTCAAGGTTGAGGGAATATATAGCCACGCGTCCTAGGCTCCAGGTGCGCGATCACGTATGTTCTATGAAATTCTCTTAGTTTTCTATTCTTTCCACATTCTAGAATGAGTGTTTTCATCATTTCCTCATCCATTATCTCAACCCACGTCTATTAACATCTCCCAAAAGTAATATTTAATCAGATTTTATAGGTTACAGTAATTTTTTGGGATAATACACAAGTACCCCTTCAACCTATGTCCGAAATATCAGAGACACACTTATATTATACTAAGGTCCTATTACCCTCTCTGAACTTATTTTATTAATAATTTTCTACCCCTTTTCGGCCTACGTGGCACAATCTTGTGGGCCCAATGCTGGTTGACTTTTTCTTTCAAGCTAGTGCCACGTAGGCCGAAAAGGGATAGAAAATTACTTATAAAATAAGTTCAGGAGGATAATGGGACCTTAGTATAGTATAAGTGTGTCTATGAGATTTCGAGCATAGATTGAAGGGTACTCCCTAAATGTTTTTCTCTTTCTTTTCCCCAACACTTCAAAGAACAAGATTTACAAGGACTCTAGAGTTTTAAATTACGATTCTTTTCTCAAACTTCAAATTTGAGGTATGTCAGACTTTAATGAATATTTCCTTTCATTCTCATGTCTAAAACTTCTCAATTTTCATGAAGTTAATTAAATAGTTAGGGTTATCAAACCCACTTTTAAATTGCCATTTTTATGATTCGAATTATATGAGTTCATGAACTATTTATTGTATGTAATTTAAACAAATTACTTTATGGTATATATTAAAACTAGCTTATTAAAAATGATATTTCCTACACTTGGTGGGTTGTTGAATTAGTCAAAGACCTAGTGAATTAGTCATGATTTTGAATTAAGCGTGACATTAGGGGTCAAAATTAAAACGGTAGTGACATAATTTTTAATAATTGAGTGTAGGTGACACTTATGAGTAATTAGGGTGTAACACGTCGAATCTCAAAATGAAGAAAATTCTAGTTATCAAAAAAGTTGGTGTCAGTACCAACAGAACCACCCACAAATCATAGGTAGGACGACAGACCGTAGGTGGAATTCCGTCGTTAAGACCCAAAATTTTATAGTCTCAATCTCACGCACGCTCGACTAGTACGGTCCGTCGTTGAACCAACGGACAACATCACGCTTCGACAGTGATCAGACAAAAAATAATGTGATACGTACAAACTATTACTTGTTTGTTGGACAGTACCAGTAACATTTTTTTACTTCGAATAGGTGAGATTTGTTTCTGCCCTGGTAAGATTCAAGAAATAACCAGCTGGTTCAATCTCTTTGCTAAAAATCTGTTGGATTCAAGGTACTTTGGCTATATTGTAGATAACTTTTGAATTTCAGAGGACAATTTTCTATTAGTCCTACAAGAGGAAATTGGATCATACACCTTTATGCACAGTTTCTTCAATATAACGATAGCCAAGACCCAATGAAACTCTTCATTATAATTTACAGGGACATAAACCTCATCTATGAGGTGTCAAGGTAGTCCACCAGGTATAATAAACCCTTTGAAAATATCAACGATTTTATTCTCATTTTCAGGAATAAACTAATATTGTCAATGTATATTTTGAAAAAATAATTAGTAGTGGTTTATCAATATTTAGAATGACTCTGTTGCTTCGACGTCTTCCGCGGTTAGTACAAAATGACACCCACAGGCTGTACAAATGCATCAACAAGTGTATTTATGTATCAATTATTTGTATGTATGGGTCTGTCTTAATCAAAACATAAGTGGACATGAATTTACCTCACCGATCCAATGCCTATTGGGTTGAAATATTACGTAGAATCGGTCTTTCTTCTTCGGAAATGTAACTACAAAAATTAAATTGTTTGAATCCAAGTTTCGAGTAATTGACTAAGTAGTGACCATCCTTGTCTCTTTTGTAATTGTGTAAACATTAAAAGTAATTATTTAGTGGACATCAAAAAATACTAATAATAGTTGAATGACCTTACTTTTTTGCATGATGCTTGTAAAGACCCTCATTTAAACATTGCGAGAAGGATGACATTAGTTCAGTTGGACCCTGCCTACCTGCGCCTACAATATTAAAACCTTCAAATGGATATTTTTGCTTCACATCATAACTGAAGACTTTCTTCTCTTTCTCTTTCTATTTTTTCTTGCCTTTTTGCGATTGAGGAAGATACTAGAGCAGTAGTCATTGATTTTTTTTCTTTAACTAAATATAGATAGTGATCGGAAAATAAATTTTTTAACCTCCTGCACTTCAAAGGTTGTGAAATCTTCTTGAATGTATGAACATCAATATCATATGTAATTTTTAAAAAAAATATTAGTGAGTTTTTTAATACGACTAATAAAATAATCATGTTGCTGGTCATATCTTTCGCATTGACAAGAACAATGTTTGATGTTAGAAGAGAAAGCAAAACCAACAAAAGATTGAGTTGTTGTCACATATGAAGCTTCTTGTGACATTTTATCTACAAGGTAAATAATAAAAGATTGAGAGTTTAGAACTGATTATGAAATAATAAGGGGTAACAGTTTATACTTATGTTGACATATATGAACATTGTGTTGCCATATATGTACCTTTTATTGACACAAATAAATCTTCTGTTGTCACAAATAAATCTTCTATATCAATGTATAGATAAACTGTTACTACAGATGATCATTTTGTTGCTTTAACACATAGGTAACAAACATGTTCTAACATATGAAAACTATGTTGGAATATGTACCAACATACGACACATCTTTCAACAAATTGTAATATATGTTGGACAACTGAATAAGTCTATATTTCTACAATTTTATAAACAAAATGGTCAAAAAAAGAAGAACAAAAGCAATAAAAACGACTTGTCATTGAACAACAACAATACATATACATTTTTTCAAAATTAATTTTTTTTGGGGTTTATCGATTTTCTTACAAAAATAATAAATAATAAGTACCATTACACCATTATTAAATTTTCACATATATAGAACAATTTCTTGTTCATTAACCCAAGAAAAGAACTTAGTATCAAGAGTGTGTAGTTCAAAAATTGTAAACTTTTTCATAAAATGACTTACCCGTTTTAAGTTGAACACGACCTTTAGTTTAGAATGAGCAAGAAGATAATGAGGAGAAATGTATTTTTTTTTGTATTTTATAATAGACTAGGTAATATACCCGTGCTTCGCGCATACGTAAATTATTTTTTCTAAACTTTTGAACAACCTTTTTCAATAATTGACTATTATAAGAAATAAAAAACATAGTGAATTTTAATAGGTTTTAAGAACATCACAATAGAAATTAAATTATTTGACATTATCACATATCTCAAAAATAAATATAAAATCAATGATTAAAAATATCATGAATCTAATTATTTTTATCTTTTACGTATTTTTTGCTGATATAATTTTCTTGTTAAAATTAAGTGATATTTTTATGTAGCGATGAAGTATCACTTTTTCTATTTTTTGTACATGAAAAATGTAGAATCTGATAATTTTATGGTATAATGTAGAATCTGATAATTTATGGTTAGAATAATACCTTGTTAAAAGAATATGTGAATTTTTTCGATAATCAATGTTAGTTATCCACAACAACATAAATAATTTTTTTCGGAGAAAATCTACTTGTTTGAGGTCAAATGTTCAACACTTTTCGTTATTGTTACTTTATTACTCTAACAACATTTATAGATGGAGAAAAATAAATTTGAAATAATAACAAATTAATATTGCTGAACCTATTAGAAATTTACTAGTAAAATTATCCGCCTTTGCGCGGAAATTTAAGATCGTGAAATTTATAAAATAATACTTAAAATCTATTAGTCATTAAAACTGAAACACTATATTATTGCATACACATTACGTAGTAGCAAACACTAATAATTTAAAGGAAAATAAAAATTATTATATTTTATCATTTATTTATCCTTAATAACATAAACAAAAATTAATGACAGTAAAACACTTACCAGGATCTGTAACATAAGAAATGGTGTCAGTAAGTCATTCTATGGGAGCAAAATACACAAATATTTAATTGTGAAGAAGAAGAAAAAGAGGAGGTTCAGAATTTCCGTTGGTATGAAATGAGAGGAAATTCATATATATATAGACAACAAAGGATAGTGAACAAATATTTATTATGCCTTAGGAAAGGTTTCAACTATTTTGAAAAGTTATAATCCTTCGGAAAAGGTCACTGCCTTTCATAAAAGTCACAACATTTCATAACAGTCGCAACTCTTCATAAAATTCACAACTCTTCATTAAAGTCACATCATTTCATAAAAGTCACAACATTTCATAAAAGTCATAACTTTTCATAAAAGTCGCAACTCTTCATTAAAGTCGCAACTCTTCATATAAAAGTCACAACTTTTCATAAATTTCACAACTTTTTATGAAAGAAAAAGGATAGTTTTGTAAATAAATTAATTAAAAGGAAATTCTAGTTTGTGGTGGCGCCATGTAGGCGGGTCTAAGATTCTCTTTTATATAAAATAAAATTGATTACATCTTATCATTTATTTATCCTTAATAACATGAACCTAAATTAATGATAGTAAAAATACTTACCAGGATCTGTAACATAATGGTGTCACTAAGACACTCTACATGAGCAAAATAAATAAATATTTAATTGTGAAGAAGAAGAAATAGAAGAGGTTTAGAATTTCCATTGCTATGAAATGAGAGGACATCCCTCTATTTATAGACAACAAAGGGTAGTGAATAAATATTTTTTATACCTTATCGGAAAACTTTCAACTATTTGGAAAAGTTGCAATCATTCGGAAAAATGTCATAACCTTTCATAAAAGTCCCAATTTTTCATAATAGTCGCAACATTTCATAAAAGTAATAACTTTTCATAAAAGTCATAACTTTTCATAAAAGTCGTAACACTTCATTAAAGTCACAACTTTTCATTAAAGTCGCAACTTTTCATATAAAAGTTGTAACTTTTCATAAATTTCACAACTTTTCATAAAAGGGTAAGAATAATTTTGTAAATAAATAAATTTAAAGGAAATTCTGATTTGCGGTTAGCGCCATGTAGGCGGACCTAAGGTTCTCTTATATATATATATATATATATATATATATATATATATATATATATATATATATATATATATATATATATATATATATATATATACCAACCTTCAAGTCTTTCTCCATCAGGTGATCTTCCGGAACCAAGCCTTCTGAAAGAAAGCTCATCAGAAAACTCCTTCATCAAATTGTTTCTCTGAAGGTCTTTCTAAATGGTTCATTAATGTAGCTTTACTATATTTTCAGAAATATGTACGTATAATTGTTGCACTATGAAAGTATAAGTATATCAAAATGTTGGATTCTAGACTCATGTTAAAGAAATATTTTTGAACATGAAAACATAATAAAAATGGTCTAACCTAGACAACTCAAATCCTCAGCAATGACTTAGACATGAAGGCCAACAAATCTATGTTAATAAACATATATTTTGTAGCTTAAGATGTTACTTTATCTACAATAGAATTTTTTTTCATATTCTTCAAATTAAGTTTGCCAAAAATAGGCATGACTCATACAAAAAATATTTAGAAGAGTCGAATGAGAAGAAAAAAATAAGCATAGTGCCACATCTCTTCTTCATCGGTAAGTTTACTCCGGCAAGAAAGTAAATAGAGTCCCTTCGTAGTAGCTGATTCACCATGAGAACCAAGTCGAAGAAGAAGTGTATGAGGAGATTGAAAAGGAAGCGCCGAAAGATGAGGAAGAGATTTAAGTAGAATTGTACTTGGCAGCTCTTAGCTTTTTACATGTCTTCGTCGCTCTAGGTTATTGCTTTTTTTCTTATTTTCAGTGTTTGCAGTTAATTTTCACTAGTTACATTGTGCTAATGGCACCTAAACCTAATGTTCGGAGGTGTATTGAAACTCTTAGAGCCATTTTGGCTCTAGTTTATGATTAAAAAAAAAGAAAAAAGAAGGAAAAAAGAAAAACATCAAAAGCATGAAAGTTTTGTCCAAGTTAGATCATATACATACCAAACGAAAAATAGTCAATACAATTTTAAGTAGACAACAAAACAGCGAGAAAAACATACATAAAATGGAGTAAACTATTTCATATCGAATAATGATAATAAATCATTCTAACCAAAAAACTTCCTACGTTTTGAAATGGCATAACTCAAAAGTTTGATTAACGCTTCAATCAACTTTCGGTCCTTAAAGTTCTCATAATATCCACTGATGAAATTTAGAAAAAAATATATAACTTACAATATAAAAGTAAAAAATATGGACATACAAAGTTATTAACTCTCAAATGATATTTTTAATGAACAAAAAATCTCATCCTTGTATGTGAAGGAATGAAGTTGTTGATGAAAAAAATTAGAGATTTGTAAGAGATTTTTTAGCGTACCTTCAACAATTCTAGTAGAGAAAACTTGCTTGAGTACTCAATTAGTATTTGTTATTTAATCTGCACCAACAAATACTTATAACAATAATATTGCAAAAACATATACGACAAAGTTTAAAACATGTAATAAAAAATTACAATTAATAATATAAACATAAATTAATGAGTGTAAAAAGCATATCAGGAACTGTAACTGAGCCCACTAAATGCACATGTCCCCTTAAGGGAATTATTCGCTCTACTATAGATCCTCTCATGATAGAACAATTCTATTTACCAGTGTATTTATACAAAAATAATAGTGTCAGTGAGCCACTCAACATGAACAAAGTACACAAATATTTAATTGCCCAGAAGAAGAAGTTCCAATATTTTAATATTATAAAATGAGAGAAAATTCCTCTATTTATACACAACAAAGGGTAGTGTGAACAAATGCTTACTGTGACTTATCAGAAAGGTCACAACTCTTTGGGAAAAGTGACAACTCTTCGAAAAGGTCACAACCTTTCATAAAAGTCACAACTTTTCATAAAAGTCGCAATTTTTCATAAATGTCAGAACTTTTCCTGAAAGTCACAACTTTTCATAAAAGTCACAACTTTTCATGAAAGAGGAAAACTATTTTTCATAAAAGTCATAACTTTTCATAAAAGTCGCAACTTTTTGTAAAAATCACAACCTTTCAGGAAAGGAAAAGGCTAGTTTTGGAAATAAAATAAATTAAAAAGTATATATATATATATATATATGTATATACTAGGTAAATTACTCGTGCTTCGCACAGAATTGATCTATCTTATTAAGTTTACATATGATTATTCTGTAATATTCATATTATCAATACGTACACTACATTGTCAAGAACATTTAATCTTATGGCAAAATATTTCTCCGAAATCTTAAAGTGCTATATTTTTTAATTTTCATTTTTGTTATATAAAAATTATGAGTCATAAAGAAATCTTAAGTATAAAAAAGAAGTCTAGGAAAATCTCCATGGAAATAGTTGGTCAGAAGTAATAAATTTTTTTAAATCCCAAGAAGTTATAAACAACAACATTAGACGTTAAAAATGAGACCAAAGAGTGTCGAACAACAACACTCCTAAGTAATGTGGAAAATCATGTCCATCCAAGATCATAATTAACTAATCAAATGGACGACCTTGGACTCCTTTCTTATGAATATCCATCAATCTCTTTTTTTGTTATTGTATGTCATATCAAGTATATGCTGAAAATGACCCTAAAATTGTTATTATCATACATGTTTTTTGTCATTGTCTCAAAATAGTCATTACTATTTTTAAGATTTCATATCAGCGACCCTAACTTATTTGGATTAAACCATAGTTATTGTTATGTTTATAGTATGCAGTTACAAGAAACTAATGCAATTATCAACCAAGCAATAGGTTGAATCTGAATGTTCAGAACGGGATATTCTAAACCAAAATATTGACAAATAACATATTAAAATCTCACAACATAATTTTGTGAGCACTTGAACTCACAAATTTATAAAATAATAATAAAGATGACCTTACTTTCCTAACAATCAAGAAGAAAAAGGCTCGTTTCTTAACATATTTATCAATAAGATAGTCGTTCGGGTTGTATCGAAGTTTACAATCACAAATTTAATTGAAAAAGCCAAAAAAAAGAGTTATTACTTCTTTATCAAAAAACAAAAAACTTTATCAAAAGAATGTTACAGCAACAAAATGATCTTTAATGACAATTAATAGCTTCATTGTCGCTAAATATGTATTTTTAGAGGAAATTGGTACTCTCTATAAATGTCTCTAAAGTCTATAGCAACATTGAATCTGATGACAATTAACTAATGTCGGTAAAAGTTGTATCACTCTTCGTGAACATACATATTTATTGCTGATAAAAATTATTTTTGTTATAGTGTATTTTGTACATTTGTTAGTTTCACGAAAAATTAGTCTCTTATTATGCCCAAAAAGAAGAGAAGAAGAAATATGATAAATTAGTTAACTTACGATAAAATATGTGAATTAATTATCTCTATGCAAATATTCTAGAAATAGTGCAATGACATACAACAATTTTGTACCTAAGAAAAAACAATCAAAATAATATATTAACTGTGGTAAGCAAGAGATTAATCATTTTGGTTCTTTTAACAAACTTCATCATTGATTCCGTATTAGTTATCAAATATTTGTTGTTGTGTGCTATCAAATATAGCACAACCCACAAGCAATTTTTCCAAAAAAAAAGTATATGAAGAAAATCTGTAGAAAGGTACAAAAGAGAAGATAAATTTTCAATCATCTTCACTGGAATTTTGAACATAATTTAAAAAAAATCACCAAAATAGCAAAATGATTGCAATAAGTACATGAATTACTATGAAATAGGAGGAAGAAAACTTTGAGGAATGAAACACATTTTATAAAAAACTTAATTAATGTATTTGAATTCGAAAAAACATACAAATAATAGTGGCAGAAATAAAAGATTTATTTACTAAAGAACCAAATGTAATGAATTCAACCATCAACCATTTCAACAGTGTTATGAGTTGTGCACTGAGAGGTCCAATAGTAATAATGTTGCATTACAATTGAAATTGATTTCCTTTGTTATATGATGAACCTGTAGAAAGAGATAAAAGAGAAGATCAACTTTCAATCATCCTTGCTGAAAATTTAAAGTTATGTCAAATTTACTAAATTGTTTTTGAATCTTGTAATTTTAAACATGCCATGTGAAAAACTGAAACTAAAATATTATAAAAAAAAGAAGAAGAAAAAAAGGTCATTTTTTTAAGTGAAGGGAGTATGATTTTCCGAGGTTGTCCAACGTCTTTAATATATAAAAAAAGAAAAGAAAATTGGAATTAAAGAAGAAAGATTGTCATGGTCGATATTGTGACCGTTGAGCTCTTTATCTCGCAATAGCCAAAGCTTCCCTTTTGGAATTCGAATTGTAATACATCACCAAGAAAGGAGAAAGACTCTGAGTTTTCTATCTGTATTGATATTCCTTGATGGTTGAAAATGGAGTTTCCCATTTCAAGCTTGCTTCACTGTGATTTCTGGTTTACTTGTAAATTGGGACGGGTGGGGGTTTCTGATTTAAAAAATTTAAGATGTTTTCATCTGATTTATGGTTTTACATGTAAGATTTTTTGATGGAAAATGGGAGTGGTGGAGGTGTGGGTTTGCTTCACTGAGATTTCTGGGTTTAGTATGAACCTTTGGTTTTAATTGTATGATTTCTTGATCGTTGGTAATGGGGGAGGTGGTTTTAATTGTATGATTTCTTGATATTTAATGACAATTAATAGCTTCATTGTCGCTAAATATGTATTGTTAGAGGAAATTGGTACTCTCTATAAATGTCTCTAAAGTATATAGCAACATTGAATCTGATGACAATTAACTAATGTCGGTAAAAGTTATAACACTCTTCGTGAACAGACATATTTATTGCTGATAAAAATTATTTTTGTTATAGTGTATTTTGTACATTTGTTAGTTTCACGAAAAATTAGTCTCTTATTATGCCCAAAAAGAAGAGAAGAAGAAATATGACAAATTAGTTAACTTACGATAAAATATGTGAATTAATTATCTCTATGCAAATATTCTAGAAATAGTGCAATGACATACAACAATTTTGTACCTAAGAAAAAACAATCAAAATAATATATTAACTGTGGTAAGCAAGAGATTAATCATTTTGGTTCTTTTAACAAACTTCATCATTGATTCCGTATTAGTTATCAAATATTTGTTGTTGTGTACTATCAAATATAGCACAACCCACAAGCAATTTTTCCAAAAAGTATATGAAGAAAATCTGTAGAAAGGTACAAAAGAAAAGATAAATTTTCAATCATCTTCATTGAAATTTTGAACATAATTTAAAAAATATCACCAAAATAGCAAAACGATTGCAATAAGTACATGAATTACTATGAAATAGGAGGAAGAAAACTTTGAGGAATGAAACACATTTCATAAAAAACTTAATTAATGTATTTAAATTCGAAAAAAAATACAAATAATAATGACAGAAATAAAAGATTTATTTACTAATGTAATGAATTCAACCATCAACCATTTCAACAGTGTTATGAGTTGTGCACTGAGAGGTCCAATAGTAGTAATGTCGCATTACAATTGAAATTAATTTCCTTTGTTATATGATGAACCTGTATTAAAAAGACAAAAGAGAAGATCAATTTTCAATCATCCTTGCTGAAAATTTAAAGTTATGTCAAATTTACTAAATTGTCTTTCAATCTTGTAGTTTTAAACATGCCACGTGAAAAACTGAAATTAAAATATTATAAAAAAAAAAGAAGAAGAAAAGGTCATTTTTTTAAGTGAAGGGAGTATGATTTTCCGAGGTTGTCCAACGTCTTTAATATATAAAAAAGAGATAAGTGTCACAAATACACCTAAACTATTCACTTTTTTTGAGTTTATACCTAAACTATTGAAAGTGTGAGTTTCATACCTAAACTATCACTTTTTATATGAAAAAAATTTGACACATGACATTCCACATAGATAAAATATTTTATCTAGATAAAAATGAAATAATAAAAAATTAATATAATTAAAAATTAAAGATTACTATCCAAATAAAAAATTAAATTATTTTTCTTATCTCATTCCACTACCTCCTCCACGTACCCCCCTCCCCCGCAACAACCCCATCCTTTTTTTAAAAAAAAATTTATTTATAAAATATTTTAAAAAAACTCATATTTCATATTCCATCCTCCCCCCTCCCCCCTCGATAGAAATTGATATTATTTTATTTAAAAAACTTTACCCCATCCTATTTAATTTTTCGCTCCTAATATTTTTTTTTACGTTTTTCTTATTTTGTGTTAGATATGTACGTACATATATTTTTTTAAAAAAATTTCTACTAGTATATCGAATATAACATAAACAACTAAAAAATATAAAAAGTCTTGTGGCTGCAAGTAAAACTATTTTCGATATGTATATCTAAACACTGAGAAAAAAATTGAAAGTAGAGGGTTAAGTGGGATGTGTAGAATTATATTTTTAAGAAAATAAAATAATATCTAAATTAGTATTTGAGGAGGGGGAGAAGATGAAGTAAAATATGAAATACTTTAAAAAGAAATCCAAACAAAATAAAAAAAAATTAAAAAATGGTGTGGTGTAAGAAAAATATTTTATATTTTATTTTATAAAGAAAATATTATTTTTTTATAAAAGTTTTTTAATTTTTAATTTAACTAATACTAATAATTTATTTATATTTTGTCAAGGTTGAATGTTTTGTCAATGTGGAGTGTGATGTGGAAATTCTTTAAAATAAAAGAGAGAGTATATTACACATACCATGATGAGAGTGGTATAAAAGAGAGGTCTCAAACTAAAAAGTTATAGTTTAAGTATGAAACTCAAACTTTCAATAGTTTAGGTATGAAACTAAAAAAAGGTGAATAGTTTAAGTGTTTTCGACACTTATCTCTATAAAAAAAGAAAAGAAAATTGGAATAAAAGAAGAAAAATTGTCATGGTCGATATTTTGACCGTTGAGCTCTTTATCTCGCAATACCCAAAGCTTCCCTTTTGGAATTCGAATTGTAATACATCACCAAGAAAGGAGAAAGACTCTGAGTTTTCTATCTGTATTGATATTCCTTGATGGTTGAAAATGGAGTTCCCCATTTCAAGCTTGCTTCACTGTGATTTCTGGTTTACTTGTAAATTGGGACGGGTGGGGGTTTCTGATTTAAAAAATTTAAGATGTTTTCATCTGATTTATGGTTTTACATGTAAGATTTTTTGATGGAAAATGGGAGTGGTGGAGGTGTGGGTTTGCTTCACTGAGATTTCTGGGTTTAGTATGAACCTTTGGTTTTAATTCTATGATTTCTTGATCGTTGGAAATGGGAGGGGTAGGGATGGGGGTTTCCGATTTGAAGAATTTATGATTCAATCTTACTGATGTTTACTTCTTGCTTTGTGAGTTCTCCATCTTTATTGATGTTTACTTCTTGCTTAATCTGCGTTCTGGGTATTATTTTGGAGATTTTTTGTTTTAACGGTAATATTTCTTGATGGTTGAAAATGGAAGGGGTGGGGTGGGGAATTAAAAAAATGTTTTTGGAACAAGACTGAAAATCATACTTCGTCCAATCAATTCTGTAAGTTTTCTATCCATACAAAAATTCTTGTCATGTGCTGCTGTCAACTAGTCATAACAATTCCAATGTTAGAAATACTTCTCCGGCAAACACAAATCACCCTAAAAATGAATGTTTTGTTTGTCCATTTATAAAAATGTGTTGGTTAATGATCATGTTTCTTGACTGATGTTTTCTTCTTGCTTCATTTCTGTTCTTTCTATTATTTTGTACATCACTCGGATTTCTGGGTTTACTGTGAACCTTTGGTTTTAATTGTAAGGTTTCTTGATTGTTGAGAATGGGAGGGGTGGGGGATGGGGGTTTCCGATTTCAAGAATTTAGGATGAAAATCTCAATTTTTTTTGTTGCTGTCATAGTCTGTGTTTGTCGTTTCTATTCTGCTTTTCATTTCATCACCTTTAAATTTAATGTTTGAACCACAACTATTATTTGTTGAGAGGAATGACTACATCATCAGCTTACTTGATTCAAGATCAGAATATAAGTATACACTGTAATGATACAAATTTCATCTAACAACTGGAATATATATTGGTGTGATATACTATTTCTTAGCAGGGGCTTCTCTGGTGGGAAAGAATGGTATATCGAAGAAAAGAGGAGGAGGGCTTGGTGGAAGAAAAGCACTTAGTGATATCTCAAAGCCTTCTGCTCTACAATCATCAAAGAAAACATTTTGCTGAATCCTTGAAGAGAATAACATTACTAGTAGGTTTTTGATTCTCTCTGTGAAAGACTCGATATTTCGAATTGTGAGAATGTTGAAATACTTTCGGTGACATATGGGGGGATCTAGATGACGTCACTGATTATTAAGTACTGTTGGAAGTTGAAGTGGCTGCCAGACATATGCAGGAACTCCTTCCATCTCTTAATACACTGCAGCTGTGTAATTGTCCAGAAATAGAGTCCTTTCCTCAAGGAGGATTGCCCTTCAATTTACAAGTCCTTTGGATCATCAATTGCAAGAAACTGGTAAATGGCCGAAAGGAGTGGCATTTACAGAGACAATCCTATCTCAGAGTGTTTACAGAAACTGGTAAATATATCCGTTGTAGTCATTGGTCAGTCATCTATCCTAAATCAGCTAATGTTTTTCTATTCTTTTCTTCTATTTTCTTTTCTAAATTTTTTGTTTTTGATTAGATTGGATGACTTGGACGAACTCAAGTTAGGATTACTGCATCTTTTGTCTTTCTTTTATTTTGAAACAGTGACATGATTGAAGGGTCCTTTTGTCATTTTCTCATTTATTAATGGGTTGGGAAAGATGGCTGGGGTAAGAGAAGAAAAAAAATAGGACTACGGTGGATAGAGCCTTGCATCTAGAGTATGTTAACTATACCAGTAGTGCGTACAGACCTACCATCTTGTGCTAGGTAGAAAGACTGCTTCCAATAGGCCTCAAAAATAAGTTTGAAGAAAATACAAGAGTAAAGAAGCAATGTTGATAAGGAAAGTATCTAAACCAAAATAGCAGGATAAGCAAATATAATACTAGAAGATATTTGTAGTACTGATAAGGAGAAGAAGGAGCAGAAAAGGTGCTTCAACTAGACCATGCTCTGCCACAAAAAAGAGAGAGAAATTGATCAGTTACCGACAGGATGGACTGCAGCTGGCAGATTTTATCCCGTAGTTCAACTGCAAGGATAGTACTTATCTTCAATATAACCTTTCGCACTCTTTAGCACCTTGTTGAATTCTGAAAATCTTAGTTGGTCGAATCAATTCTGTGATTTTTCTATCTTTATTGATGTTTCCTTCTGGCTTCATTTCTGTTCTGTGTATTATATTGCACTTTTACTATGAACCTTTGCCTTTAATTGTAAGATTTCTTGATGGTTGAAAATTGGAGGGGCTTTCCGATTTCAAGAATTTAGGATGAAAATCTCAACTAAAGATGAATATACCTCTCTTCACTAATTTGCAATTAAGGATGAAAATCTCAACTAAAGATGAATATACCTCTCTTCACTAATTTGCTCTTTTTGATGATTCGAAATTTAGAGTTGGAGGTGGAGGGTGGTAACCACCCGAGCATGTGCATCTGTTGGGGCTAATTTGGTGTTTCATCTATTTCCTATTTAGAAATGTAATAACCAGATTGATTGAACATTGATAATGCACCAAATGCTCCTGGTTATCATAGGTAGGTGATGTTCAATTTTCTCTCGTTGATGCTGTTGCGGGTTTCCATCTAATCATCTTAACACAAAATATGCCTTCAGTTTGTCATACTCCGTGTTTATTTTTCTTATTACACTACTTCTATTCTAGTATTTGACAGAGCACCTTTAAATTTAATGTTTGAACCACAAGTATGGTTTGTTGAGAGGAACAACTACATCACCAGCTTACCTGATTCAAGTTCTGGATATAAGTACAAATTTCTAACAACTGGAAAATACATTGCTGTGATCTTGTATACTATTTACATTCCTAGCACCCTTTCCTCATGTACACATTCACTGTTTTTGTATTGAATTTCTGATTTTGTTAATAGCAGTGTTGATGGAGAAGACATAAAATTTAGCGTAATGGTCAGCCTTTTCCATGTCTGGCGACTCCGATGATGCCCACCATCTCCTCAACTGGCGGAAAGGCGGCCCTAAAACTGCCTCAAATTCCGGCAACTTCTCACTTGTTGCAACAGAGGTAAATTCTTCTTCACCATTGGAATTCTTTGACGATGTAGAAATAACACAATATCTATTCGGCACACTAAATTTAGATTATTGTTAATGTCCCTTAATTGAACAAATTATTGAAAAATTCTCCAAAGCAATTGAGTGATTGAGCGAATACGAAAGAGTTTCACCGCTTAGTTACTTAAGTTTACCCACTTGGAATCTTTCCCTGTCATGTGCACTTAAGAATCTCTTCCCTGCTAACAATTGGCTCCACATTATCCCGCCTCTGTTAGGTTAGTTATCCTTTTCTTAAATTGATAACTTTTTGGTTCTTCTTTTCTTTTGTACATTACTTCATGTTTGTGTATGGCAGTCCTCAATTTTAATGAAGAGAGATGGAGAATGGAAATGAGATGTATTTGTTTAAATCAATTCGTCAACTACACAATCAGCCCAATAAAATTGAGATATAAAACAAAATAGGACAATTAGAGGAATCTATGGAAACAACTCTGTTTATTGACAATCTCTTATAGGCGAACTACACTATAAAAATAAATAAGAATTAAAAGGTTGAAGTAAGAGAATTGGGGAGGAATAGACAGTAAAGAAATCAAATGAGGAAAAAGAGAGGGGTAAATTTACCTACTGATTCTTGATGATTTTATATGTAGGATTGCACTAATTCTAAATTAACTTATAAGGTGTTATTGTTTGACTACTCGGGTGTGAAATGTGTTTGAAATTTTTTAAGGAGGAACATTCTAAAAAAATAGTCGAAGACAGAAAGCCCAACGAAGCATTATGTCCAAGTGGGAAGATCTGCAGAACTGATCAGGTTCGTTGTATATCTTTTTTCACCTTGTGCTGCATCTCCTAAATCAGTAAAGCGACAATATATCAGCTGGTCGGATGAAAGTGTTCTAGATGTTGCATTGATTTGGAACACCTATCTATTCAAAGCATTGATACATAGCTGTAGCAATTGATTCTCGATACCATGGACACCAATATGACACATATCGTGATGTAAGAACAAGTGCGTTTTATCTTTGCTTTAGTTTTACTTGGTAATTTTCTCATACAAAAAAGTACACTCAGTTCCAATAGGCTATTGGTCAACTGAACTAAATTTGTAGTATGTACAATTATTTTGCATTTAGTAGCAAAACCTTTGGCCTTCTTGTTTTGGCGTATCCATTTTGTTGCGCCAGTACAAGTACTTTGCTTATTCGGAGTATAAACAATATGAGAGAGTACTTAATACCCTGTTATTCACTTCATATTAAGGAGGAGGAAAAATCCAGAACTGAACTTGTTGTACTATTTTCTTCTCTAAATGCTTGGATGCTACAATTTGATTGAATTGATCTACCTTACTACTTTATTCATGGAACAAAAGGTGATACAATGCCATTCATATGTGATTTTACCTTGTTTCTCTATGCTGTATGTAATGGTATTGACTTGATGCAAAGCCCGAGTTTTGATTTATGTGTTGTTAGTTTGTTGAAGAATAAAGTGATTGAAGTATTAGATGAGGGCTTTTTTTTTTTTGGTGGGGGTAGGGCGGGGTGG